>JAWWEE010000122.1:49549436-49588038 GCA_035221455.1 Xenops minutus | reverse complement strand
GTTCTCTATTGATATCTTATATCAGTTCCCTTTCAGTGTTAGTTTCTTATTGATATCTTATATCAGTTCCCTTTCAGCGTTAGTTTCTTATTGATATCTTATTTCAGTTCCCTCTCAGTGTTAGTTCCTTATATCACCTTCAATAACTCAGAATGAAGAGGTTCAGAAATGAGCAGTTTCTGCCGCTCTGTCACTTCCAGCCCCACCAAAGAGCATGTTTATTTTTTCAGTTACTTTTCTCAGTGATTTCATTTGTTTCCTGTGTATGCAGCATTATGTCTCGGCTTGTGATTCATTGCATTGCTTATGGGTGTTTAGACTCTGGAAGCCTCCTGTAAAACATGATTTGTAAATACATCCTCCATATAAGGGAGGGAGGAAGAGAAAAGGGGAGGAAGAGAGGACTCTTGCATTTCACTGTCTGCTGCTATTATGGAGATAGAAAATAAAAAAGGCTGTCAGAACAAAGCTGTTCTTTATTGAAAGAGCTTAAAATGGAGATTTAAAATTAAGAGGAATGGTAAATTATATATACACATGCATTTAAGAGTAAGGTTACCAACCGTTTTGTTTCAAATTACAGATGCAAACCCAATTCTCCCCATACTTTTGAGAGGGAGTAAGAGCCAGATGGACCGATAATTGCCCAGGCTCTTCCCCATAGCCTTTCTGCCCATTCTAAACTGTCGTTCAGTGTTTCTCTCTGCTCGAAGCATGTCAACAGGATTTGGCAGCTAAATGCTTTGAGAAATTAAATGGATCAGTTGCATGTGACATGGAATGGGAAATACAGAACCAGACTTTAATCTAGTTTTATATAACTGACTTGGCAATTGATCTGTATGTTTTTTCCTGCATGTTTCTTAGATGTAACCACTCCAAGAACTATGGAAACCAATGCTACTGTAGAGGAATCATATTGACTACATTAACATGACAGGGTCAATCAATAGTATTGAATATTTTAGTTCCAATACACAAATCTCTTGACTCCATCACTGGGTAAGATGACAACTTCTTACTGTTCTCAGGGCAGCAGTGTGATGAGGGTAAGATGAGCTCCTGCTAGCAGTGAAAGGGTGGGGTATCTAGTAATCTGTCTCCATCAGGGTCTGAAACAGAGAGTGCCATCTGGTGCAAGGCTGTGCTTCTCACTTCCCCTTTGCTCTCTCCCAACTTTCCTTCTCCCTTCAAGTGCAGATTCATTCTGTCTCATCCCAATACTGTCTCTGCTTTGAGATACCAGTTTCTCTCTAAATGATTAGAACTAGCCTCTTTTTCTATCTGAGAATAGTCCCACTGAAGCAAAAATGGAGATCTGAACCTTGCTTTACTTGAACACATCTATTCCAATGCAATTTTCATTGTCCAGGTGTTTCTTTCCATGGTCACACAGATCCAACTACTTGATCAACTGCAATACCTTGCAATGGCCAGGAAAAACAATGGTAAGCAGATTCCTGTTTAGTTAATTAAACGGTTTTGGTGATGTGGAAAAAGCAGTGGTTTCCCCTCCTCCATCAACTCTGCTCTCTGATACAGCAGAGTTTTTTTCCCTGCAATGCTTCTAATAAAACTCAGCCTGAGGCAGAGAACCTCACACAGGCAATTTTAGTCTAAATAGTTAGGCAGAGACAACCAAAATAGGAGCTTTCAATGGAAACTGTCAGGAGACTGACAATAGGTGATATTACCAGCTTTGTCTACTATAGCATGTATCCAGCCTTCCTGTGCACACTGTGCTCACTGGGGCAAGCTCAGAGCACAGGAAGACTCAAACAAGGGGATTTAAGTATTTTTCCACAAGCTGCCTACAGCTATTCAGCTGTGTTCCATTTTATCAGCACCTGTGGCAGGATGTAGCATAATGAATGCATGAGTATTATTAAACAATTAGCTAGGTGACATTTTTGGACTTTATATTACCCTCTAGTAAATGTGTGACGCTCATACATTAGTGATTGAGTTTTCTGCTGGTTCTCTGACCGTAAGTAATTATGTGCCATTTTAAAACAGCCAATAGAACAATATAAAATGCTTAGATGAAAATGGAAGAGAGTAGAGGAAGACAAACAATTCTGAAGAAGACAAAAAATCCCTCATACTCATGACCTGCATAAGCCTATGCTTAGAAGGTACTAATGTAGCATAATGGACTTAAAATCCATCAATACTCAATAGGAAAAAAACACTACCCTTTTATTTCAAACCAAAAAGAAAACTGATGTTTTTACTGATATAAAAATTCTTCCAAATGTCTTACACAGGTCTTCCAGAGGTTAATCACACAAATTGTCATGGCCAAGTTTAAAGTAAAAGTGGTCTTCTTTACAGACAATGTGGTAGATAGCCTCTCCTGCCTTTTAGTCAAACAAATACAATTTGTAATCTAATCCATCATACCATTTCAGCCTTCCTCCCTTGTTAGAGGAGAGAGCTTTATTCCAGAACACCCATTTCCCTACTCCAAAGTACTCACAGTTAGGAAACTGATACTTGTTTGCTGACTTGAGACTGAAGCAGAACTGCCATCTTGCCTTCTACCAGCTGTTTGAGTCCTTGTCATGTAGACTACATGTACTACTGATAGTAATAAGAGTAGTCAACTCTTATTAAAGTAATGCATTGATCTAAGAGTGAGTGCTTTTTACCCTTCCATGTTTCATAGTGGTGGAGAGAGATGGAAGCTAGTTCCATCACAAAATCCCCATGAAGTTTAAAGCATTAACAATAGCAGCAACAAGAAGAAATATGACCGGACTTGTCTTCTACCATGTCCTCCAGACTGATCTCTGTTCTTCTGGTGAGTTGTATGTTTGTAAGAATATCCTGCAAAATGGTTGGGACTATCTAGAAATATCCTTTTCCAGTGACCTAAGGCTGGCTGTTTCAAAAACAGGTCTTGAAGAAGCCAGGTAGCACCAGAAGCCTCAGAAACTTACTAGTTTCATAAAATAGATGGACTGATGCTGAAGTCCTAAGGGGGAAGGAAGAGTAAGGCTTCCCTACTTGGTGAAGACTCTTTTTCAGCTGTATCTCTTCCTCTTTCCTGGGCTTCCTGACTTCTGGTGGATCTTCCTTGCACACTGGTATGCAGAGGGTGAAAGGTCCCGGTTCTAACACAGAACAGGGTTAGCTGAGAGAGTCTCAGAGAAACTTCAAGGTGGAGTTTTTTAAACTTGACTGGAGCAGGCTCTGTGTAATTGATCTGTACAACAGAATGACTCTTGAGAACATTTCAATGTGGAGACAATATTTAGCTGGCAATCTAATGTTACTCTTTCAGTGCAGCTGGTTGGAGGAAGGCTGGCATTTGCCTTGCTGTTCTTGCTCTGTGTGTCGATTCCCACCTATGCACTGCTTAAAGTAACTTTGCAAGCAACACTAAGCCAGACTCCTGGAAACTAATCCTTGATGGATGATGTAATTTGAATGATGGATTCCTGTATCTTCTTCTAGAGTAGAGGCACCTTAGGTGCTCTTCCTTCAGGAGTTTTACAACCAGCAGTAACAATAAAACAAAGAAAGGAAGGAAGGAAGGGAGAGAAAGAGACAGAGAGAGAGAGAGAGAGGGAGAGAGAGAGAGAGAGAGAGAGAAAGAGAAAGAAAGAAAGAAAGAAAGAAAGAAAGAAAGAAAGAAAGAAAGAAAGAAAGAAAGAAAGAAAGAAAGAAAGAAAAAGAAAACTAGTCACACATTTCCTATTGCTATGGAAACAATGTTTTTTTTCATACATCAGTGCATGCTATTATGCTTTATTATGAAACTCTGGTAAGGCTTATCTTCATATAATGAAGAGCTTTGTGTAGCTTATGTAACCTCCCTTAAATTGTTGCAGAAGTGGTAAGTCTAGACCATGAAGTGATGATTTACAACACAATTTTAACGTGAGATATTTTACATAGCAGCCTCTGTGGTCACAATGACAAAGGTTTCTCTTCCTGCCTGAGAGAAACTTCCTGTGGTTTATTTGAAGGCACCAGAAAAACAGCTACAAGTGTTGTCTCCAGGCAGACACTGAAGCTATGAAACAGAGATCTGGAAGACTCCATATTCAGTAAAGAGAATGGCACAGGTATCTCCTTAGATGCAGACATCCTTCTGGAGGTCCTGTTACATCCTATTCATCTCAATTCTGTGATCTGCTATGCAGATTTCTTTTATGCAGTGCTAGGAGTTCTCTTGGTTTGTTTCCTAAGACTCGCTGCTCTTCCATACCTAGACTCTCTGTAGAAGAAAAACACCTTTTACCCTATAGATTTAGGTAGGCATTATGTCCTGTCACATACTCCATGAACAGACATTTGGAAAATCTGAAAATTAATTAATCCATACCCTTTCCGTGATGTGAGTGCTAAGTTGCCTGAAGTCCTACAGAGCACATAATTTTGACAAATACTTGGCATGTGAGGAAGCTCTGACTGTATCTAGTGCCATCCTTTAAGCTGGTCGAGCCCAGGTGTATTGGGTGTTTGCGGGAAGGTGCTGGTAGTGGATGGGCTGCACAGTGGCCTCTGAGAAGCTGAGCCTACCATCCAAACTGGTGGTGCTTCGATGAAAATATATCTAAGAAACAGCTTATTTTCTGTCAGGAAAAATACAAACTGAACAACGGTGCCTCCTTTATCCCTGTACAATACTTATCAGAAGAGACACAACAATCACTATTAACCCTAGCACCTCCCAGGAGAGTTTAAAAATATGCCTTGAGAATCTTCTTTGTGTGCCCATCTACTGGCTATGCTCACTCACCTGCCCAGGAAGGGTTTCCAACCTCATGGTCTGCCTTTTCTCAGAGCCTGAGAGCTGAGTGACCTGCTGTGGTGATCTCTCCAGCCCCACTTCCTGCTGAGTCAGGTAGGTTGGCTCTGGACTTAGGTAATTTAGCTTTCACTGTAAATGGCAAAGAGTAAGGGAAGGTTCAGGATCAGACCAAATACTCCTGACAGATAGCTCTCACAGCTGCCGTTGATCCAGCTCTCTCTCAGGGCTCATAAACAAGAAACTAGTGTTGCAGGGTGGCTGCTGAGAAAAAAACCTATTTCCCACTTCTGGCTCTAGATTAATCTAATGTCTCTGCTGCTAGTGTCAGTCCTGCTGAGTCAGCTCCCTTCTCTGCTGGGCCAGTGTCCATATCTCCTGACTTTGCAACTCGTGCATTATCTGTTTATAAATTTTCCAGCACCTTTAAGCACATAGAGAGTGGGGTCAAAACTAGGGACAATACTTTTCTATTGCATATCTGGAGGTCTTTTGCAAAGCTATATATAGATGACAAAACAAACAATCAGCACACCACAGCTTCCTGAACTTTATGCAAAAACTTCCATGCAACCCATCCATCTACTGTCACTGGATGCAGGTGCAAACTAATACATGGGGTTTTTCTTAAATGGCGAATACACTTGTTGGAGTAGTGTTTACTGATCATATCAGCTATCACTGAAGTCCTTCTTCACACACACTATGACCTCTTGGGGTCCATACAGGAGCATGCAGCCAGGAGGCTGCACTCCTTTTTCTGCCATGGAAGAGTTAAGGTCTCCAAAACCTAGTCTTGGCCTGCTCACAGAAGAGGTGCTTTGCTGGCCTGTCTCTATCACCCCCACTTCTGTCTGTCATGAAAATAAACCATCTTGGAAAACAGAATCTGTAATCCTACTTGGGAATTGACTGTCTGTGGGTTTTTAGATACTGGGAAGAAGCCATAGCTATGTGTGTCTGTCATCTAGCATAGTATGGGTGCTGGGACCATGATTCTGGCTTGGAGAGAGCATTAGAGAAAACAGTTCATAGGGTAGATCTGCCTATATCCAGACCACCACAGGAATAAACACCTAATGTAGTTCATGTTTGAGGTGGAACTCCCAAATGCTGGATAGTTCTGTAGGGTGGGAAAGAGAGGGATATAGTGCTATGGAATGTAAGTGTAGCTGGAAGATGTACTGGGGAGGGCTCAATCTAGGCCAGTATTCATAATCATCAGGCCGAAATTTTAGAGAAGTTGATTGGAAATTAAACATACAGAAAGAGTTTTAAAGAGTTGCCCATTTGATGTATTTTTCTGTTTAAATTTCTCTCTCTTTGTTTAATGGGGAACAAGACCAGGCCATTAAAACCACTGAATAAATTCTAATAATACTTGGTGGCTAATTTTAGCATATTAAAAATCTGTGGTGCTGTTGAAGTAGAAAAGTTCAAATGTTAACCACTTTGCTTTGTCAAAATATTATAATTTCACAGTCTTTGATTTAAATGTAATTTCTTAAATCTCAGCTACACATAAGAAATGAGTCATGAATTTAAATGGAACAGATTAAAGTCTAGCCAAAAGTATTCATATTTACACGGGAGATATTGATCTGGTCTGTCCTTTATACTGTAGCTATAGGTGATACAGCATGTCCATTAATGTCAGTAGAGTACGTTCACATGAAAGGGAAGAGATTCCAGTAAAAAGACAGTGTTTCTTGTTGAATACCCATGCACCTGCAGAGCATGTATTTTTTTAAAAACATCTGTGGTTGTAGTCTTCCATGTTTTTTGTTCTCATTTCTGGAAGGAAGTCACTTTGCATTCTTTGCCCAGTATACTTAGCCTGGCCATTTCTGAAAGATGCATTAAAGCAAAACATGTTAGGTATGTGCTAGGTAGGAGAACAGAAGCAAACAAAAGGTTGGTTTTTGGGGTTTTATTTTTTGTTTTGGTTTCTTTTTTGTTTGTTTGTTTGTTTTTTGATTGGTTGGTTTTGTGTTTTGTTTATTTATTTTTTTTTTTTTTTCATACAGGGCACACCTAGTTACTACAAATATTCCTCTTTCATCTCTGTACTATAAGGAGCTCTTTGTACAGTCCTTCCACTTCAAATTCATCAAGATCTCTGCTGCCTGGTTTTGTTTGGTAATGGCAGTAGTTTACAATATATGAAAAAATGTATATGCTCCTGGTTCTAGAATCCTGCCTTATGAAGATTTAGGAATACACTGTCAGGATAGTGGCTATGGGGAAGAGAGATGTGACAGTGTTTTAGGGATCCTTCCTAGCAGTTTCATACTCGCATTTTTATTTGTATGGTGCAGCATGTCTCTTCCTACGAGCTAGTCTCCAGTCTTTGCACGTGCCCCAGGGACACTGAGGAGCAATAGATGGCATCTCAGTTACACCAGGCTGCTGAGTAGACCTTGCCACACAGGCAATTCTTGCATGTTCTTTCCTATACTTATTTTTTAAAATACTTGTAATATTGCAGAAATGCTTATGTATAATCATTGTCTATCTTCTTTCTCAGGTCTGCTTTTCCATTTGTTGGCCTAGTAATTACAGATACAAAATTTAATGTCGAAATCTGACCCACTGGTTCTCTATTTCATATAGTGAATCATAAGCTTTGTTTCTCTAAATAAGCAGAGATTATCTCACTTGTTTTTCTGGGACTTTTCATCCTGTGAGGAAATTATCATTGTTGTTTTGCTGCTGACCTGCTGTCATCTTAAGATCTTTATACTGCAAAATATTTTTCTCACACAACTTCCATGCTGTTCCCAGAAGAGTCATGTTAGCATATGTGTATAAGCTTTTGGGGATGTAAATTGACTCTCATAATCTGTGCTGAGTTTTCTTTTTATAGTCTAGTTGGAGTCTTTTTTTCCTCTTTAATTTTTTTCCTCATTTTGTTTCATCTGAATTACTTTCTCCTTAATTTGTCGTATTTCCACTAATAATTTTTGTAGTCTTAGTTGATCCTCCTGGATCCATTTCACCCTTGACTATTCTTTTCTATCAGGCAGTTCTTCTCGTGTTGGCCTAAGATGCTATCTGCTAGTGTGAGAGTCTAAGAAAAAAAAGAATTATTATCATAAAATGGTATAGCTGAAGCTGCTTGGAAGAAGCTGCAGTCACGAGGGAAGAGGAGATAAGGATATCTATACATGGCTAGAGAGAAAAGATTCATTGCTTCTGAAACAACCAAAACAAAGTGGTAGTGGGATGAAATCATCTGGAGAATGGCCACAGTTCTCACTCTAAGGCAGTTTCCTACTAGGTAAAGATATCAAGGTGAGCAACTGAAAAACATATGAGAGAAACCTGCTGTGTTTTTCAATTCAAGACACAAGACACATTCTTGTAGAATACCCAACTGTGTTGTTTTGTTTTGTTTCTTTTTAAAATTATAATTTTCTTTGCTGGTGCTTTTTAACAGCTTATATCTCCTGTGCAATAAACAGGCTTGTCAGTTTTCTTCCACCACATTTGTAGACATTGAAGAAGGGCAAGCGATAACATCAAAATCATTGAGATCCAACAGAAAGTGATACTAGGTTACCCCATGCTAAGTTGCAAGGTGATGGTCAGGAAGCCACTGAAGCGAGGTAGTTAGCAAGGTTCTCTAAGATGATGGCAATACTGAAAGTAGGGCTAGAGACATGCACAATGCTTATTTGGCCCAAAATAAGGTTGATATTTTATGGTGGTGACATGTTATTTGTTTTTATAAAAGGAGAGGGAGTGCAGTAGCTCTCATTGAGACATGTAATTAAGTGAAGGAAAAGCAGCTGACTTGAAATGCTGAGAGATGCCCTGTGAAATGAATGTCAGGTGAAAACTGGAACTGGAAAGAGATCTCTTGAAGTTGGTCATTAATTAAAACATCATCTTAGCATTTCTTTAACAGAGAAGAACTGACAACTTGGTGAAACATTATTGATGGCAACAGCAGATCTAAGTTTAAGGCTGTATTTGATAGGCATTTGTCCTGTGGTACTTTTAGTAAGTTATTCTCTTATTCTCCAGATGGCATTAGGCTCCAAATGACTGTCCTTAAAAAATTAAAAGCAGTCATGCCACCTAGCCTGGTACATGAATTTATCTACTGTGGCTTTTAAACTTGAAGGAGGATTGAGTTTACTCAATTAGAGCTGATGGATCTTTGGTCCTTACATAGTCTTTAGAACAATGGCACCAAATCAGTGTCATTTTCTGGTTTTATCTGAGCGATATTAATGCACCTTTATGAGTATTACAAGTGCTGGATGATGTGACCTTACAAAGCCTGCTGTGTCCTAAGGCATGTCTCCATCCATCTCTATGTTGCTCATGCTGCATGTTATGACATACTTTCTCTTTTCTCATGTATGTGCATTCTTAGAACAAATAGGGAGCCTTCATGAAGGACATTTCCTGGCACACCTATGAGGAGAGCAACCATGCTTAAAAAGCAAAGCCATAAACAGTATTGCTGGCATCACTGCTCTAGGACACTTACCTTAGTGAGCAAAAGTTAGCTGAGATGCTTTCTAGGGTAGCCACAATGTTCATGTAGTCTCTCATCTGTTGCATGAGACTTCTGGTTTGATTTTGATAGCCTAAAAACCTGGACTCTGAAGCCAGGAGCCAACCGAATATCCAAGGATGGGCTTTCTTTTGTTCAAGTTAGGACCTCATCCTTGGTTTTGTAGGTGTCTGTAATGCCAGAAAGGCATGAAGGGCAAGGTAAACTAGGGTATGCAAACTTTGTGTATCTCCTTGCAGAAGAGTGGTATGAATGCAACTGAGGTGTCTTCAGTGAAGATGCAGCTAGGGTGGGTGGAAGAGCATCCCTGAGCCTGGTAAACTAGCAGAAAGTTGTGTGATCCTACCAAAATGCAACATATACACAGCCTATGGCAAGTTCTGCTGCCTTCATAGGTCATTGTATCTGAATTATCTATCTTTAATATGGCACTATTGCTTGAGATTCTAATAGGAGGCTGAGCACTGCTTAAGTGAAAAATGAGCAATAAAGCTATTGGTAAAGAAGACAAAGCAGCCTAAAAGCACTATTAATCTTTCATGGACTATCTGTTAAAAAATATTATTTATATTTT
Organism: Xenops minutus; assembly: GCA_035221455.1. NCBI lineage: Eukaryota > Metazoa > Chordata > Aves > Passeriformes > Furnariidae > Xenops > Xenops minutus. The sequence continues at coordinate 49,578,177 of JAWWEE010000122.1, read as the reverse complement.
TATATATCTATATATATTAGCTGCAAGAGGACTTTGTTATTGCAGTGTTGTAATGTGTCCCACTCTACACTTAAGAACTTCTATTAACCCTTAGAAAACAAGTTTTTATAGATCAATACCTAGAGGAAGAGCAGAAGCAAAGACAGTAAGTTGGATGACTAGGAGATTGCATACCTGGAGGAAAATCCTGTAGATCCCTCTTCATAGTGCTTACTGGGGAAAGCAGTGGTTAGGGAACTGATGAGTTATTGTGTGAGAAGTAATCTTTTATCTAAATTTAGGATTTTGAGTTTTCCTTGCTTCTTTTGATTATTATCCTAAAAGTTTTTCATTAATTTAGTGGAACGCAGAAGCACCGTATATCCAGCTTTACATCAAGAGCTTGAAACAATGACCACAATTTTTTTTGAACTCAATATTCATCTCTAAACCATCTTCCAAACAGTAACAGCAAACCAAGATCAAGTAAGTACTCCAAATGGAGAACTGTTTTTCACTCTGAGCTTCTATATGGAGCATCCTCTTTCTCTGTGAATATCTGCTTTCAATTTTTTGTAGTTGAACAGGCATGCATGGCTTACCTCTTAACCTTGTTTATAATCCTATTTTCCCCTCAGTAAGGGCAACATACACAGTGATTTCAGGCTCTAAGGTCTCACTACAGAAATGAAAGTGGATCAGACACTGAAGACATCACAATTTTTAAATCAAATCAGAAATCGGATTCTGTTCAAGGTTGCAGTGCAAGTATTTTTGTAACTACCTTTCTGTTTACTTTGCAAACCTAGATTTGCACACAAAGTATTTGTATAACTACAGTTTAAAAATAGATATTTTTAGTCATAGTAGTTAGAAAATACAGTGAAACGAATAATAAATTCTTAATCCCTAAATAATTTTTTTTTTAAACATCTCTAGGCCTCCATTATTGGTTTTTGCTTGAGCCTGAATATCAGGCTAGAAGGGCTTTTGGTCCCCTGACTTGATACTGCCCTTTATATGGTTTTAAAATGGCAGTTTAAAAAAAATTGATTTTTTTCTCTTTCATAAAATACTAAATCAATTTCACTTTGCAAGGAAGTAGCCAAAAGTAGTGGAAACACTTGGGAGATAAAATACTGCTTTATTATAAAGAAGCATGAGTTACAAACTTATGTTTTAAATACCTGGATTCATTTTATAGTGTCTTTTGCTCTTATACAATAAAGATAATGGAGGCCCTATTCTCAGTGCATCTGAAATGAATTAATTTTCAAACTTACATGTTCAAGTGCTACTGTATTATTACCCTGTAAATTTGATTTCAAAAAGGAATGAAACATTTTCTTGTGTGTTACTACTGACTTTCTTTCTCCTGATTGCAAGAATCCTGAAACATTCTTCTAATCTCTGAAAGAGTTAAAAGATTAAGGTAAACCAGTCATGCATGATGTACTTGAAAACTTGGTTAAGTAAGAGTAGCATTGAGTTATTTATTTTTTTTATAGTGGTATTGATGTATTTGCCCTACTAGGCTTTACAACAAAAAGCCTACTTCTGCAGTTTTAATTAAATGTGACTGGCTTAAAATGTGGAAATGGTAAACAGGAATTACAAATTGTTGTTTGCCTGAGGATGGGGTTTAGCATTTGTCATTTAGAAACATATTTTTAACTTCAGATTGGCGGTTTTAATAAATAGAATATGAATTAAACCCAAAAAAGATAGTTACTTGTGGACTCACACAGCTCAATAAATATTGAAGGACACATAGTAAAAAATTCTTACAAGCATTATAACCTTTGCAGTCCATAAAGGTATTGCTCATAAAACCAGAGGTAGTCTCTGTATACCAGTTTCCATTCTGCAGTCAGCCAGCCCTGTCAATGGAACATCAGCTATCATATTAGTATTGCCAAACAGAGAGATTTGCATTAGAAATGTTTACATGACTCACAAACCTCATGGTTATGGGGTTTGCTTGCAAGAATGGGGGTCCATCTTACTGTTAAAACAAGAAGGAGACTGTGCCATGGCTGACTTGCTGCCCAGCATTGTGGTGGATCCTGTCCTCATTACCTCATCCATTAAGTACCTTATTTTTGTAATTGCAGGTGTGGGGCAGTTTTAATTAGTTTTTCAGCTAGACCTTCTTCCATGTCTCCTTCAGCAGTAAGAGTTGTAGTCTTGTGTGGGTCTACTCAGCATATCCTCTGGAAGCCCTAGTGCACTTTTGAGTACTCATGGGATTTTGTGTTCCTTTTATGCCATTTATAAAACACCTGCTGATGACAGAAAGGCTCTTTGCAGACTGCTGGGTAGACTGCAGCTCACTTGGCTTTCATCAGTAGGGGACTTTTCTCTCCATGGGTGGGTGATAAGAGTATGATCTGACTGAAACCCCATAGGGCACATGCAGCCCCCTCAGCTGTGTCATATTGACCTTACTCTGCCTTCTCTTAATGGAGACATTTAAGGAAAAAACTATGGTGGAATTGCTCAAGGGAAAAATGATACATTTGAGCCAGTAAACTGATGTCAAGAGAACTAAACTAGGATTAATCTGGCTTGTATTGAAGATGATGGAATTTAATATTTACTGAATATCGAATGTAATATTCAATACACTGTAATAGTCATTGAATCAGTGAGATGCTTTCCACTGACTGCTGTGGATTTGGCTCAGAGCTTTGTTATCTCTTTTTGCTGTATCATTCCACCTGGCCCCCAAACAGGCAAAATTGTTTTTATGAAGTAAATCAGAGAAAATAATTAGAACTCTATCCATTTTCCCATTACTTACTTTCTGCTTCCTGAGAAGTAGATTGTTTTACAGTTAAGAAAATGTTGAGAAATACCTTGGCATTGATATTTTTATTCATATTATTAAAACCATATCATAACTGTTATTTTTATTTTTTTGGTCAAGATGAAGAAAAATAAGATAGTTCCACCTTGAGCTATGCCCAGGTACTGCAGGTGACTGATAGCCTCAGTGCTGTGTGTGTACATTTGAAAGTAAAAAAAACTCTGCAAGTTGGTGTTGGTATATAACTACAACTGGCAAAGTATGTACTCAAGGAAAGGGAAGGAAAGAAAGGTACAATGTTTATTGCCATTGCCAGAGAACTGTGTGGTGTGATTTATCATGTCGTCCACCTGCCATGTAAATATTTTTTCTTCTACATCAATGACAACTTCCAGCTTTTATTAAAAAAAAAAAAAAAGATGCAAATGTGATTTGATTTCTTGAAGTCAGAGGGACTTCTCATAATGACCAACATTAGGCTTGTCCTTACGGGCCTGAGCAAGTAGGCACTTTCATGCTATCAAGGTTTTTATTTTCTGCTCCAGATAAAAAAGGTATGTTTCTGACAATACATGCAATTCATAGTAGTGAAAAAACAACAGTGGGTGTTCAGTATCTTCTATGGCAGAGCTACTGCAGTGCAATGAAAGTACAAAATAGGCAAATATCCTATTGGAGGAACACTGTCATAAGATCTGAGACTTTTGTTTACAGGGTTTTTTTCCCCCCATTTTCTTTGTGTTCCCTTTTCTAAGTTCTGGTTTCTTGGTAGGCATCTACTCAAATTCCTGTATTTTTAATTGTTGTTATCATAAACCCCTCAAAATTCATTTAAAAATAGGAAAATTGTTGAGAAAATACTACTATAGTTGCATTACCACCTTCATATACATTTTTTTATTTATGGGCATTGATTTTTACATGTTTCTTCTTCACAAACTTGTGAGTTTAAATTCTTTTGAATCATCCTTATTATTCTTGATGCATTTTTTAAATTACTTCTTCTATTTACTGCTATTGCCTTTTGTAATTATGATTTTTCTCTAAGAAATATATTGTATAGTATATCATATTCATATATACTGATATATATTTTCTCTGTTTTGTTCCCAGTAGATAAAACAGTAATAGCCTTCCTTTATTATCTCATATCCCAAACATGCTAAGACCCGTATCCTTAACTGAATTCTAAACATCTAAGCTACTGCAAAAGTTGCTGTCTCTCATGGCATCTCAACATATCTGGATTATGTCAATAATGCTTTCCTTCCTGGGTGTATTCTTTGTACACCTCCTTGGTCTTATTAATAAGATTCTAAATCTCTTTCTGGGAAAACAACAAAAAAATAAAATTTGGACTGTGAAAACATCAGAATTCACATTTCTATGACAAAAATTTCAGCAGCATTTTACCTCCTAAATTTTAAGTCAGATTGTCTAAAGGCTCTACATTTATCAAATAAATACCAGCCACTGCTTCTCCATACATTATCTCCTCACCGTTAATGTTACCAGAATTCTTCATGTGCTCTGGTTGCCTCTCCTTTTCAGTGTGTGAGCACTTGGGTCTAAGGAGAACTTTGTTTATATACGTATGTTCAGGCTTTGAGTTAATATGAATTCTATGCTAATATTTACAGTTTCTTGTATTATGGTTCTACATGTAATAATGACCATAGTTATTACAGATATTTTGCCATTAATTTTCAAATACACATAATTTTTTGCAGAATTTACTAATAGAACCTAAACAGTTTAGGGGTATTTGATCCCAGAATTAAGCATAACATTACAGCTTTATAAATCCAAAACTTCGCATTATTTGTGGTGGGTATAATGACAGCCCACACAAAGTAAAGCTCTCCAAAATAAGCTTTCTGTGTCTATTTGGCTCAGCACTTTCTATAAAAATTTTCCTCCTAAGTTTTCTTGGTAAAGAAAGCCAACAACATTCTGTGTGTAGCCCATCTTTCTTCTTCTTTTCCTTATTCTTCCTATTGTTGTACTTACTGCTTCACTTCTACTTTTCAAATAGTGCTGCAGTAAGAATGAGTCATTGGCAAAGGACAACTACTGCCTAATACTGCAAGAGGAAATCAGGAAAACAAAAGCAGAGAAAAAATTTTCCGATTTGTTTCCTAGCAGTGACACAAATCTTTAATGATGTTTTCATTGATTACACTTTCTTGCTCAGCATTTACACTAACAGAAAAATTATTACAGTTTGTAATGTGCAGGACTCGAACACTGATGAATGGTTTACTGCCTCTATCAGCTACTTAATTAGAATTAATTATTCATAGACTTCCCCAATGAAAGACCTCGTTATTGCAATAATCATATAATGTAGGTTGTCAGTGTTTTCTGAAATACCTTGCCTAATGGGGTTATGGAAATTGCTTGTGATTTTAGTCTAGCAAAACCAAAGATTACAAAGAAGTCCTGAAATGCTGTCTGGCAGAATTTTCCCATTGCTCTATATCAAGGCAATGCAGCAGATTGCATAGCCTCCAGAGCAGTGTGGGGCAAGGATATGCCCTTGCCCAAGTAAGCTGTGAGAGAGGCTGTATGTTCCTAGGGAAGTTGTGGCAGGACCTCAGCAAGCATGATGCACTGCTGAGATCTGGGGAGAATGGGAGCAGGTTCGTGGCAGTTCTGTCTGCAGGGAGACCTCTGCAGACTGCTCAGGTGACAGTCTGGAATCTTTCAAGAAGGTACTGCTTCCCGAGAGAATGTCAGCTATTGCCAAGTGGCACTAACTAACGCTAGCAGATGTTAACTTGTAGGAGGTAGGAGAAGAGCAAGGGTAGCAGGTACTTTGAGGGACCTGGAGAGCCAAGGCTATCTTGGGGAGTGTGAGAGTCCTCAGGGTGAAAGCCATGAAAATTCCTGGCACTGCACACTTTCCTTGCAGATCCAGATGAGATGTTGAGTTTCTTAGAATGCTGCAACCTTAATCATCCTTAAACATTTTTCCTTTTTGATATTACAACAGGAGAACCAGCATTTATCCATCTATTCTTGGAAAGGAGGCTAAGTTTACCTTATGATGCTATGGATTAACTAGAATCATGGAGAAAGACCTTCAACCTGTCTAAGCAGTAAATGATCTGAATTGTTTTCTGCATTGTGATTGATGATGGCTGTCAAGTCAAGCTGCTAAAGTATCTCACTTAGGCTTATTAGTAGAGGTGAGATCCATTGACTGTTCAGAAGGGGTTTTGTCTGGGACAAACTTTTAGTCTTTGGCACGAACCCATAAATGTCTTGTGAGGACAAAGCCTGAGCGACTGTGCTGGTGATTGCTGATTGCTGTCTATTAGCTTAGTGCTACTGGGATGGTAAAGGTAAGAGTTACTCTTACATGAAAATGCAAGTTGCAGAAATGTGGGGATGGAGGAAGAAAAGGAGAGAATTGGGAAAGAAGCGGAAAGGAAGAGAAACGGATCAATCCCCTTCCCTTTTTCATCAAAGAACATGAGATGCTTTGTGTAGTTAATATTGCTCATCTGAAAAAAAACCCAAACCATTTAGATGATTTTTAAGTTTTCTGTGAAGTCAGGATAAAATAGCAGTGCCTAGAATAGCACACCATTATTAATTCTGAAATTGTTTCAAAGTCCCCCTTTTCCTCCCACTCCACATATTACACAGACACAGTTACTGTTATTTTTATGCTTAACTCCCAGTATCTCTGAAAATGAACAATGAAGCATGCTCATATAATGGAATCAAGAAAAAATACACACGTTATTGAATTCTGCTTCAGTTACACAGGTCTAGAGCGTATTCCTTAGCTCTGGGCTGAAACTTGTTCAACTGAAGGTAATAGCAGTCCTTTGACTTTTTCAGTATTTGAAAATAGAGAAATCAATTTAACAAATTTCTATTGACTGGCTTGTATGAAATACTGCACAATCAGCTTTTCACAGGAGTAGATGTAAAGCTATAGACTTTTGTCAAAGCCTGTCAAATAATTGTGGTCATCTTGTATATGACAAAAAGTTTTTACCCTAGAGTTCTTGCCATGATGTTGCTGTGTGTCCTGCTAACACAGAGCTGGTGGGAGTGAGGTATTGCTGCCCTGAAAACACCCCAGGTTGTGGTGCTACCGAGCTCCCTCGGGCCAGGGAAGGTGTTAATGCTGGAGTAACCCCTTCTGTGTGTCTATTTCCTGGGATGCGTACCCTCGTGTGGCAGGCTGCGGGCATTGCATCGGCACGGGAAAGGCGAGCCTGGGGAAGCCACGACAGAACGTTTGCCTCCACTGTGACAAAATTCAGCCTGATTAGATGTCATATCTCTAAAAGAAAGGTCGACCGCCAGAGAAAGGGAAGAAACTGCGCGATCACTCCCCTGTTTCTTTCCATGAGCTGGAATGGGGATGAGTTCAGCAGAATTTGACCTCATGAGCTTTTTGTTTTCCCCAGATATATTAGGAACGGTCATTTGGGGTGGTACTAATAATGAGTCAAAACAACTCTTAGCTTCCCAGAGGAAAAAGTATTTGTGCTTATGCCTGTGAATCAAATTCATTTCACTTACCATGAGTCAAATATGAGTCATGATGGATACAATCATAAATCACGACTGTCTTGTGATTCTGAAAGCCCTGTGTATATGCTTGGCTAATTTTTTTTTTTGGTGATATATCACTATATTTTCACCTGACATTACATTTTAGAACCACAAATATTTTTCTTTACTGTATATGTTATTATCTTTGATATCTTTGTTCTACAACTATTCATAACTTGCCATTTATACTGCCATAAAGCATGCTAGGTCTGTTGTGAGAGGTCAAGGCACAGTTTTGGCCTAGGCTAGCATGGGGCTGGTCAAATAAGGTCAAAAAGTATTTCAGTCACCACTTTGAATACAAGTGTATTTACTCACACTGGATTTCATAATGTGCATTCCTTCTCAAGGAGCTGGGAAAACACCACAGTCATATCTGTATTAGGAAACAAAGGTGGGTCACAGCTAATATCACCAACAGGCCTGGGGAGAGGATAATGATAATGATGTTTTGTGCCAGTGTTTTGCAAAATCACAGAAGTCATAGAATTCATAGACTGTTAAGAGGTTCAAAAGGACCTTAAAGATCACCTAGTCCCAGTATCCTCCTGCCATGGGCAGGGACACCTCCCACTACACCAGGTTGCTCAAGGTCTTATCCAACCTGGCCTTGACACCATGAGGGTTGGGACATCCACAGCTTCCCTGGGCAACCTGTACCAGTGTCTCACCACCATCAACGTAAAGAATTTCTTCCTCATATCTAATCTAAATTTCCCTCTTTCAATTTGTACGAATTAGTCCTTGTCTTACCACTACAAAATGAAATTAATACTGTTGTCACTAAGGAGAGATTTGTATTGACAATCTTAATGTGTGACAATGGCACTCTTATCTAACTCTCACTAAGTAACGTTCTGTTGGCTAAATTTCACTTTTTTTCCCATAGAAATTTCAAAATTCAATTTGCCATTATAAAGGAATCTGAGTTTTACTGGAGCTATTTTACAGACAAATATCTGATTTTAAAATGTGTCTGACTAGTTAAATTGAGTCTTAATGAAAAGACATTATTTTCAAATTTCGTACTGGATAATCACACTGCTGGTTTTTCACAGTGTGACAATGTAATGGTGGTAATCACAGACTGAGACTGAGATGACTGTATATTTCTATTAAATTGTGGGTTTGCCCTCACGGATTGGGGCTAGGTGATAATTTCTTGAAACATCCTCTATGTATCACAGGCCATTATATTACTACCATCTCCTGGACTAAGCCTGGACTAAGCTTGGGAGTTCCTGAAAAGCATCCAACTTGATTTTAGGACATTAACATGCATTTAGCTTCAGTTTGTCATATTGCATGGTGTCTGAATGGAGTTGAACACAAAATCAGCAGCATACTTTCCTGTCTAGATAAATGATGCTGGGCCTGATTAGAGATCCCTGGGCTAGTTTTGAGCAAGCTGGTGTGTGTTCAGTATGTAGGGCAGCCTTATGCTGGAGTACAAGCACAGATTCTGGAAGCAATTGAAGAAAAGATGTCACCTGGTGCAAATAAACCTTGTCTCTCAGCTGTTTCCACTGTACTGCTGTGATTGTATGACTTCCCACCCTAGCCTGACAAACACTGGCCAGTGTCAGGGCCAGAGATGCAGAATGGCTACTTTGTTTTGCTCTAGAGTATTTTCTCCAATCTTGAGTAATTTCTTTTACTCATGCCTGCACTGCTTACAAGCATGCACTTGAATGTTGTTAACCATACTCTAACAAAGGTTTTATCACTACTAAATCCACTAGCTTGTATTCTTTTTCAGCAATCCAGATCAATTTCTCAGTCTAGTATTACTCTGAGATATTTTTGAGATTCACTACTTTTCTGATTCTTTTGTTTTGGCTGAATAAGTTGTGTTCATTGTTTCTTGATGTAAAGAACTACATTTTGCGAAGTTAGTATGTGATTTTGAGATTTGGCTTCCACACAGCCCTGCTAATGCCCCCTCCCTACCTTTTTAACATGCACCTTACTGATACTAATACCAATTTCTAGTCATATTTTTTCATGTTGTGATACATCAATTATCTTATAGAGCTGTGTGTATTACATCTGCTTAGTTATTTTAAATTATCACAGTTTATGCTCTTAGGAAATGCAATTAGATTTGTTTGACAAAACCAATCTATTTCCCATATACCATGTTGACTGACATTAATTAGATTCCTGCAATTCTTAATCAATTAAATCATGTACCAGCTCCTCCTTGAATTTATCCAGGAGTGAGGTCATACAAAATTATGCTCTTTTTGAATCCTTTTCTTTTTCTGTTTTGCAAACACTTCTTACCAAGAAACCCATAATAGACAGTGTGTTTGTATACAGCAGCTGGGCAGTTGAGAATGCATTAATTAGTATATTACAGCAGTGGCACATTATTTATTATGCCATCATCGGAGAAGACAATTAAGTTATTGTAGAGTTGCTATGGTTTCCAAAGGAGGTACAGTGCAGACTAATTACCTCAAGATGCCAGATGGTGCTGAATAATTCCTGAGCAAATGCCTCATCACCTCTGCTTCTCCACATTTGTATAGTAAACAAAACATGGATAAAATGGAGCCTGAGAATGTAGTGATTTCCCTTTATAGGTCTCCACAGGTTTGGGTTTACCCTGAGCATATTTACATTCTTCAGAATTTATTGTTTAATTTGCTTGCATCTGTGCAAAGATTCTAATGAATGAACTGAAAACAAGCATGTAAAAAACTCTGCTGCTGGACATCTTGGCTCCAAAAGCTTCATCTGCATTATACCTGCAATTTTTGTATTGTCTGTCATGGCTATCCCAATATATCAAATAGACAGATGCTTTAGCCTGTCCACAGTCACCCTGTAAGCTCTAAGAGACACTTCAAGCAGTGTCTACACCTGAGATTTCCCTTTAGCCTAAAAACTGCAGATCATGGTGACATCCTATACTGCAGCAATGCAGATGAACATCTATTTGGACTTTAACCTTACAGAGTGCTTCACATAGCAGTGTGCACACAATCATTGGGAATTAAAAAAACTACAAAGTTCAAAGACAATGAAGCTTGAGGCCACTCAGAGACAAGGCTTTCTTGTAACTCTGTGCTTGATCACATGGCTGCTCTCCTCTCCTCTCCCTCCCCTCTCCCTCTCCCTCGTTTCTTCTCTCTTCTCCGCCCCGCCCCGCCCCCCTTCTCTTTCAGTGGTCACAGGTTAGCTGGGTGTCTGCAAAACCTTCCGTTATACAATCTGAGAGGCAGATAAATAGGTGAGCTCCAGGTCCGCACGTGTAGTAAGTACCAAACTATAACTTTATCATCAAGGGATGCAGCAAAATATGAGGCCACAGAGAAAAGTCTTCACTGTAGTGTCAGAGAAACACAAGCCCTAGTCCAAAATTTCTGACTGTCTGTAGTACTGGTGCAGGTAACTGGTAGCATCAGGTCAGTACAGTAAATGTCAGGCTTTGGACAAAGGCTTTTGTGCCCTTCTGCTCCCAGTAACATAGGATTGCCAACAAAAAAAAAAACAAACCTAAAAATGGCCCTAAACCCCAGCCACTTAATTCAGTATATCCCCCATTCAGAGTTTAAATTCAGATTTGCAGTCTGTGGTTGCTCTAGGAAAATAGCCATGGAAAACCATAACAGCAAATATTTCCCTTCCAAATTCAAAACTTGCATATACAGACATTGCTTAGACTTTTCCAGATATTTGGGTATATCTAATTCCTGTTTCACTTCTACACAGCTTCATGGGGCTTGTTCTTCTCTGAGCAGGTCTAAGCTGCTGGCATTCTGCCTTTTTTTAGCTTCTATATAGGGTTTCAGTAATTCCTGGAGCAGTTTGTGTGGGTTCTGCTCTGGTTGCTTCTGGACCTCCTGGGGACAATGTTCAGATTTGTGGTAAATGCCTGTGAAACCTCTGAGAAACTTAAGGGTGCTGTCAGATAAGGATGAGGTAAGAGCAGATACAAGGGTGCAAACCCCCAGGAAGCTCTAGCAGCTTCTAACAACCATGATCAACCACCCTTGACGCAGAATGACTGAAGCCTTTGTTGCAGTGGCCACCAGTTAGGAAGGATCAAGAACCCTTTTAGATGGTGCTTGGGACAGGTCTGTGTAAGAGCTAGGTGCATAGTTGTTGTGGTGACACATGGTAGAACAGTTTCCTCAGAGATGTTTGGGCAGCTGTCTCTGCTAGGGCAGAGGCTGTGGCACAGACTGAGCATCAGGTGGCAGATACAACCCTACAACACCCAGGTTGCAGGAGTGCCTGAGGCCTCTCACCAATACCAGGAGAGATGCTCTTCTATGCTGCCAAGTGGAAGAGTTACAGAGGGAAGAGAGCAGAAGATCTGCAGAAGAATTCATTCAGTGGAGATGGCATCTTCTCTGAGATGCAGCAGCTGGACCCTAAGTGCAGCAGAGAAGCAAACAATCCATACCTAGTCCTAAGGTAAGTGCAACTTTTGGAGAAGTGAAAGGATGGTGACTTCCAGCACCAAGAGAAAGGATCCAGCACCATCTAAGAGCTTAAAGTACAAAATAGGTCCACTACAGTCAAAGGTGAAGATGAGCCTGATGTGCCTTCAAGCAAAGGATCTGGTCCAACTTTGGTCCATAAGGAAGAGTTTGATCAAAGGAAAGGAGGGGCAAGAGTGGCAAAAAGGTGGTTCTGGAGTAAATTTGAATAAGGTATATTATCAGGTACGGAGTATGGGAGGGGGTGAATCTTCTGGTGCTAGGAGCAGATGTCTACAAACAGTGAAGCTGACTTGTAAACTGAGATGCTGACCCACCTTCTGGGGTGCTGGAGGGAGCTCTCTTAGATAGCCCACTGAGTTTTCCATTAGGTCTATATGTTGAAAGACTAGATGTTGGGTATGGTAAAGATAGATGGACTTGTAGCTGGTTACTATGTAAGTAGTAACATAGTAGGGGGAGGAAAGGGTAATAGAGCTGTAATTCGATAGTAGTTGTGTCTGTTTCATAATACTTGAGTGGTAATAGCTTTGTAATTGAGTGCAAGAATTATGCAAAATTATGTAACTAAATCAGTAGTAGTTATATGCTTATTATTTCATTATATTATTAGGCAGTTGCTTTCTTAGTAGCGTATTTCTTAATCAGTAAATGCTTAATCATTATTTCAATATTATATATTTCAAACCTGTGGGTTAGAGGTTGTGAGTTAGACCTATGAAGAAACAATGCCCAAAGGAAAACATACTTAAACCAGCAAAAATGTAAATACCAACTTTTACTTCGCAGTGTTGGACCTTAGGTACAAAATGACTATCTGTCTTGTCAGATTGTTTGACTTTTTAAACAAGAAACTATTTTAATTAATGGGCATTGCAGGTATTGCCTCAGTCTGAGCTCCATTTGAAAATATATTTTAGCTTCTTATTCCTGCATAAATTTTGGTTGGTTCTTGATTCTGGCAAGAGAAACAATAATTGAAATGCCCAGATCAAAAGAAATATTACAATTCTTCCACTAAAATACTAGCTTCTTAGAAACACTAAAGACAGATAGCTTTCTCAGGTCAAACTGTCAAAGAAAGCATTGCTAAAGCATCAGTCAATTCACTTTGGCAATACTTATGTTTCCCAAGATAACACATTCAGCTCTCCAGTTAGTTTGAGGATAATACACATAATTCTGGTATAATAAAATTATTTCATTACAGGAGCCAGAGAAGTATGAAATCACTTCTTGCATTACAGCACCTATTGATCATGAAACAGCAAATTGCATAGTTTGATAATTTGGTGGGAAATGACTTGGCTCTAATCTATCTTGTTCCGGTCAGAGCAACTATATTTTTCTTGTATATAGCTAATAAACCAGGACTTACTGAAAATAAATACTTATATTGCTGAAAGTTTACAAGCTAGATATTCTAAATAATAATTTTATTTTACTGTAAAAAACAATGGAGAGATTCAGCTCCTCCACGGAAGGATCAAAAAAAAGAGAACAGACTTAGAAGGCAGGTGAAGCAGCAAGGCTTGAGTAGTGGGGTAGCAGATTGAGCAGGGGATCAGAGCAATGGATTAAAAACAGGACTGTGAAAACTTTGCTCAATAGATAAACATTTCTGCCTTGGCTACTCTGTTTACCATGGATTTTGAATTTGACTAAAACATTTCCAGAGAATTTGTCATAATAAAATATTTTCTCCTAATGAAAGCATTGCATATGAAAGTAATGGAACTTACTATACCAATTAATATCTTTCTCACTCTGCTTTATTTTCTAGTTAATGGTGCCTGAAATTTAGAAAAAAGTGTTTCAAAATTTGTACAGAGAAAGACAGGTGCAAGGACTGCAAAGATGACACTGAAACACACATGCAAACAATTTGTCAAATTGAACAACATATGCCAAAGAAGTTATGATATGGACCTGAAATACATCAATATATGTTTTTAAAAAATGAAAGATCATCAACATTATTAATTTACTATGAGGTGAAGTGAGACTCACTTGACTCCAGTTGGTGGCACCAAATTCAATTAGTGTACACCAAGGAAACCTACCAGCTTTTGAAATCAGTCATCTCGTGTGCTGGTTAGTGTAGTCTTATGAAATAAGGGCTACAACTATGCTTCAGCAGGGAGGAAACAATTTTAATTTTCTTCCATGTAGAAAAATAACAAGACACATTCAGGCATTTCATTCCAGTAAGTGAGCATGTGTGTATGTCTACTCCAGCTGTCATCATAGACAACCAAAACTTTGACTTAAACTTTATGTTTATTCAAATCAATTCTTTATCATTATAAAATGGTATTTTATGGCACATATGTATTTTTAGTAATACAATCATGGTAATAATGTAAGTGATATTGTCACATTATATGCCTACTTTTATCCCACAATGAACACTATATCAGGCCTATGAACCATATCATATGATAAATACTGTCCTAAGTAACAGAAATATATGTGATCAAAATTGTACACATTTATAATACATTCAGGTACAATGATTGCTTAAAGCACTCTTTGTATAATTGTGGTCATAATATGTATGAAAATTGCCATCCTTGACTGTTAGGAAAAAAAAATCAATCTGTATTACATGGACAAATAATGGTAACACAGAGCCCATATAAACATGGAAAGGCATTCTGTGAGAATTTTCCTCATTTTTGCTCCAAATTTGAAAAATTATGGTTTTTAAAAGGCAGTATTTTAACTCAAACTCTAAGCAAATACATTGTTAAAGATGTAGCTGAGATTCCAAAACTAAAGAACCCTGCCCTTAATGTTTCTGACAGGAACTTTATCCCAGTTGGTCATGCAAATTATTACTTGTTTCCTTCCTACACTCTGTGTTGCCCTCCACTGTCAAGCTGCCAAAGGGAGAGAGAGTAGAAAAAGCCTCCACCTCATCACTTGACCCTCTCTTGACATAGTGAGGCTTTAACCTTGTGCCTTACTGTGTGCTTTTAACATTTTTAAAGGAAAGAAGGACTGAAACAACAAAAATAAAATTTGGCAGGTGGTCTAGAGTTCAACTTTTTTTCCAAGAAAGACTGGTCCGGACTTTTGAGGGCTAATAGTAGGCCCGATCAGGCCAATGCCATACAGCACTATGCTTGCTCATGGTCTGCCTCTAAGATGCTCAGAAACTCTGTCTCCTATTATGAGACTTAGATCTGTCCAGGAGGACTGAAGTGTCTAAATATTATGTGGGAGTCTGGGAAATGTCATATATGATTACTTCAAAGATCAGAGTGCTTCTACCATTAGCTGCTGGCATCCATATTGTGTCTACACCAACTTCCACAAGTCTCAACTCCCCTTGTAGTGGGCCATCTGAGCATCCCTCTGAGAAAGGTCTATGTTGACCTGGTCTGTAATGAAATATCAAAATGCTGTCACTAAAATTCCAGGTAGGGCAATTAAGGCCATGTGAACTATAAATAGTTCTATATCCAGCATCTGTAAAGAAGTTCATGTCAAATTGCAAGTCCTTCCATAGCAAGGGGTAACAACTTGCTTTCCCGCTGTTCTCTGGTTAAGCAATGTAGATAACTGATGAATGCTTTTGCACCACACTGTGAAGATATTCTAAAATAAGATTATGTGCTTATACACTGTGATAATAGGGACTTGGTAAGAATTGTCCATGGAAATCCATGTAAACAGGTGGCTGATGGATTATCATATGCCAGGTGTTGATAACTCTTGCCACTGAAGACAATATTTTTTGGTGTGTGAATTAGTGACCATATCTTTTGCTAGCCTATTCTTACATAATAAACTATACTGAAGATGTTCAAGAAAGATGCAAGGTGCTGTATGAACTCTGCTGTCCCTCACCCTAAGAGACTAGATTTGGCAATCCTTACAATTTTGCTTTATCACAATAACTGGTAATCTTCAGCAAAAGAGTGAAAAATGTGATTACTCAAAACCTGACTGGACATGGTCCTGGGTAATTGTACAACTATTGCAGTAAAAGGATTACGTGAAGATCTCAGGTTCTCTGAAAAATGTGATTGATGTCTATGTTGTTGCAAGGGAAGGTTGGAAAATAACAAAGGAGTACAGTAACAGGATCAAGATCAAAAAGAAATACGAACATTTAAAAATTGTACAATATTTACCCAGTCTTGAGATTTTAGGGTACCTCAGTCAGGATTTTTGAAAGCTTTGGAAATGCCATTAATGACTAAGACTCATTTGTGTCACTCACTGGGACATTCTTAAATGATCTGATCTCTATGCTAGAGCTAAACCACCAAAATGCTTCACTTTTTGAAAAGGAATCTTCACCTGCTCAGCTAATTTAGCTTTCATCTGGGTTATTGTTGCTGAAAATAAACAAAACCTGCTGCAGAAAAATGGGAAGATGCCCTTCAAAATGTAAGATGCAGAAAGATTTGTGAGGGTAAATCTCACAAATTACTTGGCCTGGAACTGAGGTGCCAGCAGAAAGGAGATTTTTGAGTCCAATAAATGCATGCCTTTGGAGATCACAATAAAAGGTATTCTAGCGACAGTGCATGTCTATGAAAATTCATTGCAGTATCAGACATCTCAGGTGCCTATTTTATCAGGAATCATTATGCTGCTCAGTGTTCCAGGAACAGTTCTGGACAATGCAATAACTTTTTCATTCAAAGAGGTGACATTTAGTCATCAGGCATTTAACTGCCAGACATAAAGGCCACTGCTTGTGAACAGGGTTTGTTTGAGAGTGTGTGTGTGTTGTTAACTGGAGACTAAGGGTAAACTTTTAAAATTAAATATGCTGCAGCTCAGTCAATATCTTGGGATCAGCATGGGGGAAGGGGGTGGTAGGGAGGTTTGAGTTCCTGCTGAGCTTACTTAAAATTATGACTGGCAGTGAACTTCACCTTTGTGAATACTTCAAATATAAGAATCTCGTAAAATGAGAGTGTGCATTTGAATTTGCCTCTGATGAATATGCATCCCAGAAGAAATAGTCATTTTTATATGTGTATTCAGCTGAAAGCTGCATCCTTTCGGAACTGAGACGATTCAACAGTCTCCACAGCTTCATGGGGCAGAGAAATAAGAAATAGTAAGCGAACAGTTACAGTAAAATTAATAAAACCAAATCAGTGCAAAACAAAAAGCCCTTCCAAAAGGTATTCTGACCAGACAACCACTTATAAATGAAGGAATCTTACATTCTTAGAAAGAATCTTGTAACTAAAATGTGGAATAAGCAAGTGAGCAGTAACAATGTGTGCCTGCCTCAGTCAAAAAAACTTGTACAGGCAGGCTCAGGATGCAGCACTCAGATATGCCTTCTGGAAATAGTGTTGAACTCTGTCACTATCCCTCATCTATGACAAATCAAGGTAGAGCTAGAAAGAGAGATATTCCAAGAGCGAAATAAAATATTTCTTTACTTTTGAAACAGCTTTAAGATAAATCATAAAAAAAAAAAAAAAAAAAGAAAAAAAAAGAAAAAAGATTTATCATAAAAGCCTGTTGGCAAGTCAGTCATTATTTGTAAAGATTTGGTCAGAGAAATTCTAGAGAAATTCACATGCAATTTAGTATTTACTGGAGGAAAAAAACATTACATTTTTTCTTCCAGTTTCTTTGCCACTTTCTTTTCCTTTTGGATCCTATTTTGGGTTGCAGGGATGGGAAAGAAGACTGATGCTCCACCAGGAGCTCCTGAGGTTTCAAGATCCAGAGACCATTCTGACACTGAGAATTCCTGTGGAGATGCACTGTCTTCCCCTTTCATTTGCAGTCTGGTTAATGAGCCTGTAAATTGAATTAGCTCAGCTGAAGTGCTCAAAATCCAAGCTGAAATGAAAATAAAACAAGATTAGAACAGTGTATGGAGGCTATACTTCTTTTGGTGCCTTTGGTTTCCTGCAGAATGCAGTAAGACTGAAGTAATAACACCACCATCACCACCACCACCACCACAAGAAAATCTGACTGAAGACATATGATTCATTATATTGTATAAAGCAACCTATTTAACAGTGTTCAAATATTAGAGTGCTGGGTACTCAGCTGGTGAATCAGTGTTTCTTAGTTCTAAAGAGCAATCTCTAAAGGAGAAGGCTTCATATTTTTTATTTTCCCCTGGTGCTATGGTATGTGCATATCCTTTGGGACAATGCTTGGCATCTCCTTTTTATTTTATTTTTTTTTTTAAATAGCAAGGAAGCGACTGCAAATTAGAGTAAATAACTGCATTTATGATAGTAACAGTGCACTGAAGTGTGGGGAAAAAGCTGGATCTCACTGCATCATTTGTTCCAAATGGTTTTGAAACAATCAGTGCCAGAAGAAAGCCTAATCTCTCCTTCCAAACTTTTCCTTCCTCTACAGATCAAAAAGTACCCATTTCTCTGCTAGCAATCAGCAAAGGAAGGTCTCCCTCCTCTGCTGGTGATGCCTCCCTAGCCCTCACTGCACCTGCCTGTGGCTGCTGTGTGCCAGCCTCACCCAGAGACTGGGTCTCACAGAACCTGACATCCCTGCACCAGTGGCTAAATCACTGTCCAGGCTTCTCATTTGCACTGACTGCACTCTGAATTTCTCTTGGTATAAGGCAGCAATTTCATCCAGCTTCAGTGTGGTCTCATCAGTCAACCCCAAAAAGTATTTGCTGACATTATTTCCCCACTCATATTAAGAGTGTCTCTGAATCAGACTGTGTGAAGTGATTCCCGACACGGTGGCTGAGATTGACAGAGCCTAAATGACTTAATGATTCATTCCTCCTGCAATTAGCTCAGCCATTAAGCAGACCAATACCCTAATGCCCTGCCCTCTGCCTGGTGTTTGTTTGCCTCTAGGTTCACTTATGATTTACTGTCATGTGAAAAAGTCAAACCAGTTTCACCTCTTCTGTGATCATTGATGGCTCTTCTGCCTCCAGGTCTCATAAAGATTTACATTTGGGAAGTCATGACAATTAAATTCTTCTCAGGGGCACACAAGACAAAGCTGATATGTTTCTCTTACCCTGAAGGCTTTATGTAATGCTATCCTCTCCCTCTAGGATTGAATATATTTATATATACATAAATATTTTTGTAAAAAACCCTGATATCTGTCTTAAATTGAAAATAGTACAGCAATCCGGGGTTTGGATGACATTTTTTATCAGCTAATGACTGTATGGGAAATCACAGTGTATGCAGATCATCTTCCTTGTACAGAAGCCAATCTGCTGTTACATAGAAAAGAACAGTTGGAAAAAAACCAACTTCACAAGTTTTTGGAGCCTTTTTTTTTTAAGAACTAACAACATAGAAGGATTTTTAAAGTTTTGAATAAAAGAAACCTCCAGAAAGAATACTAGAGGTAGCATTAGCAAGTAACAATGGAACTAAATGAAAGTCCTTTATCTTATTTTCATCACTTTTATTCCCATGTATGAAATCAGGCCTAAGCTGCATAGTTATATATCATTATCTCTAGAGTATCTGCTATCTACTATCACAATAATGATGTGATTTTCTGTGGAGAAAAAAATGATAGGAAGAAAGCCCTGAATGTATTTTTCTCCTGAAAACCATAGGTGCAAAACAATATTATAAATCACTAGTAGTCATATTTTTGTCTCAAAAATAAAAGTAAAAAATACTACATAGTAGAAAGTTTGAGGGAGGCGTGCAAAATCTGTGCTTCAAGTCAGATAGAGGGCTTTGGTAGACAATTATGTGCTCAGCAGCAGTATTTTCATACAGTCTGCCAGCAACAACTTGTATGTACTATCCCAGAAGAATAAATCTAACTAAAAAAAAGGCTGCTTATGTGTTGTTAGCATTGATTCCCTCAGAGTTAAAGCTCCAAAACAACTATTGCCCATCCAAAAACTCAAGTTGGATATAAACCAAGCCAAAAACCACTTCTGTAATATACGAATAAAATCTAAGGAAACATAAGCCCACTCAGAGTACTTATAAATCCTTTACTTTTCTTTAGAATAATATCTGAGTAATTCCAGTAAAACTATATAATTAAACCTTTCATGTCTCCACAGAACATTTAAGAGAAGTGTTTAAATGAGGCCACTTGCTAATGAAGTGTTGTCAGCTCAGCCATAAGACTCAGAAATTAACACAGCAGAGCAATGTTGGGGGAAGACCACCACATCCAAAATCTAACAGTGCAGCATTCAGTGATCTACTTGGAATTTGTCCAGAATATT
Source organism: Xenops minutus (assembly GCA_035221455.1). Taxonomy (NCBI): domain Eukaryota; kingdom Metazoa; phylum Chordata; class Aves; order Passeriformes; family Furnariidae; genus Xenops; species Xenops minutus. Next base: position 49,558,163 of record JAWWEE010000122.1, on the reverse strand, counting down.
GAAAGGAACATGTTGGCCTAAAATACCTACCATATAAAAAGAGCTATAAGGATTTTGTGTCTGATATACATATAAATATATGTATTTATGAGTCAAAAGGTGACAGAAGTTTGATAGTATTTGTTTGGAGTTTTATTTACGTGATATTACCCAGAGATGCTATCCATAAACATGGAAAGTCTGGAAAGCATACTTGTGGTACTTAACAAATGGTTGTGAATCACATGAAGAAGAGCATTGAATTGAATTTCACTAGAGTGTTAGTTCATTTCAATGTAACTGAATGCCAAGTCTTTTTAATCCTTATATTTTCTATACTTTTCAACAAGCCCAACACAGAAATATGGCCCATGTCTCTAGCGTAAACAAAGAGAAATAAATGTATAAGGAATTTCAGGACAGGGTTCAGGAATCTCTGCTGCTGCTGAGTGTGTTTCACGTGGAGCTCTGAGAACGGAAATGACTCTCTGAAACTTTCAAGTTGATTTTTTTCATCTTTGTTTGCAACAAAGAGGGATTGTTTGCAATCCCTGAAAATGAGCCTTGAAAATTACCGTTAGTGATTTTTCTTTCCAAGCAAAGAGTAAGTATCTTTTCAAAGTTCCTAGTTGTTCCCTTATCATTGAATCAATGACAAATACAGTATGGATACAGGAGGAGATATTATTCCTAGTGAATCAGTGCTTCCTGTAGCAGGTTCTTCCAAATCTTTGGTATTCTTTGAATTGTGGCATTTAAAGGAAAAGGGCCATCAGATTTTTGGTCAGATTTCAAACAAAAGTGTCCTAACCACACCCAGAAATATAAGAGGACATTTGACATGCAGGAAGTTTAAGTAGACTTTGCAAGAACTCTACAAATATTTTGCTCTATTATTAATATCTTCTTATCTTTTTTTCTTTTGCAGCACAGGCCAATCTATAGATTCTAGTACAAATGAGAGTAAATCCAATTTGAGATGGACTCAACTGTGAAAATCATCAGAGAGAAAACAGCTTTTTTGTCTTTTTTTTTTTTTTTTTTTTTTTTGCCCTGTGGTTGTTGTATCGTCCAGGAATCCTTTAGTTGAAAGTAGCCTTCATATGTGTTCCATGTTAGATTGTGGCATCCAGATCTCCTTTCCTGGCACTCCCCTTTTGTGGTTAGTGGAGAGGTGGCTTGGTGGAGAGATGTACACTCTGTTCTCAATCCTACTGTCACCAAATATGGTTGGGAAAACTCTCCAATACTACCTTGTAAGTGTTAGTGAGCCAGGCATTACTTTATTCTGGCCAGAGATATGTAAGTGAATCATACCAGCCACATATGTCCCTTTCAAGACTTTTCATGTATTAATACATTTTAGCAAACAAAGAAATTAACATTCATATTCTAAGTTGCACAATTAATTTGAATAGTATTCTATCTCTCATTTGGTCTGCATTCTTTGGTCCATTTATCATTCTTCCTTAGGCAGAGGGTCTCCAACTTTCAGGCTGTACTGTTTCTGTTAATCCCCTCTGTATCTTTTGGTTACTCCAACATGTCTTTAAAGGACCCTAAAGTCAAGATCCCAAATGTCCAGTCTTCAAGCTTTTCCCTCAACATTTGTGTATTAAAGTTTATCAGAGCTAGTCCAGAAAAATTCAACACTTTGGTGGTTTAAAGATCAAACTGACAAGAATCTTTAAAAAAGAAACCTAGCCACTTGCTACCATTAATTAAAAATTTAGGAAAGCTATATTATTTCCAACACTACCCCAAGCAGGACAAGTCTTGACTGCATATGTGGCCCCACAAATTGGTGGAACTTCATGTGTATTTTAATATCTGGCCAGTACATTATATGAGGACTGTACAATTACCTCTTAATGTGTGTTTTTTTGGTCTCTGTTGAATTGGAGATTTTTTCCTGATGCATCATATCTATAACACATTTTTTTTTTCAAAACAAAGTTGTTCTTTCCTCGACAAATTGCTGCTTTAGTGGAAATATTTTTCTCTCACAACTTTTTCCTGTTCAACTAGAACACAGGAGAAAATAGACCAGAGTTTTTAATGGAGCTCAGCATAGGAATTCAGTCCTACTTTGGACTCTGAGATTTGTGGCCACCAAAAACTTTGGTGGCTAGCTACTGGCTAAAGCTTCTGGAGAGACAGCTAACAGTTACAGACATCCCATGATGACTGCTTACATGACTAGAAGAAAACAGAACTTCACACAATGAATTTTGATACCAGGTCTGTAAGAGAAGAAATAAAAAATTAAACCAGTTATGAGCCATCTGACATGGATCAAAATTTCCAACCACTATTTTTACTTATAGTTAGTAGGCTCGAAGTGTTTTCCAGGCTCCCCTGAAGAAAAAGTGGCCTGCGCCTTGTATGACTCATATATGTAGCACATTTAAGAGCTGACCTTTTACTTTTTTCAGAGTAAATAAACAAATTAAGTCTTCGGCAGTAGCTGAAGTACCATATAATGACAGAAGCTTTCCATGCCCTGCTGCTTCTGCGTGTAGCTCAGCAGCTTGACTCACATGGAAATCTACACTCAGAAAAGCAGAAGAGAAAGAACTGTTGAAATGAGTGTGAATTTCAAGTTAAGGATGGTAATTGACTGCCTTTCTAAATGCAATGTAGAGCATTTCTCCCTAAGGATTTTAGAAATGGAGGTTTTCTGCTCACTCTGGCTGAAAGGGTAGACATATTGGAAAGTTCCAATATGTCCTCCTACCTCCTTGAGCACTTGTGTGCATGGTCTAGATACAGGTCTTGATTTCCTTGTTCATCTAATTCCTTCGTTACATACGTTGAAGAAGCAACGCATGCAATTCACTAATAGAAACAGAAACACAGACACAGAAATTCTGCCATTCTGTCTAACAATTGTTTTACAGAAGTTAAATGAAATCTACAAATAAACGAACTGACAGTGTAAAGCACTTGTCATATGAATAATTAGACATTATAATAGCAACAGTATGCTCTTTCTGTTCTCCTCTGTAGTATTTGCACTTCGCAGCTGCTACAACTGCCAGATGCAAGAGTTCCCTGATGGGGACCTGAATGTGCTCTGTGTGTCCTCATGAACTTTACTACAGTCAAAATGTTATCCTGGACCTGCAGAAAAGTAGACAGATGTTTTGCCAATTTAGCAAATGGGAATACTCCTTCTCTGAGCAAGTGGGAAATGAACTAAATCTGGCTCAGCTAGAAACAATTTTAGCATTCACTGTTGAAATCATCTGCTTTTGTAAACTCTAAAGCTTGTAACAGAGTAAAAACCCTCAACTTACCACATTTGCTTTTACAAATCAAAATACCTGCTCCCCAGGAACAGGTGGGAAATCTAGGGCTTTTGAATATCTGGGTCCTGATGATTGCTCTGCTAATTTTGTATTAACAATTAGAAATTGCAGAATATGCGTCTGATTACTACTAGTGTAATAAAATCAGAGGTAGTTGCAAACAGTCTTTGTAGAGTGAAAAAGAATTAGTATCACATGTCACTGTGAATTCATGCCATCTGTCTAATGATGAGTGACACCAGTGTGGATGGTATCAAGACAGCCTACAGATTTGCTATATATACTTAGTAACCTGCAAATACATCACACAAAATGGCCCTGCATACACTGTGCTTCAAAACAGAGCATGTAACGCTTTGTCATAGGGTAAATTGGTTCATTAAAATGATCATGTGTTCAAAAATGAAGGCAGTTGTTGATTTTGATCTAGTTTATTTCTTTTTTTTTTTTTTTTGACATTTGTTTTCTTTCAAAGTCTCATTTCCGTGATTCAGGTTTCATTTTGCTGCTATTTGAATACTACCAATTCTACTATTTTTTTATACTTTTTATTCTCTGATCCACTGGAATGTGACCAAGGTACATTTTTTACAGTGGTTTCAAACAGCACCTTATACATTTCTTCAGCAAAATCCAGATAATCTTTGCTGTTTAATACACTTCTGGACACTCTTTCAAGCATTTTGCTACAGTTTATTGTTATTGATTTGTGGTTCTCTCTCAGGGCAAAGGTGGTAGTGCTACAAACTCAGTGAAATGGAACACCTAGGACAGATTGTATAAGCTGCTGAAATTGAAGTATGTATATGTATGATGAAGTCTAACAGCAAGATTTACCTATATATTAAAGAAATTACATCAGAGTTATAAATGAGACTAGAGTTTCCTTCTATTCTCTTCTGCTCTTTTTTTCCCCTTCCTGTTACAGCTATAAAGTCTCACTTAGCATAATGTGATCACTCCTTCAGCTTAATTCAAACCTTTTATTTTAAAAGTATTAAAGACTTTGGCTCACCTGATCTAATTTCAGTCATTTAAAAGGTAAATATTCAGACTATTTCTCTACTTTCTTTGTCATGGAAGAATGATGTGATGAGTTGCCTCTGCAGGCACCTTCTTGCATGGAGTGTGAATTATCAGAGGTCTCAGAGTAGAAGTTTCTTTTTCCGTTTTCAATGTACACCACCTGTCCCCTGGTCTTCATTCACTACTGGTATCTTGATTCTATGTCAAGCAGAAGTATCAGAAGTCAACAACTAGTAGAAGCATCATCTCATTTTTTCCTTTCAACCTAGTGATATATCGAACATGATAAAATCTGAGGATTTTATTGGCAACAATATTATTTATCACACCATTAAGGTAATGGGTTGGTCCAGTTGTTTGTGAAATGAAAGAGTCAAATAAGAGGTAATGGATGTAAATAGCTTTTTTACAAGTGTTTCCTTTTTTTAAAACTTTTTTTGTTGTTTTTTTATTTATTATTTTTTTTTTAATGGAGTGCTTCTCCAGTTAGGAGACACTTTTTCCTGTGTGCTCTCACTTTATGGCTGCTGGATCTCCTGGCCTTGAATTAATCAGTGGCAGGACATTAGAATCAAACTAAGCGGAAAAAACCCCTAACAATAGCCAAATGGGTTAGGAGGAGTAATAATTATGGGCAAGAAATATCTCATTACTGCAAACCTCCTCCACATTAGTTTTTAATGGAAACTGCTTAATGAATGAAGCAAACTTTTGAATGAAGTTTGTGTTGAGAAGTTAAAAATGTTAACCAGGAATATAACAGCTGGCAGAGTGCAGAATTAAACTGCATAAATGGAGTTAGTTTAAGCATTTAATATAATTTTAGTCTACAGAAGGGATAGAGATGCTTAGTTGAGCATCGTTTCTGCTGTTGTTGAGAACATGCACCCAGGCAGATGGTACAAATATGTGCATTTCAGGTCTTCTAACTCTCAAATGTCTTATGTCATGAATACAACCTGTTTAGGGTCTGTAATCTGTTTCCTGCTGGATATGTGCACTTAGCCCCAAAGCCACGTGTTTGCTCAGAGAAGGTCCACAGCTGGAACATCAAAATGAAATCTTATGCATGTAAATGCCTCTGTCAAGGAGCATGTTCCACTTAGCTTAATTATTTTGCTGCAAAGAAAATTGTGCATAGTTTCTCATTTCTCACAACAAGACATAAAAATATTTCCCAGTGAATAATGAAATTACCATGAAACTAAATAACGAGCTAATTTCCTACTAACAGAGAGCAACATGCTAACAGTATTTGGAGTGTTTTTAAAACGTGGTACTGTTTAATTCTGCATTTATTCGACACTACATTAACTTTTTAAATCACTCAGGTAACATCAAATCCTTTGCACTACAATTTGCTCATTGCCTGCAACAGGAGTAAACTGGTTTCTATGTTAAAGACTATATAGCATCAATTGGAGAAGATAAAAATATTATAATTTTTTTGTGCAAAGTATTTGTGTTTAAGAAGCTCAGATTTTTTAATCTGTGGCAATTCATTGCAAAACACTTGGGTTTATTATTTAATTAAAAAAAAAAAAAAGAATATGAACCAAGGTAATTACTGCAGGTTTCTAAGAGGACATTACTCAGATAATCATGGAAACACTATGATACAGGTAATTTTGGGGGTGGTAATAGACCAAGTAATTTCTCCAGGTATTTTGCAGCTCTGTTTGGATAATTCTATAGAAGGTATTTTGAAATATTCATTCTGCTATAGAATGTTCTTCATTCTAAGTTACTTTTTACTAATAATGAACTGTATTTCTTGTAAAAGTCCTGTGGGCAAGTGACTATGTCACAATCAGTGTGATTCAGCACCCTCCCCCTATATGAATTTCACAAGGTGTCTTATAACTGTATTCAATATTAGTATAGACTTTGGTATTAGATGTTTTTATTCTTTAAAAGATAAGTAGCAATGCATTTTAACTCTTGTAACTTATCTTTACCTATTTTTTTTAATAATTATTGTAGCTGTTAATAGAATGAATTGTTTCATTTTAGAAAGAAGTGTGGCAACTCCTAGTACTATGAAATGCTACTAATCATTGAGTTTCTATTTTGTTAACAGAAAATAAATAATTTTAGAGTTCAGCCACAAAACCTATGATTTTAGTTGGACTGAAGAACAGTATTTTCATGTCTCTTGTTCAAAATAAAGTCATGATAACCCACACATAATTGCTGAAAGATTTGAGCCTGCATTTCCAAAATCTTGGCCAGAAAGTCTCAGATCCTTGAAGCTCTGAGGCCTCTTGTGACTGCAGGCATTAACATTCTGGGTTGGCTGAGAGTCTAGGGACTCATTTCATGCCTACACCTGCTGGGGGTCACAGGCTTCAGGAAGCACTTCAGTATTCATGAGTCTTGAGAGAAAATGAAGCTGTAGAGAGTGTGTAGGAAATGTTTTCCAGGAAAGTGAGAAGGAGAGTAAGTTCTTGATGCTGCATTTTTCTTTAAATGAAAAAAATACAGAAATACTACTGTAAGTAGGAATCCTCATGCAAACTCAGAACCAGCTTGGGGGTTTAAGGAGCCACTACATGTTATTGAGTAGATATATTGCTAAGATCCAGTTATTAAAATTATTAGAAATGCCTCTGCCTGAATAAAGGTGCAAATGTGACCAGATGCCAAAGTCAATAGTATGGGTTTTATTTAATAGTAAATGTGAGACAGAGAAAGAGAGATAGAAAGAAATAAAGAAAAGGAGAGAGGGGAAGAAATAAAGTGACAGAGAGAGATTTAAATAGAAAATGTATCACCACTGTGGAACCCTGTGGTGTCCCATGGATCTTCTTCTGGTCTTCTGGGTGGTGAGTGCCCCACAAAACATAGAGTCCAATGGATTAATATATGCTCAGGAGATGCCTGGCACCTCCCCTTGGTGGAGCAGGAAGCTTTGCAATCTCTTGCAACAGGGTCTGGATTTGTTGCCTCACTTGGATCACATACGGTCCTCTGCTCGTGGAAGGCCTCAGAAATGTGTCAGGAGGGTGCTTTCGGGGTCTTTGATGGTTTATGACCCTTAGCTGCCTCTCACATGAATGCCCTGTGTGTATGTGGTCTTTCCAGAGGGGGCAATGATCAGTCCTTTGGTTTGGTGTGGGGAGATTTCACCATCATCCCCCCCAAATCCTTCTCTTCCACTACCCCCTGAGCCTTGTTTACTTCTCCTCAGACTTCAGATGATTAGACAATAGCATCATCTCAAGTCCCCAGTCGCAGTCCAAATTCCAGACAGGAGGCACTGGGGCAAGGGAATGCCTCAGTGGTCACAGACAGGCATTTGCTTCTTTGCAGTTTGACAAAAAGTCTTTCTATAATTTTGACAATGTTTAAGACATTAATAACATTCAGTCCATCACGCATATCCAAAAACCTCAGGTGTGTTATTTTACATCTAGAGGCAGGTCCTGAACAGTGCAGCAATCACTACTTGTGATTTGCTGGGATAGGGCAATGTGCTTCCCCTGCGGATGAATCCACCTTATCCTACTGCTTGCTGTTGATCCTCGTTTCCTTTAATTAGCTTTCTCCTCCTCCTTGTTCCGGTTCCTTTGCCCAGTCCCTTGAGTAACTGACAAAACAGAGCATACACTGTGATTGCTGTGTGGTGTTAGCTGTGGCTCAGTTCTATTTAATAACACTGTATTATTCTGTACAACAAATTGTGACTAATTGCTTCTCCACTGCTCTGCCAGCCTGTGAAAAGGCCTGCATCAAAAACCATCAAGTCAGAACTCCCTGCTGAATGTCTGTAGGCTTCTATAAAAAGCCAACCGGTGAATGAGGTCTGACTGGTAGGGAATTGAAGTGTTCTAATGAAAGAAATGTGCTGATCCTTGACTCAGGTGCTGAAGTCTGTGATTTTCCTCTCAGGTGCAATGTACATAAGCGTAAACAGTTTTGACTCTGCAGATCTTGTGAAAAACTCTTTGTCTTTCTCAGCAAATCAAACTGCATTTATATAAACTTGTATCATTTCTGCTATTTGGTTTATCATAGAATCACAGAATCATAGAATGTTCTGAGTTGCAAGGACTCACAAGGATCATCAGAGTCCAACTTCTGGCCCTGCACAGGACAGCTTCAAGAATCATGCCATGTGCCTGAGAATATTGTTCAAATGCTTCTTGAACTCTATCAGGCTTGGTCCTGTGACCACTTCCCTGGGGAGCCTGTTCCAGTACCCAACCACTGTCCAGATGAAGAACATTTTTTCTAATATCCAACGTAAACATCACCTGACACAACTTCAGGCCATTCTCTTGGGTCCTGTTGCTGGTCATCACACAGCAAAGATCAGTGCTTGCCCTCTCCCGTTCCCTTCCCTTCCCTTCCCTTCCCTTCCCTTCCCTTCCCTTCCCTTCCCTTCCCTTCCCTTCCCTTCCCTTCCCTT
>JAWWEE010000122.1:49535057-49549336 GCA_035221455.1 Xenops minutus | reverse complement strand
CTTCCCTTCCCTTCCCTTCCCTTCCCTTCCCTTCCCTTCCCTTCCCTTCCCTTCCCTTCCCTTCCCTTCCCTGCCCTTCCCTTCCCTTCCCTTCCCTTCCCTTCCCTTCCCTTCCCTTCCCTTCGTGTTTGAATTTTTATTTTAGTCAATGAATATTATTTCTCCCTTTCTTGCTTTCTTCCTCAGTGCTAAAAAGTACACAATGTCTTTTTAATATTTAATTAATGATATCACTTTACGGGTTTTAGTTTAAAGGTAACCATAGCACAAATGCATCCATTATTAACTGCAGAACAGCAGTGGCTTCTTGGGAACCCTCTTTAGTTTAATATGAGAACCCCTGTCAACAGAAAACAGTGCTGATATTGTTGTTAAGTGTGACAAACTGGCAAATGCAATGGGAACCACGCTGGAACAATGCAAACTGCTTATATCAATGGAAGAGGCAATGTTTAAAAGTGAGATGAAGGCGGACAGTGAGAGGCTGTCAAGGAAGGTTCGATTCCGCGTTGCATCCTCACACAGCGGGAGGGTACTGAAGGAGGTGTACGCCGATGGGGAGGCTGCTGACTCTCTGGACTCTGAATATGCCAGTAGCTCAGAGACTGACCAAACCAGCCGACTGAGTGAAGTGGACGGCCAGCAGAATGGACACATAGGGTCTGAGTGTGATGAAAATGAGAATGAGCAGGATGACTTGCTCATTTTAGTCAGAGCCACTAAAGAGAAAGGATTTGGTACAAAGCGAGTCAACATCCTCAGCAAAAATGGCACAGTCAGGGGAGTCAAGCATAAAGTCAGTGCTGGTCAAGCCCTCTTTGACAATTTGGCAAAAGTATTTCAGGTAGGTGATGCAGTTCTGCTGGCTATAAGCCCTCCGTCTGTCCCTTTTAACTCCATTCATTGTTCTTCCCTTTGTTCAAACTGCTCTTATTTATGATTTCTCAATATTCTCCCTCATTCCCATTGCTATCCACTTTCTGTTGCTGCACAAGAGGGTCTCATTGGTCTTTCTAGCATAAAACAGCTTCACTCTCCAAATTGACTGTGAACTTTGTTTTTCAAAATTGACCTGAAGTTTACTGAGTAGAAATATGTATGTTCTGGTTCCCATGTATGGACCAAGAAAGAAATGTAACAGAGGATTTAACTGGGGCTTTGCTGGAGATCTGTACAGGTCCACTGTACAGAGACGTGTCATGTTTCCACTCATATTAATTCTAATGAGTTAATGATGTTATCTACTGTCCCTACATGTAAATATGTATACTTGCAAATCCCATTCTGTTTAATCTGCAAAGTAGATCAAATTAGGTGTAGGATGGTAACAGTGATGGTTTTCCCACATGAAAATTTCAGAAGAATGAAATCTTAGTTGGAGGTCTCTTTTATTAGTCTGTTTTCCATCTATTTTGTAGAAGGAGCAGAATATCTGTAGTTGAAACAACATATGCCACACTAATGCCTTAGTCAGAGAAACACAGGCCTCAGAAAAATCCAGATAAAAGTTCTAAAATAATCGGCTTGTATATACAAATTATCTATACAAACTATTCAAGCCTTTCAGCCATTAATATTTACACAAAAGAGCTCTTTTACCAGACTCTTTCTGAAGGTTCTAATAATCCAAAATTATGCTCTTCACTTAAATTATCCTGTAATTGGCTTCAGGTCATTGTTTTAAAAGCTTTTATGCAGTTTTAAATCATGGGGAATTTGGTATTAGTGACAATTGTTGTGTGTTGAAATTAAAAGTTCTTAAAATGAAGTAATTTCATAATATGTTTATAAATTACTGTAGATTAACATTCTCTTGCTTCTGTATATGAATTTTTCCTCTGTGTCATACCAAAATTATAACCATCTTTTTTGTCTATAAGAATGTTCCTATGGAAGTGAAGTTTCAAAGATGTATTGCCTGTTCATTTTTGTTCTTTACCTCACATCACATAGCACTTAAGTAGCTTTCTTTCTTTCCAGCCAGTCACTGAAGGTTTTGTCCTTGAATTCCCTGCTCTGACAAAATTTGTAACAAACTCACTTTTTCATTAACTGGTATTCATTAACTGTGCGTTGTTATGTTGTGCAGTCAAGACATTTGATTTTTTTCTGTTCAAATACTAAAATGCTAAAAATACTCTTGCTTATTTTAATGTTCTATGGAATATTTGTGTTTTTGAATATTTTTCCCACATTTTCTTACTACAGCCTTTCTATAGAATTGGTTCAGATCCTTTCTTCCCACAACAAACTCAGCTGAAAAAAAAAAAAAATCACACCTTCTGGAGCTCTTTTCCATTTTAAGAGAGTGATGTAATATGGGAAGTATTTCTAGATGAAATGGTGGTTTTGGTTGTTACTGTTATATGATAGAAGCCTGGTCTGAAAATGTATATGTACTGCCAACTAGATGTGCATCCTCTCCTACATCTTTCCACAGTCATGCATGGAGTACAGTCCGTGACTTCTCATTTCCACCGTTCCCTGAGAAGTGGAGCTAAGTTTCTCACATTAGTTTGTCCAAGGACTGTCTGTATCCTCAGATAAGAGCTGCTTCAGTGGTGTGACAGTCCCTCATCAGGTCACCCCTGCACAGCTGGGGAAGCTGCTGCTGGGTAGGTGGGAGCAGCTCTGGGCAGCTGGGGCTAGCACAGCCATGGGTGTGGAATGTGGGGCAAAGCAGGACATGTCTGGGGGTTGTCTCAGCATCTTGGCAGAACATTCTGGGGGAAGAAAGGTGGGGAAGGGACCAGCACTATTGATGCTTCAGGACAGCATGGTTTCCATGGCAACCTCTCCAGCCTTTGCCTCCCTGGGATGGATGCCACAAGGAGACTGTTGACATAGCAACCACATCTTGCGGTGGGTGGTGGTGGGGGGTGATGGGTGTTGACACAGCAACCACCCTGGGTGGGAGGGAGGTCACTAGTGGTCATTGATTAAGGGTAGGGACCGTCACATGTGTCACCTGACCTCCACTGGCACCTAACCTGGACCTGGGGGGTGGCCTCCCACAGTGCTGACAATATAGGCATCAGACCCTCAGGAACATTTTATTTGTGAGAAACAGGTATTACTGAAAAGCCTGAGACACAAGAAGGAGCTGGAGCTCCCATTCTCCCTGTTTGTGCACCTCCTTGGTATAAATGACATTTTCTCCTTCTGAAACACCAAAACTGATGCTCTGGAACTGGGTACGTGACTTGCCAATTGTATCAGAAGCATAAGCCCCTTCTCTGCATAACCAAAGTAATTGTGGTTTTATTTCAGTATATTACCAGAAATTTTGCTTTCTAATATTAAAATACTTCTTAAATGCAAATTGATATGAATATTTCCTCTATTTTCTCATAGGAAATAGTAGAGATATGTTTTTTTCCTTGAAATAAATATAATTCTCTTCACAATCAATTTTTATGACTAGAGCATCCCTATGAAGGCTTCCGTGTGACAACGAACTAAAATCCTTGGGTTGTCTGATATATTACTAGGTAGTACAATAACCATTTCATTCAGGCTGGGTTTCCATCCCAACATACAGTGTAATGGAGCTCAGCCAAAGATTTCACATGGGTCTCCCATCCCATAATTTTTACTGCTTCAGCAAGGGTATTTTCCTCTATGTCCATACTTACACACTCCACTGGCCTTCCAGTCTCCTTTGAAAGGTCACGTTCTGCTAAATTAGCCACAGACCTCATTCTCAGGCAGGGCCGCTGATGTCTATTGTGAGAGGGCAGGCCTGGTTAACAAACCTGATGAATACCTTTGTGAGCCTGCGTCAGAGGATATGGGCCAAGAGTCAGACATAACGTACTTGGTCTTCAACAATGTTTCTCAGCACAGTTTCTCAGGCAGAGCTAACATTTTATGCTGAGAGGTGAAAGTCATTATTCAGTCTGCTAAAGAATGAGTTATTAATGTTTAGAGAGAAAGACGGAAAAGAATAAAGAGTCAGATGGAAGTTTGTTAGGAGAAGGAGAGCTTTCAGGGTGGTTAAGTTCATTTTCATCTTTCTTTACTTGTAGGTGACCTGGTGTTTAGGCTAGTAGCCAATTTCAGTCTCTCACACCTGGAAAAGTTAATACACAGCAGGACATGCAGCCTTACAAACCAGTAGGGCTAATACCACAGACAAAATAAATTGAAATGCAGCAGAAAACCAAGTGTCTTCCAAAGAAGGCAGATGCTGCAAAGTCTTGTTAAGGAAAGTTTCTTGTACGATAGTATAAGCAAAGATTTTAGGATGGGTGGAATATTGCGTACCACTCCTCTGCAGCATACATCACTACAACCTGCAGAAGTCTGGGAAGATGAGAAAGAGAGGTCTGCACTTTCACTGGAGAAGTTGTGATTTTGTCCTCACTTTGGCAGAAAATCAGTGCTGACACTCCAGCATTCCTGGACTCTTTGAACTCAAAGACCTCTGCTAGGACAGGGCAAAGATTGTAAAAGGTCTCCTGAACTTTCTGTCATCCATACACACTATTCCCTGAAACCCCAAATGGGCATAGCTTGCAAAAGAAAAAGATGTGCTGGATTTCATGTACAGAGCATTTTTCTGCAGTAATGCCATTTATATGGATGGATATAAATCCCAGCAAGCTGTAGGTATCTAAGGTACAAACTTGCAGTGTATATTCCTAGTGTTAGGAAGTCTGGAAAACTAATAATTGAAATGCGTTGCACTGAAATCCACTGAAGAACAGGAAAAATTGTAACAATACAGAGGATCAAGTGACTATGAAAAGGAGAATACTGCTTGTTATAGAAAAATCAGTGTTAGAAGAACAACTGGATCACTACTGGAATGGGCATAGCATCTTTCGTATCTTCAGAAGGGCTTTGATCTGTGACCACGTTGCATAGAATAGGGATTGAGCTGATGCAGTTGATCAATTTACAGTTAACACAAGTGATTTCCAGAGCTGATGTCTGAACAGACACACTGAATTAAAAGAGATGTTCGGTTCTGAGAAATTTTAACTGGAGCCTCTATATTGGTTTTTATTGTTCTCATGTTCTTGTAGAAATCAGCTGTAAAGCATTGAGGTCAGACAAGTCTATTATTAGACTATTCATGGCATTTTAGGATTTGCTTCTGTTGGACTTGAAGTACTTATTTGACATAGACTTGAAATGATCAGTAAGTAGACTTTATCTAACCTCTGAAAGTGATATACAAGCTTTGAGTTAAAAAAGACTTAGCTGTCTCATTTTTAAAAAAAGTAAGTATGGGATGTCTTGAATTTTCAATACACTCAGCATTGGGAATCTTAGCAACAAAACTGTGGTTACATTTATACCTTCTTTGAGACTGAACCTATAATTGCAGAAAGAAAATTGGTAGGCTTTTATGCTGGCAGTCTGACCAGCAAGTACTGGACATCTGTCCAACTTCCAGCATACTGCATGGCTTCAAAATTATTCTTGCTCTGATGAGTCTTGATCTTTGTAAAAGATCCATAAATGAGGTCAGTGTTCTTGAGACACTAGCCTTGTCCCTTGCATGGGAAAGGGCATAGCAAAGAAGCTATGGTAATACTGTAGTGAATATGCATATAGAGACTTTAGGTATAGATTCAAAAACCCCATAGGCCTCTGAAGAAGGACTAAGACATGAAGCTCCAAAACTGAGATCCTCCAAGCCTCTCTTTGGTGCCACCTTGCCTCAAAAAGCAGTAAATGCCTTTCATTAATGAAAATTTGACTAATGGTCTGTCTTGGCCATGTGCCTCAGCATTTCAGTATTGACAGGACATGGCAGTTACCTCCTAATTGTGTCCTATGGGAACCATAAAACACGGGTTCCATTGCTTGTCTCCTTTGCAGGGCTTGATGCAGTAGGTGTTCCCTGAGCATGCCTGGTGGATCAGATCCTACACAAACTGTACATAAGCAGATTCTGCTTTGTTACAAATTGTGTCTGCAGGAGGCTGTGGAGGGAGTTGTACTTTGAATTAGACAGTAATAAGACATCCTGAATAAGGTGCTGAAGCAGGAATGGAACACAGGCTTGCTGATTCTCAACTTACCATACCAAACACTACTCTTCAGCAGCATGCTTGACCTTCACTACTTTCCCTCCCTCCCTCCCTCCCTCCCTCCCTCCCTTCTTCTTTCTTGCAGTATAGTCATGTCATTGCTTCAGCATGGAGGTATCCTAGAAAAGCTTGTAGCTGTGACTTGTTTGCTAAGGAAAAGAGGTAGAGAGGAGACTGAATCCAGGTATCCAAGACATGAGAGATTGCAAATAATCATGCTCTGCCACATTGTTTCGTCCTCTCTTTAGGTCTAAAAATACATTTGCCTTCTTTTTGAAAGAATGAATGCAAATGCCAAATGGAAGAGATGCTTCCTAGTTGTACTAAATGGGATTCCTAAGTCATGTTGGCCTCAGGAAATTTTCTGAGCTGAAAATAGTAATAAAATGAGACAGTTTTAGTAGAAAATGCCATATATGCTTTCCATCCTCTTACTTTTAATTATTTGTCTGGTAAGTGACATGGAATACCAGATGAACACTGGATCTGAGACTGTGTATTGCTCTGGGACTCTTACATAATTCTCAATAAGGAGATCAGCCTTTGAGTTAACATGAAAAATGGTTCATCTTACTTCAAACTAACTTGAAAAAGAGTCATGTTATGCAAACAGCCTACCAAAAAAACCCCTTAGTATGCTGGTGCTGAAATTTTTTCTACTTAGTCTAAGAGTAGGATTTTTTTTTTTTTTTTCAGAATTGGCCTTTTAAAACAGAGATGAAAAAGATCAACTGAGTAGTCTCAATTAATTAGTAACAATTACTCTTGGTCTTTTGTCATTTGTGAAGCCCAACTCTAACTCAGCAGGAAAATCAGGAGAAAATATCTTTAGAAGTATTCTTAAAACTAGGACTTATCAATAAAATTTGTGGCTATTCCATTTTCTTTGACATGATACAACAGATTGCCTGCTATTTCATTCCCCCTGAGTCTTTGCCTGCCTTTGACACAGCACATACAAATTTTGTGGAACACATAAAGATGAAACAAATTGCCTACAAATATGAACTGTTCTACATGCTTAATTCCCAGCATCATACTTGTTCATTGACGCCTAATTCTGTGTACAGATATTCTGCAATCAAATATCTAAGTGGCTTCATTGCACCTGAGAGTCTTAGGTGAAGTATGTTTTACTTAAAACTTTATAAACATGGAAGCAAATATTTTGCTACACTGGGACAATATGACACCAGACTGCACAGTTGTGCATTTCCAAAGATATGGCAATAATGAGAATGAAATACAGCTCCTTTATTAAATCTTTAAAAATTTCCTAACAAGTTAAGTGGATTTACAGATCTCAAAACCATTTCAGTTCTGCTTTGCAAATACACTAGTAAGACTACACCAGCTAGAAAATATCAATGCATATGTGCCATATGTGTATACTAGACTGCTCTGGTCTGCCAGCAGCTTGCTCTGACATTTGTCTACTAGTTTTGTCAGTTTATTACATACAGCAACAACACAAGGTACATGATTAACAGCTTAAAAGAAAGAATTAGTCAAAGAGATACTGCTGCCTTTTCCAGTAGAGCTTTAGCCTGCAAGTGCAATATTTGGCAGCACCATAATTTTATAGCTGAAGTGGAATAAAACATTCTTTCTAGTGGAATTTGCTACCAGAAAAAAAGGTATGGCTTTCATGCATAAAACCCATTCTCATTGCTGCAACATCCATTGCTAGGTAGTACAAAACATGAAACTAAAATGCCACTGAATTTTTCCAAAACTTGTAAGAGGAATAATCAATAGGACAGCATCTCCAGCCTGATGATTTTGAAAAGGAGTTGGAAAGATACAGCTCCCCATCCAAACAGGCAATCATGTGGTTTTGCTTGATGCAGTAGTTATGTTGTGGAGAGGCTGCCACAGCATAACTTTTTATAGCCTTCATCATACAAAGCAACAGAAATGGTCACACACGAGCAGCTGGAGTCAGTGAAGTAGAGACTCATTTCACGCATGGCAAGAAAGAAGACAGAAAACCCATCATTCATTGCTAGTATGAATTGTGGAAAGCATTTTAACAACCTTAGTACCATTTTGCTTTGGAACTTTATCTAGAAACACCATCCATCAATGTCAGAGGAGTATGTCTTCTATATTGCAGAAATACCGCACATAGATACATTCTTTCTTCTTTTCTCACAAAGAAATATAAAAAGCCTTACTGGTCAATATTTGCACACATTTATAACAACATGTGATGTTATGTGCTGCGTTGACAAATCAGGCAGTTCTGGTTCAAAGGCTAATAATTTTTTCTTTGGAATTGACTATCAGGAGCCTGGTTTGGAATACTAGTGATTGCTTATTATCTAACAAACTTTAAAACTACTAGGAATTGACAGGAGTCATACACTGTTATTTAAGAAAAGTCTGTTTCTCCTTACAACTTCTGTAAAATAGAAAGAAGTAAGCTTCTATACCTGCAACTGAACTTACGGCTTTTTAAAGAAAATATATTTTCCTGCCCAGCTTCTCATGTCTTGCTCTTGGTTTACTACATCTAAATGCAAAGGACTCTCCCTCCTAGCCCTATAGACAGCTATGAAGCATTTCACTGATGTTCAAGTGGAGAATGTCATAAGAGACAGATTGATAGACACAGCGAAAAATGAAACCTTTAAGCATTATTGCTGGAGTTCTTTCCATATGTCACGTCTTAATCTGCATCTTGAGAACTTCTCTTTCCAGATACTGGCTGATGAGGTCTCTTGTGAGACCTCACCTTGAGTATTGCATCCAGCTCTGGTATCAACACAGGAAGGACATTAACCTGTTGGAGCAAGTCCAAAGGAGGGCCACCAAGTTGATCAGAGGGCTGGAGGACCTCTCTTATGAGGAAAGGCTGGGGGAATTGGGATTGTTCAGTCTGGAAAAGAGAAGGCTGTTGGATGACCTGATTGTGGCCTTCCAGTACCTGAAGGGAACTTACAGCAAAGACAGGGCAAGACTATTTACAAGGGCATGGAGTGACAGGACAAAGGGGAATGGGTGCAAACTGAGAGTAGGTAAACTGAGAGGAAAAAATTCTTTACTGTGAGGGTGATGAGGCACTGGTACAGGTTGCCCAGGCAAGTTGTAGATACCCCACTCCTGGATGTATTCAAGGCCAGGTTGGATGGGGCTCTGAGCAACCTGGTCTAGTTGAAAGTGTCCTTGCCCGCAGCAGAGGGGTTGGAACTAGATGATCTTGAAGGCTGCCCTCCAGCCCAAATCATTCTATGACTCTATGCTGCTTTCAATCAGATTCACATACATGCAGTGGGCGAATCTGGTTGTCCTTCCAAATCCCACCATGGTTCGAAAATACAAGCAGCTATTCAGTCCCTCCAAGGCCAAACCTACTATGTCATAAAGAGGCAGCAGTTTCTAAACGTTGAGTTCAGAAGATAGATTCTGTTCATCTAACTCTGGAAAACATTACCATGGCAGCTGTTGTTATTGTACCTGCTGGGTGGTCAAGCCTTTTGGAAGTCTGTTTGCTTGGTGCATGATATTCTTGTGCATCCTCATGTGGGACAGTGTGGGGTGGAAGGACAATTTAAGTGGCCAACATTTGCATCTAGGTACAGATGACTAATACTATCTGGGGTTATTTTTGCTGCTGACTGAGAGCAAGGTTGAACCATGTAGTTCCTTCAGCCAGGTGGTTTTCTCATCAGCAGATCCAGCAGTTCTCTTTTGAAATCACAACAGATAAGGGCAAGAGTTTTCAAAAAAGAAGGAAAGATGTCTAGAAAACTTCCTGACCTGATTTTTATGCTGTCTCAATTCTCCTTTTGGCAGAAATGCAATCAGTCTGGAGTTTCAGCATTGTTTGAAGACAGGTTATGATATGATATTAGAATAAATGCTATTATTGCTTTATCTTGCTGTATGGGTGTTAAATGATATCTATGCAAACAAGCCATTGAAATGTTCCTCCTAAAGAAAAGCAGATAGCAAATCTCAGCTTCTTCATTTATAGTCTTACTCCTTGACCAGAATATGCTTAATTCTATGACAGGGTACAGATTCTAGCCCTATTGTAAGAACATTATTATATGAAAATTATGATTATATGAGCATTAGTTTCTATTTTATTTTAAAATGCACATTTATTAAAAAAATAAACATCTTTGGGCAAAACCCTGTATCAAACTAGAGCATAAAGGTGATCTTGCTAGAAAAATTAGTCCAACTGCAGGTGTGATATGTACAGAATAACTGACTTGGCAGCTATTTTGACTAGCAGGTTTAGGAGCTGGTATAAAGCAGACAACTTGGTATATTCTGATTTTCAGACATTATGCCTATATGGTTAAAAACCAATCCAAAACAAAAGCTTACACCTCAGCTTTTTTTTTCAGCAACAAAATCTACAATTATGCTCCACAAAGTTGTATTCTATTTTGCTCACACAGAACTGGTGAATGAACCATCTGTCCTCTTTCATACAGCCACAGTATAGGCTATTCTAGGGCAGAGCTGGTTTATGTATGCTGTCTAGGAGTTGTATCCTCTATATCTGCATAAAAATCTCAAGCTCTCTGCCTTTGGTTTTGAAATCTGTTGCTTAAGAAAAGAAATGAAGTGCTTCATGTGTGCAATGCAGATGGATCTTTAATTTAAAAAATGGATGTTGAATATATAGCTAGTAATTAACTACTCAGGGTTTGAAGATGAAGGTACCAAATCTCTAGGTATTATTAAGGAATGAGGTAGCCGAGAGCATAATTCCAATTAGGTTAAGTAATGCAGCAGAGAAACAGGGTCTTTCATCACTCAGCACTAATACAGAACAAAGTAGTGCTATAACTACAAGAGATTCCTTCTCACTTCCATATATTGAGTGATAGGGCTCTCATTGAGGAGTAAGGACTGAATCAGCACTTTGGTGCACTAATAATTGTTTAACTTTGCTCTTTGCCTCATTCAAAGACCTGTGCAAAAATAATTACTGGTTGCAAAGTGTTTTATGACCCCAGGTGAGAGAATGCTCCATGTTCACCTGACAAATAGTTGGCTTTTTTCTTTAACTGAGCAGTGCAAATGACAATTTCAGCTTTTACAGAGTAGCCTGTTTTTATCTCAGCCCAGATGAGCAATATTTTCAGGTAGACTTTATTATGTCAGTAAATAAAAAGTGCATCATTTGCCACATATTTGGAAATGAAAACCAACGGAGACTAGTGGTTTCCCAGTTTTATTCAACATTCCTTGAGGGTTTCAGGATCTTAGTGCATCTCCTTTCAGCTTCCATTTGTAGGAATACAGTAAAAGATAAAATCACTTTTGACAGAAAGATTGTTTTCTGCTAAACATGAGAAGTCCAGGGTGCACCACAAATCAAAACCAGAATTCATTTCACTCTTTCCTCTCTTTCTATTGCTTAGGAAGATAAATTGTGAAAAATGCATTGTAATCTTTGAATTTTCTCTGATACTGATTGGAGTTAAGAATGACACTTTATTTCATTTATGCTATTATTTTCTTTAACTGTTTTTGAAGTGAGCAGAAGTAGTTCTGTTGTGTAAGACTGACTCTAGGGTGTAATTAATCCATGATGAAAGGCTGAAAAATCTGCCAATGAAAATTCAGTAAATTTTCAACTGAGCTAAGTGTGACTGAGAGCAGCTTTCACAAATACCACTTTTAACTTGCTCATTCTCTCTGACTCTAGGAAAATCACCAGATACAATACTGGTGCAAATATAAAGAAGTAACAGGCTATTGTTCTGTTTCCTATGATATTCTGGTATATTGAAAGTATGTCTTGGGAAAACAGACCCACTTACCACATAAAGCATAGCTGACAGAGAAGGAAGAGCCATGAGCAGGATCTCAGCAGCTAACTGTTTTATTCTTCAGTCAGAAATACAATGAATCACATTTGTAAGAAGCTCAACAGACTAGAATACATTTTTCATAGGCCACTAATGCCTTTTAATTAACCAAACTGTAACTGACATTTGGGAACTACAAAGGGGATCACTGCATGAGTTAATTGCACATGACAATGTTTAAATGTAAAATGAGTCAGAGATCCCTGTATGTATGAATGTATGTATTATTATTTGTTATTATTAGCATCTATTAGTCTCTCCATCAGTCTAAGGATACCAAATGAATATTTTAGAAATAATGAGTAGGGGACTGGTGGAAGAAGAGTGAAGAGAAAGAGGGAAGGGATATAAACCTTCTTTTTTAAAAACAACTTCATCTGCCTGCCAGAGAACAGTAACAGGGTATTCCAAAACTGCTGCCAAGTTAGAAAGAAATGGGCCAGAGCCGACATAGTAATTGTCATGACAGCCATTTGCTGCTGATCACACAAGTCTTTCTCTGCAGTGCGAAATGTTCTATTGAGTGAAGCAGCAGTGATTACAGACAGACAGGGCCAGTATGTGCAAACCAGGACTCACTCAGAGGCATGTTTTTTTGCTAGCTTTTCCACATGACCTGGGATCCTGAACTCCTTCAGCTTTATCTGCCCATCCTCAGCAGGTCCTGCTCTAGTTCACTTCTGACAAAAACCATCCTTATAAAATATTCTCAGAAAGAGCACAAGCTGGCCAGTGATCCTCCCTGAACAGGCAACATAGGTTCAAGCATCTTGAAGAGCATGATAAATAAGAAACAAAATGAAAAACTGCTTGTGACAAGAGAAAATAGCATTTGGGCTCCACAACGGCTGCTTAAGACAAATATATAATGTTTTGGTTTTGGTTGTTGTTTTGTTTTGTTTTAAGCAATTCAGAGTGTCATCATGGGAAATGGTACATACATAAATAGTAGAATTACAACCAAAGTCTGAGCATGTCACAAGACAAAACATTCCCTCTCAAGAGAATTGAACATATTTGAAAAATCTTACTCATATTACTAAAGAGAAATTCCCAAAGTAACTTAAAATGTGAACAGACAGTAAGAAAAATATATATGCCAGAAAAATAACTAACCATTTTTTCAAATATTCATATACACAACTAAATATAGTCAAGTCTAGAGTCCTTTTTGCTCAAGAGACCTAACACTAAGTGCTAATCAGAACTCTTAAGTTGATCTACATGCTCTCTTCTTTTATTTCCAGCCCTCCTCCTTGTTTTGAGTAGAACTAAAATGCAGAAAGGTTCAGAAAAAAAAATATTGCAAAAATTGAACAATATTTTTAAAACTTGAGAAAAAGTTCAATTTCATAGAAGTTCAATTCTCATTTTGCTCAGTCTATTTCTCCCTGTTGCTAGCAACAGAGATGGAAGTGAAATAAATACTGATCAAATGTTGAATAATAATTATTTTATATACCACCTACATATAGCTGTTATTACCAGGTGGTAACACATAAATGTTAAGCAATAGGAAATTAAATTATGTAATCTAGGAGAAATCTTCATCTAAGAACAGAGACTTATTCTCATATTTCCAGAGCTTGCAATTTGTTTAGAATTGTGTAATTAATACTAACATTCTTTTCATGACCCATCTGTGAGCCATTGTTTCACTTCTCTGGTCTTCCACACTATTTGCAGACACACCTTCAGTCAGGCAGATGTTATGCTGCTCAAGCCATACATTTTTAATTTAGTGATTGCAGTATTTCTTTAGGTGATGTGCAGTAGACTTTTTTTTTCTCGTTTACATTAATTAGTTTCTCTTTTCAAGGTACACTGAGATAACAGTGACCTTCTAATTTGCCTGTTCTCTAGCTTTGTGTTGTCTGTTAGTAGACACAGAATCTGTGTAGGAATGATAAATTATGAACTATTTTTATTTTCATTTAGTTTGACTTCTCAATTTTCCAGACATTTTAAAATGCCTGTATCTTACTCATGTCAAAGACACACTGCATAAACTGTTATGCTGCTGTTCCGTGAGCAAAGTCTTCAGAAAACTCTCTCCAGGTAAACAGCTGAAAACAGACAATCAGAAATTCATCTCTTTCCTTTTCCTTTCTCATTGATATAACACAGTCATAAACCCTCACTGGAATAATTTAAATCTGTGTCCCCTTAGTTTTGCATGGATCAGACACGCTACTGGAGCCAACATGAGTCTAATATGCAATGAAAGCTCAAGACAAAATTTAGTCATAAATTAAAATATCTCCAAGTGGTCACAGGATTCATGCAACAACATAATGTTGCACATTTTTGTAGACATCACAACTGTCTTCAGTGCTGTCACAACACAAGAAATATCTGCCAGAATTAATATCCTCCCCTCCCCTCCCCTCCCCTCCCC
>JAWWEE010000122.1:49512336-49534957 GCA_035221455.1 Xenops minutus | reverse complement strand
TCTCCTCTCCTCTCCTCTCCTCTCTTTGAAGAAACCTCTCTGAGTAAAAAGTTGATAGGACAAAATTATGTAGCATCCTTATCAAGTTATTCTGTAGACATACCTGGAAAGATGAAGCTAACAAAGGACCAGAACTAGTGGAAACTAAAATTATGACAAGCAATACTGGCTGGGTTGTAGATACTGAGATAAAATAGTTTTCAGAAAATCTCTGGTGGTAATTATACAAGGTATGTGACTGTCAGTATATGGGATTGGCTGGAGAGGAATGAAATAAGAACACTAATATTGTAAAGGGAATTCAGGAGATAAATATTTGAGGAGAAAAACTAAGTTTATCCATGAGATGCTGGAGAAAGCTTCCTGCTATCTGGATTCACAGAGACATGTGAGAGGGAAATGGAAGACCTGTGATTGTCAAGTTTTGGAATATTGTTTGGGGGCCTGTGAAGCTGATGTGTTGGTTGTGGACAGGCCCTACAATAATTTGAAATACTCTGTATGTTCAGTGTTTGTTAGGATGATTACATAAATGTGTTCACTTAGACTCAGAGAATTCCTCAACAAAGCTACTATGGAGGGAAGCAATGCTTTGAATTCAACACATTTCAGATATAAGCAGCAACCAATAGAAAGTACCAGATGGCCGGAATTCATCTAAAGTGGTGATTTGTACATGCTCCATGGCAATGCATGATGATGATTTTCATATGAAAGGGCAGGATATACTCACTTTCAGTGAGTATACATGTCCAGAAACCTGAAAAATCTGTTCACCGTGAATGTCCCTAGTTTCATCTGGGGACATCTATCTGCTTAGTCGTGTGAGTCCTCTCGTGGACCTCTGTCCCCTTTTGGATAATTCATTATCTGCTCAGCCCTACCAAAATATAACAAGGAGGTAACATCTACTTCTGAGCTGGCACCATGGAATTCTCTCACTCCCAGCCACTCCTGCAGCCTGCCTGCAGCACAGACTTGTAATTTTGACCTTATGTAAATCTTATGAAAAAGTAAGGACTGCACTTAAATCAGTTCCTCAATAGCTGCCAGAAATGTCAAGTGTGGCAGTGAAGTACTCTGTCTTGAGACAATAAAGCCAAAAGTGAGAGAGAAGAAAGGCTTCCACATACTGGCAGTATTGGAGGAAGTACAAATCTCTCATGGAAACCTGGGAAAATTTGGTGTTCATCTTTGAACTTTTAAAAAATGAATGACTTTGACTTGGAAGAGAGATTAAGAGCTTGCTGGAGGAAAAGTGAAGCTTAGTCTGCGATCTGGTCAGCTCTCTGAAGTAAAGAAAGAAAAAGACACGAGGGAAACAAGAATTTTCAATTACAATTTGAATTCAGAAGTTTTGGCAAAGCCAGATAGGAGGATGTAGAGGGGTTTTTTATATTATATTTCAACCACACTTGTTGGTGACCAACATTAAGAATAACTAATCTGTTGATTCTTTCAATTACAGCTTTAAAATACCTGTATTTTAAACACATCTATGGCAAATTTTCTTTGTAACTTTGCTTTAGCCAAAACAAACTAGCATAATTTCCTCCAGAACTTCTGTCCTGACCACAAGGGAATTAGAAGTTTTGCAAAACTTTTGCAGCTTTTACCATTTAGTTTTCCTCAGTTTAGCTCCTAATCTGTACCTGACCAGTACAGTCTGGGTCTTAAGAAGTGGTACAAACATTTAATGACAATTCCTAATAAGCATTTGTTTTTTGCAGTCAAAGACAGAAGAAGCAGATCAGGGAGCTAATATCTCCTGTAACACTGTAACAAAAATTTGCAGAAGTATGGGTTTCAATTTCCTGATCCAACAATTCCATCAAATAAAGAGAAATTGTTTATATTGCCACTCAGATTGTTCAGCTGAAAGCCATTTATCAAACATAGCGGATAATCAAACATCAGTAACACTAGCTTCTAATTTTCCTACTAGCATTGCACCTGTAGAAAACAAACGTTTCCATGGTTGGATGCCAGGTTACAGCACACTACAATCAATCTTGCAGTACAGAGTAGGCACAGAGGAGAAATATGGCATAACCCAATGCCAAAGAAAATCCATTTTTAGGACAGGTGCTGGCTCGAATTTGTATGATATAGAATCACAGAATCATAGAATAGTTTGAGTTGGGAGAAACCTTAAAGATTATCTGGTTCCAGCCACCTGCCATAGGCAGGAGTGCCACTCACTAGACCAGGTTGCTCTAGACCAGTGTGTTCTGTATAGGTTAAGGTAGGTATTCGGCATGTTCATATTAAGTATTCTGTTATATAGCTGTGAAAAGCAAAAGCTACTTATCAGAAACAGCAGCATTTCCCCACTGAAAAACTGAGTTTGTTTCATTGGAAAGAAAAGGTTTTATTGTCTAGTCTGTTCACTGTTTCAAAAGAGCCATTTTGAAAATACCGTATTTATAAGTAAATTAATCCCAGCACCTTTCCTCTTGTATAGGAAGTCTAGTTCCTCCTAATTAATTGGTGAGGGAAGAGAAGAGTAACAGATGAACTGGCTGTTTGATGAGCAGCATCAGAGCAATTAACTTTCTTTACTCTCTCCTTTCCCAATTAGTTTGCTTCAGAGCTGACAATACAGTTAGAGAACTAACAGATAGAAGAACAAGGCTAGATTGTGCCGTGGCCCTGCCACTGAAAGCTGAGAAGTGCTCTAGCTCTCAGTGAAGGTGAAGATCAATATCAGAAAAACCAAATGTCCTTCCCATGTGGTCTGAGACCAACTTCCCCACCTGACAAGAAAACATTGTATTTTTTCGTAAAATGCACACACTAAGAAACTCTTATGGAACTTTCTCCAGGTGAATAGTCACTGATATGTGCTCAAGGAATTGTACCCCAAGAGACAGAAAATAATTTTATGAAATATACCAATTTAATGAATTCCTTGTGAATGACAGAGCATTCCCTTCATCATATTTAATATTACAAGGCTGAACCTTGGTTAACAACTAGAATTGGCTAAAAACCTCAAAATGTATCTGTATCATTATTAAAAAAATGTTATAAAGTAATAATCCTAGAGTAATTCTTTCCATGGCTTACAATGGTCAACATGCTCAAAGAAATTAAAGCAATGGGTCAATAGCCAATCGCTGAGTTAACGTGCCACTTAGTCCAAGAAATATTTGGCTGCAGTCATATTTTGCAGGAGAGATCATAATAAGGCTGAAAGATAGTATATGAGATTTGAATTGTCTGTCTTGGTGTGAGATCCCACAACACACTTTGAAAATCAAGGGGAAATTTATCATATGCCTTGCTGAAACTTGGTTTAGATATATCCTGACTGCTGCCTTAACATTGCACTGGGAGTTTCCTGCTGTAAATGGCAAAGAACTGAACCTATCTGTCCTATAATATTAATTGCATATTATTTTTGCATAGTGATTGTGTTGGTGGATGAAAATTTTCTGAAATCCATTTTTCTGGATAATACTGTTAATAAAATTTGCACTATACTGAATTATGTCTTCCATTTTTCTGATATGGACCAAGTTATAAAGATGTAGTGATGGGAAAAGAGGGAATGTCTTCAAACAGAAGGGCAGTAGGTTTAGATTACATATTAGGAAGAAATTCTTTACTTTGAGCGTGATGGGCACTGGAACAAGTTGCCCAGGGAAGTTGTGGCATCCCTGGAAATTTACAACACAACCCTGGGTGAGGCTTTGACTGACCTGTCCATAACAGGGAGGCTGCAACTGGGTGATCTTTGAGGTCTAATTCCAACCCAAACCATTCTATGATTCTATAATTTTCTCTGTTAGTAGTGGAAATCTCAAAGTTATTGGCAGTCCAACTTTTTTACAGGCCAACTGCAAGAAGATTACCTGTGGAACCACATGTTGGGGTTTTTTTGTTATTTTGTTTTGTTTGTTCTTTGTTTGCTTGGGTTTTTTTTGCTGTCTTTATAAGGCTGATGAGAGGAGAGAAGGACACTAGTAAATTGAATCACAGAGATCTCTACAACAACAAAGGATTTTTAAATAATAATGACAGCTTAGCTCTTGCATGTTTTAACCTACTTCCTACTACCCTATCTGAAGTAGTTCATAAATGTCACAGGACAGTGTAGATACAACTTGTCTGGCTTCTGCTAAATACAGGAATGGTTCAAAGAACTACACAAAGTGAAATAAGATTGTTGGATAGTCCTTGTTTCAAAGAGCTTCTGATGCCTCATGTAATCTACTGAAAACTATTTTCAGTAGCCACTGACTCTTCCCCTTCAGTCTTTGTGAGGAGTGTCCTTACACAACAAAGACATGCTTCTCCTTTATTACAAACTGGTAAAAACTGGAGTAACATTTCCAAGAGTCTTCCCAGAGACTGTCTGTCTTTTTTTTTTATCTGAGAAGAATTTCTTGGAGATGTCAAATTGGTAAATATGGGGAGAGAAAAATAAGGAATGAACAAACAAAAGAGAGATAAAAAAGCGTTATATTGCTCTTGTATTTCTCCCCAGGAGAATTGCAGACTAGTTTAGAATTAATCACAGGATCATTTTTTCTTCTGATTTTCAAATGTTTCATTTTTTCCAATCATATGCAGAATGGCATAAATAAATTAATAAGAAAATACTGATAGACCTTTCAACACTTGATAAATAAAATCCAATTAGGTCTGTACAGATATGGATCTTCTTTCAACTAATTTGAACATATTTTTCACTATTTGAAATAATTTTTACAGTGGCTGACTTCACAGCATTGCTGTGCCTTATTGAACAGCAGCTGCTTTTATCCCCAAATCAGTGCCACATGTGTATCAGACAGTTTGACTACAGATTCTATGGAAACAGAGGCAGCAGGGTCTAGAAGAGCCCCTGAACCCTGGGGAAATAACCTGCTCTCTTATCTGAGCTCAGGTGCCTTAAGAGCAGGCTGTAACCTGGTTGCATGGGTGTGTGCTGGATGAGCAGTAATCAGGGCACTGGGAGGTGAGCTCAGTTGTAGTCTGTACCTCCTGAACCTGACGATAGCTAAAGCATCACAAAGAGCAGGGAGAGGCCAGGTCATGACCTGTGCTCCTTTGCTGTGGTATTATATGTAGTTTTGCTGCTTTGAAGTGAGAACACTTTTATAACCCTTGAACAGCAGTTTGTGCCAGAAAATATGTGGGAAAGTCTGCAGTGGCAGAAAAGGAGAGATGATGTTATAATGCATTATTTGCCCTGGAGACCTTGTTTAAGAGTTGATGCCCTCACTTGTAAATTGGTATTGATAGACCTTCTCAGCTTGCTGATGGTTACGAGGATGGTAACTGGTGATATCATTCCATTGCCCCAGTGGGTCACAGACTACAAATTATGCAGATAGAGTCCCTTCAATTACCAAAACTGCATAGGGGAAAGTATAGTGTTTTTGAAGCTATATATTTAAGAGAAAGTCAGTACATGCTTTGCCTTGAGTATATGACTTGCACTATTGCAGAAATCAGTCTTCATTCTACTAAGCTTTTCTAAAATGCAGTTTTCTGAATTTAATGAAGTTCTGAATTTTACTGAATATTGATGTAGTGCCAGGTCCTTGAAGACAATGCAGTCTTAATGTAAAAAAACACTTGGAAGGGAGAGCAAATTTAAATTTAAGTGCACATTGTGCTTTGCTGTGTGAGAGCCCATGAAGGGTTGGAACTGCAAACAGTGAGGTGGAAGGGAATGTGCTTTCATACCAAGAATACGCATTGTGGCTGGGGACCACTTGCAATTCCTCCTTATGCATAAATAGATCTTACATGACAAAGAAAAATATTTTACTTTGGTAGATGAAGTCTGTTTGTTGGAAGAGGTTTTCTGACTAGTGAATCAATTCTTCCTGAGAAATGACATTAAACCTTTAATTTGAACCAGGCAACCAACAGACAGAATGGACTGGTTCACAACACCATTAGCATTGTGTTATATTGTTGTGATGACAAAATTGTAGTTTTTGCTTCAATTTTCAGCCACCTCATTCAAAGAATGCTGAATATTTTCATAAAGGAAAGACCTGATGAAAAGTATGTTTTTCACTAAATGCCATACATTTTTAATAAACATATGTGTTCTGACAAAGTGTCATGTAGAAAAATATGGAAATATTTTGGTCAAAGTTTTTGACATTAAAATATTCTTTCAGAAAATATTCCTTACCTTTAGTATAAGTTTTGAAAGCCATTTAAAACTCAAAAGCTGGTAAAAGCTATTCAATCTTGCAGAAATTAAATCACTAAATTGTTTTTTCTTTTGTCTGCAGAATTTCTTCAACAAGAAAGTCTCAGTTTTTCTGTCTGTAAAATAAAACCAAAATTCAAACCAAATTGTGAACAGAAAATTAGTGTTAGACCACAGCTCTTCTTGCCACTCAGTTATTAATACCAAAACAAGCTATAAGCCATGTAATTCCAATTATGAAATGAGCAATTTAAGCTTGTACATATGCAGGCATATATAAAAGTATGTATGCAGATGCATAAAGATATATGTATACATTCTTTCTCTCTTAGTATTTTATTTAGATCATGAATGCTGCCTTTACTCACTGAAGAATCTTTGGCACAGGGTTTGTAATGTGCTCTAGACTCGCCTCAGCCTACTTAGTGGACAACAGATACTTCTGCCACTCTGGTAGTATCTAATTACAGAGCCAAAGGGTGCATATTTCAATAGAACACTCTGAGAAGTTGAAAGATGATATTCTGAGAGAGAGAAGGGTGTATCAGCCATTGATTTAGGTCACAGAAGCAATTCACTACCACATGAATAACATTAGTTGAATGCTATATCTGAACACAGTAAAACCCTTTAAAAATTTCATAAGTGATAAAGCACTTCAGCTTTTACTGAAGTACTACACCAACTCATTAATCTTAGCAGAAAAATAATCTGCTTTTGCTAGAATACAATTGCTAATACAATGCACATAATGCAAAGTATAGAGTGGGTATGGTGGTTTTTTTTTTTCATTTGTTACTTTGTGTTTTAAAACAAATCAAGCTTAAATTTGTGGGTAGTGCCACCATTGAAATTAATTGTATATGAATATGAATGTAAATAGCTGTTCTTTTCACATCAATGAGGTTAAAACTGATATTTATGCCTTTAATTCAGAAGGAAGATTAAAAAATAATCCCATGACTACTTCTGTAGTGTTGCTGCCATGGTTTTCATTTTCAAGCAAATAAAAATAAGGTTTAAGTCATTCCTCTTGCTGTTGGACTTGTCTGTTTACTTCTTTGCAGACATGCTCATATACAAAGGTTTTCAGAAAGAAAATCTTACCCTTGTTTCAGGAGCAATCGCCTTATGCCCCAACATCCAACAGCAGTCCTTACGCTACATGCAGAAAAGAATTGGCTTCCTCTGGTCTGATTTTGGCCAGCTCTTAGCTGTGCTAAAAAAATGTCCATGGTAAGGGTTTTGGTCTAAAGATAAAGAGTCACTCAAAGCCAGGAAGACAAACATAAAACTGACATAATATATATTAAAGAAAATCTATAGCCTTTAGCATGTGATTCATGACAAATATGCTGATAAAATAATCTAGTATTGTTATTCAGTAATTAATTTTAAAAATTCCCCTCACAAATAGGAGTGTAGGTTGTATCTGCTCAGACTGGCAGGACTGGTCAAGGCCAAGGTAACTATGAGACTAATATAGAAACACAGACTCTTCTTGCTGCTGCTTCAGTTGCAGCTGGATCCAGAAGTCAGGGATAAGATACAGAGCAGAAGGTCTGAATCCAGAGAAGTTTGTGGGAGTTTTATGGTGTGCGTATTTATCTGGCTTTCAGAAGCACCATGGAAACACCTGACTGTTGTGTTTTTTCAGACCTGCTGAGAAGTCTGTTATTATTGTCAAGGCAGCTGTTACACAGAAGAGGTAAATTCTCAAACACATATTTTAGGAATACAGTTCTCAAGTATTTTTTATTTCTGAAGCTCCAGTAATACACAAAGTTTTTTAAAAAATACTCCAAAATATTGTAATAATTTGGCAGATTCACATATTCTGTACTGCATTTGTTGTTGTTGACTACCGGGACTTCGTTTCAAAGAGGCTCAGGATGCCAGATTTCAGTGACCTTCTCTCTGTTCTATCATTTATTTTGTTTTGTTTCACAGCCTGTGTTTACTTTTTGTCATATTTTTAATGTTTTTATGTCTACATTTAATTTGTACTTCTCTTCCTTTTTCAGTGCCCTGGAATTTTATTTTTTTGTTATCTGGTTTTTTTAGTTCTGCTTTTTCGGCTTTTTTTTTTTTAGTCCCCTGCATCCCTTTGTTTTATTGCTCATCTGCTTGCTCTATCAAGCCTTCTCTTTTTCATCAGCAATTTCTTCCTCTGTTCTGTGGTCTCTCTTGATGCTGAGCTCACAAATTTAGCTTCATGTATGACATCCCTCATGCTGTTTACGGAAGACTTGCTCAGTTAATTATTATATTCAGTTGCAACCATGCCAGACGGGTGCCAGTGGGAAGGCAGAGGAATAGATTTCCCCCAGTTGTACACCAAAACCAGGATGGATGGGGCTCTGAACATGGCCTAGAGGAAGGTGTCCCTAGCAGTGGCAGAGAGGTTGGAACTAGATGATCCTTAAGGTCCCTTACAACCCAAGCCATTCTGTGATTCTATGATTTGCAAAAGGCCCGATCCACCTGCTAAGAAAGTCTGGGAAAAGACTGAGTCAGGCACAAAACATGAACCATGTTCTGGTTTCCTCATGAACAGGACTGAACGTTTTCTCTCTGGACTGAATGAAAAAGGGGCAGCTGTTCCTGAGTCACTGGGAGTGGTGGTTCTGCTGTGAAGTGATGCTAATTATGCTACTACTGTTGCTCCTCTACTCAATGCCCCCGTGCAAACTCTTCAGATCGATTCACTAAAGCAGATACTGCCCCTTACCCCAGGGAGATGGTAGCATTGTGCTGTTAAAGGAAGAGCTGTAAATGATGTAAAGGACTGTTACTAAAGCAACTTTATCTCCCTCTGAAAACCTACATTCCTTCTTTGGCAATCTTTCTACAGAGTCACTTTCTCTGAAGCATACTCTTGGCCTCATGTGCACAGGGTTCCCTGAATCTGACACAGTATTTGCCACCTCAGGCCAACTAGTATCCATAAGCTTCATGTTTCATTGAGAATTCCCACTTACAAGAAGTGCAAGAAAGTGGTCAATATAAGTTGCTCCAAATCTTTTGGTATGTTCATCTGCCCAAATTTCACTTTATTAAAGTGAAAAATTTTATTAAAGTTTTGTCATGCCCATTAACCAGAGAATTGCCTTTTGGTTTTATGTGCATTTGTGAATTACACAATTAATTTCAAGTTTGCTAAACAAAATTGTAAAAGTTCATTCTCTAAAGTGTTTTTCTATTCCTTTGTTTACATTGCTTGTTATTTATTATGTTTTTGCCACAGTTCCAACCTAAGAAGAAATAGTACAGTGTTTACTAGTTTATTTCAAGAGTATATTCTAGTAATTAAATATTATAGGCTATAGCCATTGAATTGGGTTGCAGAATAAGAATTTGCATAGATTCTTGTTAAGAAAAATACTGTTTTTAACTACAAGTGTGGTTCAAGGTGGGAAACAAGAAGGATTTTCCTGATATGATAAAGTCCTGCCAAGGGAAGTTGTGTGCATTTGTATCACAGAAAACTAAAAATTTACTAAAATTTTCCCAAAGATTTATTTAGCCAATGCTCTTGATACTTCTTTGCAGGGCAAACAAGGGTATTTCTTCACTGCCACATTAGAAAAAAATAGAGGAATAAACATAAAAGTGCTTGTGTGTACACACCTTCCACTTGATATCTTTCCAGATCACTTTACAGCTTTCCATTTTTCCGTCTCTTCAGCTGCTTATTTGTATGCTGTAGGGACACCACAGCCCTGATGCTTCACCAGATAATGGCTGTCTCTACCTATGCTGCCAGACTCTGGTGTCTGGGAACAAACAGCATTAGAGATCAGAGCTATGGAGGAATAAGAGTTTCCATCCTGTTGAATAGTTCTGCACTTCAAAATGTATAACCACTCCAAAAGAGGAAGAAACAATGAATGAATTTATTTGTTTGTTTGTTTGTTGGTTGTTTTTTTAAAGAATAGTTTAAGAAATCCTTTTGGTTACTTCTGGAAACAATGAATTCTTCTTTCTTTGAGCAACCTATGTTTGATTACTGAAATATTTGGCAGTGTTTATCTAGAGTACTTTTAAGTAAAGGACAAGCTAATTCTGTCACTTGGAATGTGTGAACAATATGCTGGAGAAGAGAGTCAATGCTGCAGTAGCAGTATAACAGATTTTTGACATAAAAAACAGGCTGGAGAAAAGTAGCCCATTTTTTATAACATTTATTCCTAAAATTGAATTTCTGTCATTCATTCAAAGAGAAATAAATATTGACCTATCACAACATACTTCCTTCCCAGGATGGAAGATGAAAGCCGTTGTTACATATGTTTGCAATTACACTTCCAGTGCTCTTTAAGTCATCTGTGAGATGCAAATGTTTTCCCTCAGAACTCCTTACCATAGGAAGAACCTTGTAAACACCTTTCTAATCAGAATGATCTTTTTTCAATGATTTTTGTCTGTGTGGTGGGGTCTTTTTGTTTGTTTTTTTTTGTTTGTTTACACTTACACAGTAAGATAAATCATGACTGGTTATGTGGCAAAATCTGCTGTGACATCTACCCAACATTTTAACTGTGTCTTTACAGTTATTGCATGATGTAATTAGAAAAAAATTATCCATTTACCCATCAAGGTTCATTTTCCATATGGTGCTACAGTGCATTACAGGTATTCTTGCTTTTTATTTTCTAACTTGCATTTTTACTCCTGAAATAGTGGTGAAATATATAAATGTAATTTGCTGAATTTAATGGATAATTTGGAAAGCTTGGAAATGCACTGCCACCTTTTTAAAAAGCTAGGATTTTAGCTATGTATTTGAACATAACATGTTTGTTTAGAAAGATGATTCTCAGGCTTCTTGAAAATGTATCACTCTCTCGGGCAAACTAATCCCTGTAGTATTTACACTACCTAATTGATTTCATCCCAGAAAGGAAAGATGCAGTATAAGCTTTTACATATGAAGAAGTGGGGTTGTAAGTCAAATCTGAATTGTAGAGTGAAACCTTTTCCAGCCAAGGGAACTGCCTCCCCTAGCTACATAGGCTCTGGGTTGGACACTGAATACACAAAAAATGTACTTTTTTATTGTTTGGATGTTTGAGTAATTTTTTGTGGAACCACATTAAAAATTAGCAACATATCTCTCCCCTCTGCAGTCATAATCTAGTTCAGTGTGGAGACACCTAAAGTGTTCTAAGTTAATGTTGGCTCATGCATGTGCTGAAGCCTAGTTTAGGTTCCCGTCCTTTCTTAAAGGATGTTGTCAACAACATCTGAGCTAAGTTTAATCTTAGTATGGGTCTTACCAGACTGTCTTTGTGCAAACATGAGTGACTGTATTAACAGAATCAGCAAAACAGTGTCAATTTATTCACATTTGGAAGTCCACCAGAACCTAAATATATCTGTTTCCTGAAAACATATAACTTGACTCACGATCCTTGAAACTTTCAAAAAAAAAGTTGCACCTTACTTAGACAAAAAGCTTAAACTGCCTTAAGTTGGTGTTTTCAAGAACTTAATTCTTCCTCTTCCATCTTCATATTTGAAAAAATATTGAATATTGGATTGTGTTTTTAAGATGTTGAGGTGTTTTTCTTAAATACTATTTTAAATAAAATTACTCAGTACTTGGAAGCTATTAACACCTTGATCAATGTAACAGGAAATATTTTTTTTTTTCCAGGTATCAGCAGTCCCTGAGTTTGGCCGCATAGTAATTTATACTACCAGTCTTCGTGTGGTGAGAACCACGTTTGAAAGATGTGAACTAGTTAGAAAGATCTTTCAAAATCATAGAGTTAAATTTGAAGAAAAAAACATTGCTCTGAATAGCGATTATGGAAAAGAACTAGATGAAAGATGCAGGAGGGTCTGTGAAGTTCCCTCACTCCCTGTTGTGTTTATCGATGGCCATTATCTTGGGGTAAGTAAAAAACGAGCCCATCTTGTTCTACAGTTGGGAAGAACAGATGAAAATCTCAATTAATGAGAAGCAGTGCTTTAAGAAAATTGCCTACAATGCTGAAATGATAGGAAAAATCAAAGACAAAGATCCCTTTGTGGTACATGCTGCACAGATCCACACTGGTAGGTTTGAGCTGAAGTTGCAAAAGGCAACCACTACATAGTTTTTAAAAAATCTAGCTGTAGAAAAGAGAGAAAAACAGCCCAACTCTGCCCTATTGCAAGACAGAAACTCCAAATGGAAAACTATGATCCCCATTTGTACCCTAGTACTCTAGGTCTAGAAGCCTGTTGATAATTGAGGTCACCTTTTCCTTAAGATGAGCCTGTACTTTTGAAATGTATTTCTCAGAAACTGAAAAAATTGAAAGAAAGATTCTGGAAAGTGGCACAAAGGGAACAGCTTGAGAGTTCAGAGAATGCATTTGTCTTGAGTGGTAAAAAGCTAGCAATTAGCACCAACTGTGAGACTGTGATTTCTCAAGGCATAAACTATATTTAAACACAGTGGGGTTATTGTGTTTGCATCACTTAACACTTTCATTTTCACAAAACATTTAAGTAACAAAATGCAATGTAACCAACAATCAGGTATAATTGATATTGGGACTGTAAGAACAGTCAAGTACCCTTTCTTTTCCCCTTCCCCTTCCTAGCTTTCCATGTGGTCTGCATGAGCCAGGCTTCCTTGAGCACTGTAACAAATGCATTTGCTGGCACACGGCCTGCAGGATGACTAGGGCAGCTGCAAAATCACCTGTGTGAGGAATATTAGTGATTTTTACTTCATAGTAGAATATGCTTTTATAAAAACCCTGAGTTGGAGAGTTTTCCACCCAGCCAGGAGCAGAAGTGCTGAATTCAATAGCAGCTTAAAATTCAACAGGATTCAGAGTAAGATTTTTTCACCTAATAATCATGTTAAAAATGTACATAGTGTGTTATGACTGACTCCAAGAAAATCTCAGTCTATGTGTGATCAATATTTCAAAAGAATTCAGATAAAATACTCAAATTGATTGAATAAATTATTTGCTTAGCTGTGGATGAAGCCTGGCTGCAGTCATTTCGGTATGATGGATCGCCCACTACGTCACTGCTGCCTTTTTTTTTTTTGAAGATTGTGTCCTGCATCAGAGAAGGAGCAACAACGTAACAAAGCAATAAAATTTCATTAAAGCTCTCTAATTACTACATCAGACACTTTAGAGAGGTATAGAAAAGAAAGAATTAGAAGGCTTTCTGTGGGAGAGACAAATCTACCTCCTATACGTTAAAAAAGTGAAGAAACAATCAGATTTTGTATGTGGTAATTTTTTTCCCCCAAATTGATGACCCACACTTGACCCACAGTTAACTGGAACAGACTGTAGTTCTAGGAGAGTAACAGACACATTATTAGTGGAAAACCAGCTTTGCAGGCAGGGAACAGTCCGTGAGATGCCTTCTCTGCTCACAGAGAGCACCATGGCCAGCCGGGACGGCAGCAGCCCTTTGCTCTGCCACTGTGGGTGTAACTCACCCCTGCTCCCAGGAGAGGTTTCTGCCCCCCACCACTCACCACTAATTATAGTCGTGCTGCTTGCTACAGCATCACTCTCTAATGCCATTAGTCGAGACTATCCACGATGAGAAAACCAAATTAGTGTGAGCAGAGCTAACTTGGGCAGCCCAGTGTGGCTGCGAACAGAGCGCCTGTGGCTGGCAGGGCGATGGGAGAGGAGAGCACTGCAGTGAGCCTGTCTCTTACCCTGGTAAGGGACCTGTGTGCACACACTCTGTGTGCTAAATGTGGCAAACTCCATTACTTTATGGCAGTTTTTATTTCTCTCTCTTAATACGGCTTCACAAGAGAAACTGACATTCATTTACGAAAATGAGTAGGGGAGAGTGTTGCATATCAAGAAGGTCTGGCAATGAAAGACTCACCCCGCAGCTCTGTCAATTCACCTTCCCAAGCCACTGACCTTCCCATCAGTGACCCCAATGGCGCTATGTTGGCTGGAACCTGTGCTAGATTTGTGTTTCATTAAAATGTGATTGAGAACTAATTACAGAATTTGGTCTTGTTGGTCACAGTGGACATTTCTATAATGCCTTTTATGGTAATTAACTTCTGATATGCAAAGGTGGCACAGAAATCATAAAGCCTGATGTATCAGTAAATAAATCATGCAATATTTTCCTCTTTCTTTTTTTCTCTCTCTTCTTTTTCTGTCCCTTTTTTCTAGTTTTGAATATTTATTTCCTCTCTGAAGGAGATGCAATGTAGCAATACAGAGGAGAATCTATATTGAGCCACGCACTATTCAATGAGTCATACGGAGAAAAAAAATCCTCAACCCCTAATTAAAATATGAACCATTTTGAAAGGTGACAAGATTATTCTTAATGAGATAAAAGTAACAAAAGCACCAGAAGGCAGCATGTATGCACCTGATAGAGAATATGGTACTCAAGCCACTCAGATGCACGGACAAAGTTGTTGAGTACAGCAGGCTGTGGATAAATATTCACAGTGCTTTGAAATTTACCACTGCCTGCACAGGGGCAATGAAACAAATCCGTAACTTGGGAAGGAGTAATAGAAAAATCATATTTAGCCCCTGTCAAGCAAAGTCCTACATGCTGCTGTACAGCAGGATTTTTGATCTTCTCAT
Organism: Xenops minutus; assembly: GCA_035221455.1. Classification (NCBI taxonomy): domain Eukaryota; kingdom Metazoa; phylum Chordata; class Aves; order Passeriformes; family Furnariidae; genus Xenops; species Xenops minutus. Next base: position 49,520,176 of record JAWWEE010000122.1, on the reverse strand, counting down.
TTTTTCAGGACTGAATAATTGCATTTCTTGACACACACTGTCTAAATATCAGTCTGTCAGGAAATTGCAGTTTCTTTTTGCAGCATAGTCTTTATTGCCTGATCTAATCCCTTCTTTTCACTTGAGGTTGTTTCCATCTGAAATGGAATTATGCCATCTGCTGGGATACCAATGCAGAATAAAAAATTACTTCCAGAAAACAGAAAGCCACACAGTAAAAAATTATGGAGCATTAATTTGTTCTTACAAAGGCACTCAGATTTGTTAAAGGTTTAATTTATACAAAGACCCACTCTGCTGGAAAAGGGATGCACGTAAAAAAAGGCAAATAAAGTCATCCTTAGGAAACATGTTAACTCACAGCATAATAGTTTTAAAATACATGTATTTTCTTTTTCCATTTGAAATATGTGACTGAATTCCAACATTCACTTGCCATACAAACCTACTTGACTTTTTTCAGATATTTAACAATTTTTTCCTAAAGAAAATGTTTTCTATTTAGTTTTCCCAGGTGTAATAATCCACAACAGCGTGAAATTTATAGTAAAATTATTTTATTTGATACAGTGGTTATGATTATTGCCAAAGAATGATGAGGCTATTTTTGTAACTGACTTTAAGAAAATAGAAGTGTAACATATTTTTTTTGTTAAACAGGAATTAGCATTTTCCTTTTAGCTGCTTTTCAGTGGCCATATATGATTAGTATCTGTCTACAGCCTCCATTTTTTGTTAAGCACATTCTCCTGGTATTTGCTTGATACGGTGCATATGAATGGCTTTGTGACAATAAAACTATGATGTAATTATTACATCAAGTCACCTACTATCTTCCCACTTTCCCCCCCCATTTTGCAGTTTAACATTTCAGGAACTGCAGGGTTCAATTTCTCTAATAGCTTTTTGCACATCAACCCTTCCTGTTCTTTGCATATCAAATCCAGCGTTTCTGGTGCTGGTATTATACTGCACTATCCTTTTTCTTAGTTTATGGACAGATTTCCAGCCACTGATTCATACCCCATGTGTACCTACTGCCAAGGGGAACCTTGCTATGAAAGGTGTAGTGTTGCAGACTGAAGAGTGTGTGAGCTCTGGGCAGAGACAGGGGGATATACAGCCCATGTCCTCTGTAAGTCACAAGGGAAAACATGGCATGTCCAGTGATGGTGAAGTGTGTGAGGGCATTTTTGCTGCCTTTGCAAGAGTTCTTGCTTATATACATAGCAAAAGTTTGTTTTCAAGAAAATAGGGCATGCACATATCTGCACAGCAAATGTGTCCACATGAGGGATGTTGCAGTGCTGTGCTAATTTTCTTCTGTGTACAATGAAGGATGTGGAAGAGAGGCTGCTTCCCAAAACCAGCAGGTATTCTAGTGCAGCCAAATGCAGAGCCATGTATCTGTGTTTGCTCCTTGACAAAGTATTACATTATGAAAATGTTAAAGGGTTATATCCAAGGCAGGTGAGCAACAGACAGGTGAGAACAGAGCTGGGGCTGTGGAAAACTTAGTGGATTTTGGATTTGTTATAGTTCTGCAGTTAATGGGAACTATATAGGAGAATTTAATATCTGAAACATGATGCTAACTTCTAGACGTTCTTAAGAGATAGTTGTGAAAATAATCTTATTAATTAAAATGGTCTAGAAAACCCATTGAATATTTTAGCCAAATTTGTGGCATTTCCTTGTCAAAAGAAGAGCAAAGATCTGACTGCAGGCCCTGGACTCCCATGGTAGAGAATTTGATAAGGGATTCACAGGCTGCTGCTTTGAAATGTAACTGGTTAAAAAACTGAAAACTCACTTCTTGCTGCTGATTTGCTAAACATTATGGTCACTGTCCCTTATGCTCCTTATGTTAATCTCAGGAGCAACAGACTGTTTAATGCTTTGCATCCCCTTGTGGGTAATTGTGCACTGAGTACAACCTAGGAAGAAAATGAAAGGCATCTCTTACTAGTAAAAAAGCATCTATTAGACTTATTTAACAGCTGCTTTAATTACTCTATTAATTATAAGGTCTGTGTTTTAAGACTCACAGATCCAAAAAGAAGGTTAACCTCCTTAATATTTCACTAGATACAGCTGTTAATCAGAAAGGACACACTGAAACACTTAAAAACATTGATAACCATTCAGATCTTTATTTTTTTTAATTTAAAAACTATAGCTTTCTACTTTGAAAGGAACACAGCTGAATGTAATTAGAATTGCAAATCCTTTAAAATATAAATCTATAATAGGAAACCTGTCAGACTTTTAATTGCATTGGTGTAAAAGCCAGTCAGCATAACCTTCAACATCACTGTAACATAGAGCAGAAGTCACAGGAATGCTTTTGCCAACTGTTGCTGCAAAAAAGGAATCCTTTCTGAAACAAGAGCAAATCAGGGCTTGTCTCATTTAAGGAATTTGTAGTGCTGCAATTCCATCAATAAAACTGCAAATCCTTAATGGCTCTGCATCAGATGGGCAACACAGGCTTTGTCTTAAGCTGATGCAGTGTGTTCAGGTCCAGAGCTAATAGTCTGTGGGCTGCCTTGGCAAATCCTTACTTAGTTGTGCCAATCACTCTCACTGCCTGTTCTGTGTGAAAGCAGAGAAAGATGAGAGGACCAGCGTGAAACAGGCCAACAGATTGCTAAAAGCTGCTCTCTTGAGGACACAGAGAGCCTAATGCATATGTCGGAGCCGGTACACTCTATGCCCATGATCTGAAATAGATTTCAACAGAAGAGTCAGCACAAGTAGGGCTAGCTGATCAGTCTTCTGTCTTCTGTGATTAATTAACCACAACTAATTATCTCATGTGATACCTTTTTTAAAAAAAATCTCTTTGAAAGTGTAACACTAAGAGTAGTGTTCACTTAAAAAGTGGCACTCAACATCCACTAAAATATTAATATTTTCTTTTTAACTGAAACATTGATATTTTCCTTTTTAACAAAAATCAAAATCATCAAACATAGAGTTGAAAATGCTTGTTTTGTACAAAGCCAGAGCAAAAAGACTTTATACAGGGAAAATAATGTTACTAGGGTGTCATACAAAATCCTTTCCAATGTTTGGTGGCCCTTAGTCAGCTTTTGGACTACACACTTGCAGCCTTTGTAGTCCCCAGCAAGGCACTGTGAATAGCTGGACACTTAGAGGTGTATGAGAGACACATATGTGTTCCCTGTTCTCACCAGAAGCTTTTCCCGGGCCTCCCAGAAACAGGGAGAGAGGTGTTTGTGGGGAACAGGGGCTGAGAGCCCCTTTGACTGACCGTGGGCTGCTCAGAGTAATGACATATCTGAGATGACTGCTACCATCCCACTGCACCTCAGCCCTGTGCCAGCATCCCACCACACCCTCTATTAACACTGAAAGCAAACTCAAAGATAAAATTTAAGAATCTGGACGTGCAGGAACTGGCTAACTGGGGCAGCACAATGGCATGTTGTGTCCAATTGCCCTTAGCAGCAAGTAAGACCTGTGCATCTGTTTCCTCACCTTTTTTCGGTTTCTTGTGATCCACTGATTAAAAGTGTCTGCAAGTGTTTGGCAAAATCCAGTACTCAATGAATTTGGTTACATAAGTGATGTATAGACATTCAAATATGGCCCTACAATCAGAAAAAAGGGAACAAAACCTTCTATATCATCCCTGACACTTTCATTTTTTCTGTAGTGATCTCTTAGCATTTTCTTTCAGGAGGAAAAGAAACTCCAATACTTCAGTACTGTCCTGGTTCAGGACACAGAACACCCCAGAGGCCTAATGTATTCAAACTAAATTATTAGTATTCATTGTTATGTCTGACTTTAATGTTGTTACAGTATTTTCATTACCCTTTTTCTCCTTGTGGTATACATTAGGAAAATTATGTCTTAATTCAATGCTTAACGGGCAGAATATTTGAAATACAATTTCCACCTCTCATTTTTCTGTATTCTCTGATGTGCTGTATATATATAATTGTAATTTTTTGACATGATAACTAGACATACTTTTTATTCTGTCAGGAAAGTTAGCCTATAATATAAAGGGAACACAACCAGAATTTCCAAGCTGTGTCACCTTTTACAAAAAAAGACAATGTAATATGTCACGTAGTAATGAACTTTAGGCATTACTGTCAGACCTGCTGTTAGATTCTTCTCTGCCTCTAGCTTTCCTAAGGTTGACCTAATTGCAATATACTTAATCTGAGCCAAATTTGTCCTCAGCCTGTTTAAAATTTCAAGACCAAACCTACTAATAATCTCTCATTTTTTTCATGCTAAAATGGCTGATGTTTTTTTCTTCTTCTTCCTAATAGGGTGCTGAGAAAATTTTGCTAATGAATGAATCAGGGGAACTGCAGGATCTCTTAACCAAAATTGAGGTAATTGTATTTCTGCAAGTAAATATAGGAATTAAACATTGGCTACTTATAATTGAGTAGCTTTTCTAATTTTACCATTTCATTTTCTTCTGTTATAAACTGATGATTCCAAATGCTTTTTTTTTCTCTTTGAATGAATGGTATCATAGTATCACAGCCCTTTAAGTCTGAGAAAACATGAATGGTGATAACATCAAACCAAAATTTACATCTCTCTTTTCTCTTGATTTTTGTCATAGTAAGAAAAGCAAATAATTTTCTCTTTCCCATAACTTTTTACATAATCTTTGCTATTTAACCTTCACTCTGGCCTGGAGGAGTCAGGCTTCTTGTGTGCATTTTGCACCATTTCCCTGTGTACTACAGTGAATGTACTGGGATTCTGTATATCTGCATTTGGGCTAGACCTATAGTTGGACATTACAAAATCTGGGCAAATGCTGGAAGATTCTAATTACAGCAATTTGCACAAATTTCAAGCTACAGGTTATTATGTCTTTCTTCAGCTCTTATTTTGCTGTGTCCTTTGAAGTTCTCTGGGCCAAATTTGCTTTTTTTACCATGAGCAGTTGATGCCCACTCCCTGAGAACACGTGAAGCTGCTCCCACAGCTTTGCTGTAAGCTGGGTTCTCTGCTGGCCATCACTTTTCTGCCAGTTGTGTGCCACTGGCTGCTCAAGACCTTTTCCATTTTTCTTTGAATATCCTGCAACAAAGAACATTTTGGGGAGTTGTGTGTCATAATATTATATGGAGAGCTGAGTCTTTAGAAAAGGAATGCATTGTTATTAATTATCTTGGTTTTTTTTTTGAAATCACGCTTAGCCAAATTAAGATAATACATAAATTTCTGAAGTGTGTAAAATCAATATTAAAAATAGTTAATGAGGATGTGATATTTGTAAAAGACATTGTGAAAAAGCTACATGCTAGTTGATTTAACCCTGAGGTTTTATTTTCCTTTCATTTAGCCAAATTACAGACCTATGATTTGAGTAACTTTGTATACCATATATCTTTGTGTTTATCAGTAAATGAGTATCTCTTTTTGTGAAGCATGATATTTTTTTACAGTCAGACTCCTGGAACTCCTCTAAAAGTGCCAGTTAGGCTGAGCCCAAGGGTTATTCACCTCTGCCTTTTTTGGGAGGTGGTTTTAACACCAACCAGTAAATCATGAACTTCTCTAACCCTTTGAACTGCAGGTGGTACCTTCTGAATTTGTTCAGCCTGTTCCTTGACTGAGAAAACTTTCCTTGCCTCGTGAATCAGTGTATGCATTTCTGTATAAAATGCAGAAGAACCTGTAGATCATATTTAACTATATTGAATATCTAACAAGAAATTATTAAACAAAAATACATGCATGATTAAAGCATGCAGCATTCTTGTTTTCTGACTAGAAAGGTTAGCTAACATATCTCCTTAGCACTTTTCTTTACTTTGAAAAGAAATGTCCCCAGATCCTGTTATGGGGTGGGGTCCTATATTGTTATGACCCAGTCCAATGTGTGTCCTAATCTTGGGACAAAAAGTACATATATAAGACAAAAAATGTCAGAGTACAGCAGACTGATAACAGCTTGCTGAGTACAATCACTGCTTCACTGCCTTTTTTTTTTTTTTTTTAAATGGGTTTGCTACAGTTGCAAGGGGCAGTCAGTTTTCTTCATTACTGGAGATTCAGAAAGTGATTAGATGAATTATCATCTGTTGAAGAAGAAAATGACCAGTATTCAAGGAACTGAGCAAAGCGAATTTTGCTTTGTGTTTTTTTTTTTTTTTTGTTAGTTTTCTTAACTATGTGGAAAGGTATCTGCATATTTACAAGCCTAATGAATAATAATGAATGTAAAGATTAAAAATGTTATCTTAAAATTTTGAGATTGTTTGCAATAAAATCCAATGAAATAAGCCATCATCATAAATGATGAAAAAAAGGTAAGCACACTGGAGATAAAAAGAATGCTAATTTTACATTAAATGCTTCCGTACATTGTCACTGGAGAAGCAAATACTAATAGGATCTGTTTGTCTGGTGAAACAAGATTATGAGCTATAGGATAGAAAGAAAAAAATGCTTTTTTTGCATGTTCATCTGCATGCTCAGTAGACGAATTATATTATTAATGGCTTTACAGAAATATTTTCATTTTTCTTGATGAAACTTCAGGTACTACATTGTGTGTAGTTTTAATGTACTCTAGTAATGATTTGTCACTAATTTTTAGTGGTACATAATTCCTCAGACTAACACTATCAGGAATTGTATGAATTTTTATTCTGTCTTTGTGAATAAACCTGTAAAGTCTTTACCCAACAGTGCAATGCTAAACTTGTGGGGTGGTAAGTATCCTAAGTGGCATACCTTTCATTTCTCTGATATAGAACTTTAAGGCAATCATTAAACAAACTAGCCACATTTTCAGCAACTGAAACGTAAAAGCATCTCTGAAATCTCTTCTCGTGTTCTCCATTGCCTTTAATCCAATACAAAATACAGTAAAGGTACTGTATTGCTTGGGAATTGGGACAACTTAGGGGTCCCAAGCCTTGCTTGCAGCAATTTTCTCTGGGGATAACTGTTGAAAATGAATGATCTTTCTTCTTTATACTTAAATTTTCATCATTCTACACCCATAAATTTGAATACACCACTTATTTCCTTGAGCACTACTTGTCAGAAGCTCTGAATTGCTTTTTTGTATCATCAACTCTAACTGTAATACATATAGTAATTCAGCATGATCATGCAAATGTTGAAAGTCATAATATATTCAGCATAGAACATATAACATCAGCATAAACTGCCTGAAGTTTGGATTCAATCAATTGCAATACCTCTTAGAATTAATCTAGTCCTAAGCAACATCTAAGTAACATATGCAATCTATCCTTTAGCTAGCTATTTTAGCAAGTATAAATGCAGGAGGCTAAGGTATAAAATGACCAATGTACCTGCAGTAGGCCTCTCTGATCACTGGAGGTGGATTTGACCAAAGGAAGAGGCAGATGGGATGGTCTTCCATGGTGGTTTGCCATGGGATGGGGTGGTGGGTATTGCCCAAAATGAGAACCAGAACGTGCATTCTCAGGCCTTCTAGAGCTCTTATTGTCCTAGACCTTAGGGTGGTTGGTAATATTTTTGTCTTTCTCACATTCTTTGAGCAGAGAGTCCAGCATCCTCAGGAGTGCCGCTCTTGTGGGGGCTTTGGTTTCCTGCCGTGTACAGCGTGCCACGGGAGCAAGATGTCTGTGTTTCGGAACTGCTTTACAGACTCGTTCAAAGCCCTCAAGTGTACTGCATGCAATGAGAATGGGCTTCAGCGCTGCAGGAGCTGTGCAGGCTAAAAATGGCATCTCCACATGTTCAAACTAATTTTATGGTACTGCACGGGTTTGTAATATGATCTTTTTCTTTTTTTTTTTTTTTTTTTTTAATTATTATTTTTTTATAATTA
>JAWWEE010000122.1:49486242-49512326 GCA_035221455.1 Xenops minutus | reverse complement strand
CTTCTGCTGGTTTGATCATTTGAACTTTGTAAACTTCAGTTGCCAGCCATATAATGAACTCTGAAATATATATTTTTATTTTCCTTATAAAGAGATTTGTACTCTGGAAAATTTATCCCATTATGTGAATTCTTCCATTTTTCTATAAGGGATCATCAGCAATAGTATGCATTTCTGAGTCATGCACTCAAAATTACAGCAAAATGGTGCTTAACCTTCAGAGTATGAGCAGCGCTGCTTTCAAGACTGGTGAGAATTATTGTTATGAGATTTTATGATGTGGATAGCCCAAGACCCTTCCACTTAGCACTTTACTGAAAAGTCACTATGGCTGAATTCTGGACGGAATTCTATGTAGCAATGGAAGAACAGAAACATTTCTTGAAACCCTCATAGATAAGGTTTCCCTTTTAGTACTGCTTTCTGTTTGGTACAAAATTAATGTTGTTAGAGTTACATAAACATTTAACATAGTAGATGTTGGTAGCCATTGCTGTAGTATCTCAGAGCTTTATTATCCTATATATTACAGTAGATCTTATAGTGATCAAGTGAGAATACCAAACAGTTTTATAATTGCATATAAAGTAATTGAGGATGAGATTTCAGCTTTTTCAGCTTAGTAACTCTTGTGGTTTCACAGCTAGCCTGGTGTGAGTGCTTTGGGGCATCTTTTCTCTCCAAGGCCACTGGTCCTTGCCCAGACAACTCCAGCACTGTATGTACTTTTGACATTTTTGGTGGGCTTCCCCAACACGACCACAAGAGAATTAATCAGTGGTTAGTCTGAATGGGCTGTGGGCTCTCCACATTAAATATGTTCCAGTTTGGAAGTGCCTTACCATTCATGCACTTCCACAGAATACTTCTTAATAGGGTAACTTCAGCAAGGCAGCACTATCTGCTTATGTTGACATGGCATATCTTCCTTCTGTTCCTGCTATCAGTCTGTACTGGCACAGGTAGCAGAAAGGTTTACCACCTTGTTAAAATTGACGTTGGCTTTAAAAGACTTCCATGGTAATATTTCATCCTGCCCAAAAATACTTTAGCAAATGTTAACCTATGGCAATATTTACTTCTTGCCTCATTCTTTGTAGAGCTGTGCTGACTGGGGTTTGGGTAAATATAGTTGGCTTTACTAGGTGTTGTATACTCTAGTTGGGGACCCCCTTTCCCTTCCCTCTTTCCCATGCAATGTTCCTTATTTTTTCTGTGATGAGAAACTTGGATTTCCTTTCAATGTTTTGGGACAGCATAGCTCTGGTATAAAGCAGGATAGCCCCAGCTACACAAAGCATGGCTTGCAAAAAAAGCTTCTCAATAAAATTTGTTTTTCTGATGCCTTATTTTTCTCACCTTAATCATCAGACAACCACCTTTCCTCAACATCCATTCCACTTGCTATATCTCATGGTGGTAGCTGGTGCTGAAGAGTTGAACAAGTTTGGCTTACCTATCTTTTACATTTGAATAGAAGGGACTTATGCATATTCTATTATATATTGGACATGCAGGTTTGAAGGTGCTTGTAAGATCCTACTGCTCCTAAAGCTTCTGTTGTGAAGCTCAGAGGGAGTCTCTGGATCTTCTGCGTAACATGAGATAGATTAAATTTTTTACAGAGGCCATCCATAATGCTTAGCTACACTCAAGCTATAAAACTCTGAATTGCAGATGTACTTACCTTTTTTTAGTGCATGGGTAAAATGAAAAGAAAGAGAATACATTTCCCTTCTTTTATTTAATAGCCATGTACCCTCCATTTCTGACTAGTATTGCAGTCCAAACTGGTATGATACAGAATGAAAGGCAGAATAAAACAGGATACCAATGCTTAGAATCTCGTAATTTCTGATGCATGAAAACATGCTTTTTTAGTTGTTATGGATCTAGCGAGTGGGAATATTCACAGTAGTGAATACTGAACTTATGATGGCATGAGCAAATTCATCCCTGAGGGAAATTACTAGGGAAGAAAATGCCAGTGTATTTGCGATACTGTAATTCCAGAGTCATCACCCCTGAAAGGACGTATTCCTTGATGACACAGTCCATATCACCATTCTCCTGCTGAAGCACTGTATGACAGAATTACTACAACTTGTCAAAGTATGTTAAACGTTTTCAGTTTCACTGAAAGTGAAATTTCTTCATTGACCTGGAATAAGCATTTGAAGCTGGTTTTCTGCCTTTCAGGCAGAAAAGGACTTATCTTCAGAGTGAGACAAATACACTAAATCTCATTTCTTTCCTGATTTATCTCCAGGCACCATGCAAGGAACCTAGAGAGACTGTCCTAGGCAGGACACTGCTCTTCTAACACAGGCACTTAATACCTACAAGCAAAGATGAGGCAAAACCTCCTTAGTCCTCCGTAGTTTTCTTTTTAGAAGGAGAAATGATGAAAGCAAAAAGTTTTTTGACAGAATCTTCTTTTTGAGACTAAAAGATAACAGAAAAAACACTGGACACATAGGACTAACAAACAGACCATTCTTCAGGTACTGCATATTTTTCAGGAAGCCTATGGCAAATTTCCAGCGCTAGAAAAAGATCCCTTTTCCTCTGTCATTGACTGAATTACCAGCTTTTTCTCTCCAGCTCTATTTTTCTTGTAACAGCCTGCACGAAAAACAAAACCTTGCTGGTTTTGATCTTTTTTTTTGGTTGTTTTGTTTTGTTTTGTTTTGTTTTTACTGCATGGCTTAAAATCTTTGCTAGAGTTTTAGGTCTGGCTTCTCAGCTTGTTCCTAGAAACACTAAGTGTGAAGAATGACATAATTTCTAAGGCAAGCCCAGGAACCAGGTCAGGGATATGGTTGTTCTGAGTGTAAGAGATCTAACAGTAAGCAAATAATATGGATTTTACATCAGCCTGAAATAAAATGAGGAATGCAGCTCTGCCGTGATTTACACCAGTACTGCATCTTTACTTTCAATGAGTTAGCAGCCATCTCCTCTGTTATGACAAATAAGACTCATCCAGCCACATCTTTGTATGGGAAATTTTCTATTTATAAATGCATCAAGCTATGCTCCTCTTGTTTCTGGCCCTCATTGCTATGCTGAGGTAAGGACTAAGTAAATGTTCTCTGCCTGACAGCTCAGCATATTAACATGTATGAAAGTGAGTATCAGAGACCAACGTAATTCTTAAGCTGTCTGCTTTGCAAAATAGTGGTTTTGATCCTGAGGAAGAGAAAGGTTTGGACTTCTCAGTCCAGTAGCTTGCAACATGCTTTCCAGTGGGCTACATATTCTCCATACTAATATGCTACAGCCATCAGGTGGCTTGGCTTTACCAGGATTCACATCCTATGACATGATGTGATACAACTAATGTTTTTACTTATCTATAAATTCAAATTTTCCTTTCTTTTTTTTTTTTTTTCTTTTTCCCCATGGGCTTTAGCTACTGATTACCTTCATGAAAAGAACTGAAAGGTAGGAAATGAAACTCTGCAGGATGCTGCCTTCCACATCAGGGCCATTTGAGGTTTCATGTACTTGAAACTTAATGGATAAACATAGGCCTTCCTGTGGTAAAGGCTCCTACTGACTGAAAAGTAAAGCAATAATTTCAGGTATAAGCAACAAACAGGGTGGCTATTGCTCTGGGGATTATATGTATCATTCTGACCAACTGGCTAGACAAAACGTAGTATATGCATGTGCAGAATACACATGCTTTGGTGATTTCATGAAAATTTTGAAAGAAGAAGTCTTTTGAACTAACTTTGCCTTAAGAGAAACTGAAAAAGAAGCAAAAAGAATGTTTAGAACAAAGTGTGGAATAAAGAAGAGTAAGACAGAAACTACGAGACTGCTACGGATAACTTTTTCTAGTTAAGTTTTGGAAAGAGAGCAACTGAGATCATCTAGTTCCAAGTAGATTTAATGAATTTTAAGAATGGGAAGAATGTCCTCAAAGCATTTGACACTTCTTTCTGACTAAAAAGCCATGTCATACTGAGGAAACTTATATTTAATTTCAAAAGATGATCACACATTGACAAACCTTCATGTACTTTCATTTTATATAGCGTCACATTGGCATCTGACCACAAGACTGCTCTTCTACCGCATAGAGATTTTTGCTGTCATGGGACTAGATGGTAAGCAAATATCTTACTCTAAATAGTGAGGACCACATAAAGCAGAGTGTTCATCTGCCTCACTTTGTTTTCTCTGTAATAACAGTGGGTGCTTAATTCTGAAGCTTTCTGATCTGAAACACATTCCTCTCAAATCAATGAGAACCATCCCACTGATTTATATTCCTGGTCAATTGTGTCTGGCGTATCTTCCCTTTACAAGTGAAGCATTGTGAAATATAGAATTATGCAATTAATACTATATTGTGTATAGTTTAAATTCCTCTTTTAAAGTAACAATATGATGTGTCTTGAAGCCCACCAAGATCTGTGGGCCCACCAACACTGTGAGCTATTGCTGCTATACCTGGGAACTCATGATAATTAATGAAAACAGATCTTCAAAGAAGAGAAGTTAATTCAGCTGTAAGTAAACATGTATAGGAAGAATACTTACTACTTTTGACCTTAGTGTTCTTTAAAAAAAGTAGCAAGAAATTCTTGAGAACTTTGGGGTTTTAATTAATGTAAATAAGAAATGAATTTTACTGACCTGAGTTTCACAATTTTCATGAGTAAATGCATAATGGAAGACACCTCAGGTACTTCTCCTAGCTATTGCCTTTGTATTATTGCATTAAAATTAAATTTATTCTCTTAGCCTGATATATATTATTTGACCACAAAGGTATTCAACAGGAAACATTTACACCCTAAATAATTTAGTAAGAAGAAGAATTTAGATTGCTTAGCTTACTTTAAATAATTCAGAGATGATAGTAAAGGACTTTACAATCCAACAATAGCTTGAAAAGTAAAAATTGTTAGAAATAAATCATTGTGTTGAATCCAATTTTTCTTTCTTCTGGCATTAATTTGCTTAAGGATGATGAATCAGGAAATAATTGCATTAGAAGGAAATGTCTGTGGAAAAACACTTGCAGTTTAAGCTTTTAGCTTATCAACTCTACTGTGAAGAATTGAATTCAAATGAGTTAAAAGACTTATGAAAACAAGTAAGTTTTCCACTCAAGAAAAGCCACAGTGCAAGAAGTCACATACTGCCTGTCTCTCTTTGAGGTCTCATATTTTCTCCAGTGGTGAAAAAATCATCTAATGGACAATAAAAGTTTATTTAAAAGACTCCCCTCCTTCCCAGCAACCAGATATTAAGTTCAACAAAAAGCATTATCCTTTAGTGACCTGAAATTGGGAAGGATATATAACAAATATGCTGCCAGAGGGTAATGCCCTCTGGTAGCTTACAGAGTTATATTTTGGTTTGGAGAAAAAGTCTATTAAGATGACACAAAACGAGCAAGGATTATATGACCAGTCAGAAGGATTGACTTACAGGTTGTTATTTTTATAATTGATCATGATCTGTTCAAAGTAGGAAGTAATGATCAATAAAATTCATCAAATGTCATAACTTGATGTGAATGCTGAAACTTAAAAGTGACTATTTTACTTTATAAATGTTAAATCTGGTGGACGCATTCTTATCTGTCAGATATGGGAGAAATTCCCTTTGATTTCAAGTCAAGTAAATTATAAATGAGTGAGTATGGCAAACCTATGAAACATCATCTAAATGTGAATCCTCTCTGAACTAACTCGCAGTACCAACAAGTATACTATGTTTTTGGGACTCTGCCCCTGATTTGAGCCAATGCCTGAGACTTTGAAAAACATCCATACTCTGTCTTGTCCCTAAATTTCATTTGCACATTAATTTTCTCCATCATATGACAAGTAGGAATAACACACAGTACAACAGAGATATTGTGCTCCAGCGAAAATCCTCCAGACCTGTGGGATGACATATTTCTGTTAATCCTTCTGCATCAATATTGCTGCAAAGGCAATGAATGCTTTATATTGCCTCAGGGATCTAATCAGACAGACAGAACATAAGATCAATACCTCAGTATGCAAAATTAAAGGACTCAGCAAAAATGTGTCATTTTTTTAAGTATAAGCACAAAAATAATAAACAGTCATCACCATTACTCATACATTTGAGATATCAGAATCCTTGTTCTTAGTATTATAGAAAAATCATGCTGCCTCATTACAGCTTGATGGTAATAGCTGATGCTGATAAGTTTTATTTTTCAACATGATCACAGAATAAAATTTACTAGACTACTATCAAGAGACAAAACCATACTTCTAAACATAAGTAGAATATTATTATTATTCCCTCCATTATTTAGGATCTCTCTCAGGAAATGCCAGAATAATGAATAGCAGACAAACCCATCAAAAAGTTTAGTCTATAATCCTGTTCCTCAGTGTTTTATAGAGATCCATTAGTGTGTTTTCTGCAGGATGCAGTTTTACAACAGGGCTCCTTGATAGTCAATATCTTATTCTTGTGATATCCCTGACAGTGGAACACTGCTCTGAGTTGACTGGTGGTGTGCTGCCTTTTTCTACATCCCATGTTCTTTTACCAGTTTGGAACATAATGGTCCTAAATTTGTCAGTCTTTTCTCATATTCTTAATCAAATGGACACATCCTGTATCAAAGAAAAGTTAAGAATAAAATCCTCTCATCTTTTTATAAGCACCGTATCTCCCAGGACATACTTCATGAGCAATATGATTTGAAAAACCCTGTAATATTTTTCAGCATTTATTCTGCACTCCTTTATCAGGTCTATGATGGCAATAAATCTTTCCTATTGCAACCTATATTTCTTGCAGAACACCTAATGCTCAATAATGCCAAATACGTCATGCCACACTTTATGCTTACCTTCAGCCAACTTGGTATATCTACTTACTGTATGATTTATAGCCTCAGGGCCTAACCACAAATCCTATTGTAGTCTCTGGGAGAGTTCCTACCATCTGTCTTTGCTGTACTATGAATTATGGTCCACAGTACCTTGCTATACCATAACTTGGTTTTGAAATTTGATCCCATGTTCACTCATTGCATCCTCTCTCCTTCAAACTGTTTATCTGCCCTGCTTAATAGAGGTAACTTCTTCCACCCTGCACTCCTAAATCCTCAGCTGGTGTCTCCTTTGTCCTCCACCTCTCCTGACAACCACCTCGAGTGGGGAGATTAACCTTCTGCAACCAACTGTCTTCATCCTATATACACCTGCAGAGAATCACCATAAAGCCAAAGCAAACAATATCTTTACTTTTGTTCATAACTTCATATTGAGATTTGTTTTTTTTTTGACAGTTTTACTACATCCCCAAAGATCTTTTTCCCAACATGGTATTTCATATTTGTAATGACAGTAATAATTACAAACTAATAAAGGACTACTTGGCTGTGAATCTGAAAGTATTTCATAAACAGAGAATATCACAGCAATTCTGAATTGCAAATCAGATTTAACATCCATGGTTTAACATCCCTGCTTGCCTCAGAGACACAGAAGGAGAGAAATTTAATCATAATCTCCAGACTAACAAAATTTTTACTGGTGCACAGATTCATGTAGATGCTAACAGACAGAAACTGGAATACACTGCCTTCTCCCCCTAAAATAATTTCTTTGTAGTATTTATCCTTTTTTTTATATATATATAGATGAAGTTTTTCCAAAAGCTTGATACCTAAAAACCTAGCAATTTCTGACTTTCCTTCTTTCCTTTCTCTGTTGATCTTACTACATACCTAGAAATAATTAAATTGTTAAACACAGCTATAACATCTGCTTTAACTTTCAAAATTCAATTGCATATAAAAATTAAATGTGTTGTAAAGTACATAAAAAATTGAGCTTTCTGTTGTAAACTTTGCTCCTAACACTGAGCAGGAGAGTCTCCTCGTCATCACTGTTCATCAGAGATACAAGTCAATGGTGACACATTGGCAACAAGTTTGTAACTTTTTTTATCTTTATCAGTATTTGACTCCGTGATATTAAATTACTACTACTATTTTCAGCAGTTATTGCATTCTGAGCATTTTTTATGTGATAGCTCAAAAGGATCAAATTATGTCTGCAGAAACAAGGATTTACATTTCATAATAAGAGAGGTCATCACAATTTTTTTGAAAACTTTTCTAGTTTTGAGCATTGTGCTTGCGATAGATTTTTTTCTCCTGTAAGCTGCAATTGAAACTAGCTGTCAATATTTTCTCATTTCATACAGAACTATGAGAACTTTTTAGTGCTTTTTCTATTCTATATACTCAGATACTGGAAAATACATCTTATCCATGAAGGACGACTATTACCTTAATAGCAGGTGAAAGAGCTTAGTGATGACACATGCATTAGCTGGACACTTACTCTAATTGAAAGAAAAACATCTACCACTCTTCAGGGATGAAATAGTTTAGGTGTTTTGCTATTGAGTGAAATCAACCTTGAGTGAAATCAACCAAATTAATATTAATTAACTTACTACATTTTAGCTTTCTACTCTCATGTACTTTTGTTCTAGAACTTATATGTGCAATCTGTTCAGAAATTTACTTTCATTTGAAGGGACATTATGAAAAAATGAATTATATTTACCACAAGTGACACTAGCTATTGCCTAAAAACTGAAATAGTTAAAAACAAGACTTGGAGTAATAACCCCTCATTTTCATTCCTTTTTTTCTGAAGGAAATAACTCAAACATTTGTCTCATTGTCCTCAACAATTTGCTTTGCTAATCCCACAGTACCATGTGCCATTCTCATTTTTATTGGAAAATTCTCAGAATTGGGCCCAAAGCTGTGTTTGTGTGTGTTTTGAATGTTGTAGCAAGTATTACTACCTCACCTAATAAGCCCCCATGAATTGGCCAAAAACTATGGAATAGTTTTCCATAATTAGGAAGATATACAGATCTAGATAAGGCTTCTGTGTTACACAAAATAAATTTAACTATCTGTCATGTTACTCCACCCAAACATGATTACCATGCTTTTCTGTTACAGTTTTGAAGTAACTTCTTTTAGCATTCTACATTATATGATCTGTTTTAGGCTTAGAAATTCTTACTAGTAAGTCTGTATAAACATACATCTCATACAAATATTTTAAATAAGAAACAAACATTTCCATTCACACCTGAAAACACAAAGGAAATGAAAATTGATCTTAAACACTCTTTTTACAATGAGAGTTTGGATATCTTGTTCCATTTTCTCAGCAGCAACTTCATTTCAGAAAGAAATGTGCAGAGGAATATTGTTGTCTATATAAAATAGATATTTAATCAGTATTAGTGTTTATACTTATTAATTAACAGATGTCTTAGTAATTACTTTATATGCTGGAGGGAGAAGTCTACTCTGCCAATATAGCTCAGCATGGAATAAAAAATCAGCTAAAGTGAACTCTTAAATCCTGTCATATGATATTGGAACAAATCACCATCCAGTATGAAGAAATTCATAATAGCGACACTAGAAGCCATGTAATTTCTCCTTAATATAGCACAATTTATGCATATATTATATTTCCGGGTAGAAAAAGGACTGAGTAGAACAGCCCTAAACTAGAAATAGTCTGTTAGACAAACAGAGTAGTCAGTGAGACTGTGAGACTTGTAATGGGGAAAAAATTGTGATACATTATACTGTAGTTTCTTTTAGTTATGCCCTGTGGCCTTTTATTGAGCTTCTAGCAAGTGTAGACTTCTTAGCACTTTACCTTCTGTTGCAAACTAGTCTTTGTATTATGGAAGGAGGTCCTCTACAGCAATTCAATTCATAGATGCATTTTTAGGATAGATTTTTGTCAGCACTGATTTCTTTAACAAAAGAAAGGATTTGAGACCTGTACACAATACTAGCTGGATATAAGACAGACTGGGCAAAAATCTTCCCTAGATATATTCAAAGCTAGTGGCTCTGAAAGTAGTCATTTGTGGGTCTGTTTTTACTTCACAAAGAAAGGTCATGGAATCCTGAAAAATATTGCTGAAAAATGACAGCCTGCACACACTAATCATGCAAAGAGGACATGCCTTCCTGATTGAATGCAATAGAAATTGTGGCAGAGCACAAGGGATGATGAAGGACCTTTAGAGTAATCCTAAAGTAATTGGTATTACAAACAGAGAGGCAGAAGTAATAATTCTGGGGAAAGTAGAGATATCTTTGAGAAACAAAGATTAGCAAGAGTTGTCATTGAATCTCTAATCTTGCTAAATGATGTAAATAAGATGGAGATTGACATAAATGGGAAGTATGATGAGCGGAATTGAACAGGCAGTGAAACAATTTCTGTGTTGTAAGACATGTTGTTTTCCTTTGGATTTTAAGTTCCTGATGAAAAGTAGATGCTGGTTGAACCTCTCTTACTTCAGGGGGTTATTCACTCTAATTTTAGCTGCTCTAAGCTCATGACTTAAGTGCATATCATTTATCACAAGACATCAGTTAGATGAGTTGGCTGAATTTTAATGCTGTGGTGGGAGAAATTCCCTTCATGAGGATTCCTGGTGTTGCACTGCAATAACTCACATGCCAAAGCTGTGGGAATATTCCTTAGCATCACTTATCCCTTTTTCTTGGAAGAAAATACTTTCTGCTTACATCTTTCACACCCCATGTCACATGGGGCCATAGTATCTGCACTAACAACAGGCTCAGGTCTATAACTTTAGCCAGTGTGTCAATCTGATATTTGACACAGAGGAACTATGTAACCTCTGCAATGTGACAGACACTGGAGCCATTACATCAGCAACTCATGATGTCTCTGGAAGGCAAATAAAATATTGAATGTCAAAAAAACCCCCACCAAAAACTCAAACAAAAAACAAACAACCAAACAGCTGCTGCTGGTCTCAGTTTGAAAGGTACCTTGTCAACTTTGGTATATATTTATTACAGACTTGGAAATCAATGATAATGTTTTATAATATTTGGGGGATTTGGCTGGTTTTCCATCCTCTGAGATAAGATAGTACCAATCAGGGAATGAAGATAAATAATTCATCTTTTGCTAAATCCATGAAACATTGTGAAATAAGTAGGTATTAAAAGTAAAATCTTTCCATCTTAAATTGAATAATAATAATAGACAAAGACAGGATTTTACTAGTAGGGCAATAAAAGACACTAGTTGTTCACAGGAAAAAGGAGAGCATATATATTCTACCACTATTTCCAAAAGATCAGATTTCATTTTGAAATTAAAATGATTACTTGGAATATATCACATAAATTCACATGCTTGAAGAAAGTGAAAAATAATATAAACCCCCTCCCCCTCACCCCCCAATATACTCCAAAAGCCCAGAGCTGAGACTGCTATTTCCTTTTAAATTCTTTATTCACGTTTGACAAATCCAGCTTTGCTGGCAGAGCTGTTGAGTGCCCTTAGCTTGAGCATCTCTTGAAGGATCTCTTGAAGCACCTTCCAGAAAGGTCCAAAGTGAGGGTGTAAGAGAGCTGAAGTGCTTTCCTTTTTTTTCTTACCCCTCTTCTGAATTCCTATTAAGGTGGACAAAAGATAGGAAAGAACCTGCCTTTGGCAAGATGCAGCTTAATGCCTCCTTTAGATCTGCACTATTCATTTTGAGTGCCTCATGTTTGTGTTCCTCATTTGGAAAGCACAAAGTTGTGAATAGGTGGAGATACAGTCAAAATTTCCTTTGTATGGTTTGTGCTCTGAATAGCCATTTCTGGAAGTACAAGTTGCACTGTTTGCAGTGCTGGCAGTGAGCTGCAGGGATTAGAAAAATATTGTCTACAATACACAAGAAAGCAGTGATAACACAACTTTGATGAAAACAGCACCTGGAGAACAGCAGAGGAAAATGTTCTTCTTACTATTACTGTAAATGAGAACCCAGTAGAGTAGGTAGAAGTCCATATGGGATCTGCTGTATACTATCTATCAGTGAACTTTTTTCCTGCAAGCATTTTATTGTCATCAGTTTTACAAGATGCCAGAAGAAATTCAAAATGGTTGGGAAGCTCCTTAATGACTATATTGTTCAAGTTTGGCAATATTTGTAGTTACATTGAGAAAACTAGTGATACCATGGACATGTTGTTACACAGTGTTACTGTACACTTGTCATATTGTCTTTCCTGATAATAAAAAAATGCACAAGAATGAAAAATCCTCAAGAATCTGGCTGAACTTGATGGTTGTTTGGGAGTGTTTTCAGCAGACCTAGTTGTTTCTGTCCCAGGCAATTCAGCTTTGTAAGCTTAGCCTCAAGCTCTCTTTTATCATGATGGCAAAACTGTTGTTGTTTTTCCCAGAGCTGCTCTTGCTTCTTGAGGGCTAAAGTTGTGTACTGTAATGTAAGAGGGAAGGATCTATTTATTTGCCTTCTGCTTTCTTGACTTGCAGCACAACTCCCTGTTTCCCTATTCTGTAGCTCAGAAACCTTGTGTTGCTTTGATTAAAAATGAATCATAAGGAAAAAGGCACAGTAATATGAGAGAAACAATTTCTGTTTACATGAGAAACAGAATCACTGTAGATCCCAAAATCTTCAGGACATCATAAGGTTAAAAGTGAGGGACAAAGCCTCCAGCTATGGAACAGTGGGCTTATGTTGTCACAAGAATAATTAGCTCCCTGCGTAAAAGGACTGCTCTTTTTCAGGAGAAATACATTACACAGGGACAATCCAAACAACGTTATGCTGGACAAGGAGATGTCTGGTGAGCATAAGCAGAAGCTGAGGACTTTCATTCATAAGCAGTTATGTAAGAGAAAGATAGGCACACCAGGCTGAGATTAAAGTGACAAATAATAAACAAACAAAAAAGGGTTCCACTTCTTTTGCTCCCATGTCTCTAAACCATAGCTCAAAAGAATCTGCTTCAGAGAAATAGTCTTCTTCAGCTAGTCAGCCTTTTCCAATACAGAGAAATAAACAACTGGATTGTTGTTGTGGTGTTTTCTCTTCTGATCTGTGAAAATATTGCTGTATTTGAGATAGCAAAAATACATTAAAATATATATTTTTTAAATGCTTATGATTGGATGATACAAATGAGTTTGAAAACTAGGTTAGGAGTGGATCCACACTGCTTAGTCAACTGTAAATATAGGCAGATATTCTCTTCCAAAATGAAATCATGCCACAGAATATCTTAAGTAGTTCATGGGTATGTTAATTATAGACAAATATGTAAAAAAAAAAAAAAAAAAAAGTATATACTATTGATACATCATCTATATGTACAAACACAAATATAAACAATAACATTGACAACATCAGCAACCATATGGGCCTCTTTAAGCCTTCCGTTTAATGGTTTGTTATGCATCATCAAATATTCAGCATGCTCATTTTTAGAGTGCATGCTATTTAGGAGACTGAATGATCCCTTATATTTTCTGTGAAATATATTTATTGGGGAAAGTGCAATAAATAACAAGAATATTTACAAATAAAATAATATTTATATGAGCTTATCATTTTTCTGAGATCTTCCAGTACCTCTAAGAGTTCAATAAACAAGACTGATCATGGTATAGTAAGACAGAAATTATTTTCCCCCAGACTTGGTTCTTAAACAGAACCAAACTAAAACATTATCTTTACAGGGCATTTCTGCATGCTGGCAAAAGATGGCAGATTATAAAGGAGTTGATGAGTTCATGTAGGGAGTTATCAAGGTAGATTTGTTTCTATATAAAAAATAATCATTGTAATACAGGGAAAGGATGAAAATATATTGATCACTGATGATATTATGAACTGTAGATGAAAAGGTAAAATAAAATGTGCTTGTATGGAACAACATATTTATGGTAATTTCTATTTTCCCACTGTAACAACAAATCCTGCTACCGCAGTTTTCATTTGGCAATTAAGATAAATTCATATCAGAAAACTGTTTTAATAGTAATTACTCAGCTTAGGGCATATAAAGATTTTAGGCTGGACTATAAGGAGGAAAAAACCTGTTTCAGTTCCTAATTTCAAACCAATATTGTTGCTCGTGTTCCTTTACTTTCCTTGCTCCATCACCTAACCCTGCTGTTATTGAGCACAGCCCTTCAAATAAAAGATAAAATGTGTTGTAAGGCATACTGAGCTCCTATAATTCCCATTTAAACACCATTAACTAAAGAAAACCTGTTGGGTGTAAAACCTGCTGATCCTCAGGGATGACTTGGAGGACTTTTTGCCTTTAATAGCTTCATTCCTTGCTGGACTATAATTCACTTACATTTGTGTCAACAGCCTCATCAATGTAAGACTACGACCTTAATGAAAATTGCTGTATTATAAAACTTTCTGTGCTATGTGATTTTAATTGATTGATACAAAGAAGCAGAAAGACAACAGAGCCATTATACTGATTATTCTGCTGTCTGCTAGGAAATAAAATGACAGGCAGTACCTTTGCAAATGATTTTTATATGCCTTTGAAACGATATTAAGTCAAAGGGCAAGTGACCTTAGCCCTTTTTTTCATAAGTAGGAGGGATATGTCCCCCATCTGCCAGGGGCTGCTTTGAAAATAAGGTTTTGCTGGCTCTGAGCACTGGTAAGATGCTTTCAGCCTAGTATTTTTCTGGAGAATACTGACATCAATATGAGAACAATAACTGCGGCACAGGAAGAACCAGGTGCTTTTGGCTGTGTACATTAAGTTATCTAGATCACATAATAAAACACAAAGGAAGACTAAAGACATTTTGAGTACGGCTTTGGCCTTACCCTGAAGGCAATGGCATTTTGATTAAGGAAGCCCACAGGACCAAGACTGATGTTGCTGCATGCAAGTTGTGCAAGAGAGGTGGAAATGACTGCCTTGCCCCAGCGCAAAAATCTTCAGCTTGCTTTGACTGAGTCAGTGTGTGGTCACATTGGGACCAGCTGGTTATGAGGGAATTTAATTGGCTTCGGCAAAATTTGTGAAAAGACAGATGTTGCAGGGCTGGCTGTATTCCTGCAGCATGATTGTTATAGTATAATTTCCCGCTGGTGTGTTTCACATCCTCGGAAGCCCAATTAGCCAACTAAGCTTTGCTTGCAGCAAGCAGAACTAGGAACGCACTGGTTTTCCCCTGGGCGGCTACTTTCTTGTTTTATGCATGCAAGGAAAAATAAAAAAGTCATCTTTTTCAGTTAACTGAGCCAGAGCGCCAGCACTTCATAGTAGCAAGGCTTTAAAAAGAGGCTATTCTGTATATTCAAAATGTCTCATATCTCTAGAGCACTCTAATGTTTTCCTTTCAAAATTACATACTCAGGATTTTTTGTCCCTTTGGCTGGGCAGTATATAGTTTTATATCAAACTCAATCTTCACCTCTTCAAGCCATTTCCAAAATATTCTCTTCTCTACAGCTTTATGATCAGTCTTTTCAGGACTTTTGTCATCTCATCCAAGTGATTCTGCTTACTTTTCTTCCCTGGATTCTCCTGCTCACCTTATATCCACCAAAATCAGATATACTACAGCCCAGTCCACATACAGAACACCCTTTAAATTTTTTAAAGAGTTCAGGTAAGACACCAGGGGTGCTCTGCCCTTTGCAGACTGGTGTGTATACTCTACCTCTTTCACATGGACACAAATGGCCTGAACACTGCATCTACTAAAGAAAAAAATCTGACAATAGAAAATTTATATTCTTCCTCTTATTGCCAGAGAAACAGTCTCCTAGTTTTCTCCTACTTTTCTCCAAGACAAGTACTTGAATTTCTTGCCAGTGGTGGTCTGAAGGAAAGTGAATGTTCTCATTGGTAACAGCTATATCATATTGAGTTCAACCACCAGCATTTCATTCGTATGTAAGATCATGCATCGCCAAAGTTACTGTGAAGATACTTCTCACTGAAGTGACTGGAGTGTTTTAGAGGGCGTTGTCCATTAACACAGGATCCACACTGGAAATGAATTTTATAACCCTTATATCATAATAACAAGATGTGAAAATAAGCATTTAGACTGATTATCAACACACAGTCAACATCATGAGCTTTCATTGGAACTCTGGATTACTTGACAATTTATAGTGCTAACTTATTCATCTGTAGAATTCAGAGGTCTTGAAGGAGCAGAATGGGTCCTGGTCTTTGGAGCAATCCTATAGCAAGACTCTATTGTGAAGCAGAAGTAAAAATGACAGTTATAAGGAAGAGTTACTAACTCTTCATAAAATTAATGTAACTAGCAATGAAGATTTTTTTTTTTATGATCTATCTCCATCTGTTGAGGTTCAAGGCTTACTAAAACTCCAAACTGAAAGTTTATGATATAATAGCTTACAAAACCTGTTGGGTTATGATAAACAGTGGGAGTTGGAGGATCACAAATGGGAAAGAAAATGTTACATTGCTACTATATGTGAATTGTTAGCATAGCCAGTTGTTCTTGGACATCCTCAAAGAAGTGTGGGTATAGTCATACCCATACTCCCTTGTGGATTAGTAGTTTCAGGATAGAAAACAGTTACTTTTGCAATACATAAGGAACTCTGTGCCTTAGAGACATTGCACAGGTTTTGTCCCAGTGTATAGATCTCCAAGATTTATAGACAATACAGGATCTTGAATAATTTTCTTTCACATAGTTGACATCAAACAGGTGGCATTTAAGAAATTTATATCTCCAAGAGAGACATTTAGTCTTCATACAAAGACATTAAACTATTAAAAATTCACCATTTCCCTTAGGATTTCCCTATAATGATTAATCATCTTCATTGCTGGAAAAAAATCATGCCAGAAATGTCTGGCATTACTT
Source organism: Xenops minutus (assembly GCA_035221455.1). Classification (NCBI taxonomy): domain Eukaryota; kingdom Metazoa; phylum Chordata; class Aves; order Passeriformes; family Furnariidae; genus Xenops; species Xenops minutus. The sequence continues at coordinate 49,495,578 of JAWWEE010000122.1, read as the reverse complement.
CCTGTCCATATGTTCTTATTATGACCATACTATATTAAATATCTCCTTAATACATAATTTATTGCTATGAAGGCACTTGCAAGCAGTAATCAAGACACTTCCCAGGCCCCTCTTCTTGGGCTGAACAGATTGGGCTCTCAAACTCTCACTGCAAGGCAATTTCTGCAGCCTTTAAATCATTTATGTTTCTTTCATCTAGAGATTTCCTAGCTACCTTTTTACTATGTAGACATTTAAACTGTACACAGTTTCATAATATTAGTGTCAGTCTTGGCATAGCTAAAAATAAATTCATTTCTCGTATACCTATTACTAATTTAAGGATCAAGTGACTGCCAGTCCTTTTTAGTGCTGCATCATGTAGGAGCTTCTATGGAGTTGGTTTTTTTTTTTGTTTTTTGTTTTTTTTTTGTTAGTAATAGGATACCAGGTTTATTCCTTTGAAGCCTACACTTGGTTTCTAACCAAGTTAATGGGCAAAAGCATTCTCTGATGCTTGGAGTAAAAGCGGGCAATGCTATCATAAGAAAACATAGAAACATTCAAGAAAAGAAACCAAACACAGTACTTAGGAATGTATTTGCACTTCCACATCCTGACAGGCTATGCTGTCTTTTTCTTAAATTTCTAGCATTTTTCTTTTCTTATAATAATTTTAAACTCCTTTTTATAAACCCTTTTATATACCCAATTGTCTTTGGTAGAGACATAGACTTTTTTCTTTCCCCCCCCCCCATTAAGATTTTTAGCTTTGCTTATACATTTGCAGTGAATTGATTGCACATAAGCTTTATTGATTCCATGATTTTTTCCTTCCCCTTCCATATGCATTTGCCAGATATTATTTCCCTCCCCTTCCAAACTACTGCCTTGACTTTGGTGCTGATTTTGTTTCCAGCAGAATTCTTACTTTTTTGTCTCACTCATAATTGTAATCAGTTTGGGGAGACAGAGGCAGATTGACTAGATCTTTCCTGTCCTTCCCTAAACAGCCATGCCTTTAAATATTATTACTGAAGAAATTCTAATGATTGTACAAAAACCTTCAGGAACATAAAGGTCACACAAATGCCTTGTAAAGCCTAAGACATAAATGTGCGCAATAGAGAAACATAAAAGAAAGCTCAAGATAAAGCATAAAAAGAATAACTAGACGACAGTGCTTGAACAGGTTTATTTTTACCTGACTAAAAACTTGTTCTACTTAAATAAGCACTCCAAACAAAACAGTTACAGCCTGGTAACATACATATAGCTTGAACACTATTGAAAACAAGTAGAGGCAGACACAAAACAAATCACTCCTCTTAATAGAGCCTCCCTAAGGCTCTGACCCCTCTCCTTCCCCTCTTTTTTCTTTTATTTTCTCTTTTTATTGTATATCCCAAGATTTTATTTACAAAGGTTTTGAGTTTAAATATATTCAACTACAACCACTTACTTCCCAGCTAAAGTACGGGCAAGACTAAATGCTAATTTAACTCCTTAGGTACCTACTCGCAGTCTAGCAAAGAAAGGCCATTCCCCCAGGAGAAGGGCTGTGTTGCTGAGAGCTGCTAAACCCGTGTATATCTTACCATAAGTGGTATATGAATAAAATTGCTTTCTCACCCCAGATCTTGTGGTCCTGTTGGCCTGTGGGATGGGTGTAACCTCTGCAAACTGGGCATTACGGCAGGGTAATTACATTGTATCTTTGAAACACTTTACAGGTCAGAACTCATTTCTAGGGTGAAATTGGTCCCTGTGGTGATGCTGTGGAACTGTTGTCACCTCTGCAATCATGGAAGATGGGAGAGACTTTAGACTTCATATGTGAACCTTAGAAAACTCTAGTTACAAAAGGAATATTTAAAGCACTTACTGTGTTCTTTATTAATGTCTGGTTGAATTTTTTTTTTTTTCCTTTTAATTTCCATTTTTTTTCCTGTGCCTTTTCCTCCACTGCAGCCTAAGGGACCAGTATTATGTTTTCAGGAGTGACTGTCTCTTCTGCTATGTGGAATCTTGTTCTATCTTAAATACAAGATATTCATGAAAGGAAACACCCAGATGTTACTGAGAAGCTTCACAACAACCCCAGATGCAGCTTCCTTGGTATTAGAATTAACACAATGCCTAAGTAAAATATGCTAAGTAACTCTGTAACTGAATGCCCTAGATTTTCCGCTAGATTAACAGCTGGGATGTGACAAATATACATGTAATCCCAAAGATGGTGAAGTCAATGTCTGTAAAAAGTTTCTTCTAGACTTTTTCTTCACAGAATAGCAAACATTTCACTAGAATACACTTCAAAAAAATTTTTTTTTTCTTTCTTGACTTAGAAACACATACTTAAAACTAGGTTGAGATCAAGGACAGGAAAGAGTTTCTCATCACCCCTTGTGGGACACAACCCTCATAGCTAACAGAAAATACACTAAGCAGCGATGTTGATAATCAGAAGCCTGAGTAAGTACAGGAGGAGCTATTAAGCCAATCCTACATGTGGGGTGTGTTTAATATTAATAATCTGTGAGTCTGCAGATGCACCAGTGGATGATGCTGGAACAAAGAGCTTTGTGTACCTTAGTGAGGGTAAAGCTTTGGAAATTTGAATTAAAAGAGTCTGTGGTTAAAAGCATGCTGCTCACAAGTAGTAGAAAACTTTGCTATTCATGTTTTGTGCACATTCTATTTTTTGGTTTTGTGGTTGTGTTTTTTTTTTTTTTTTTTTTTTTTTTTTTTTTTTTTTTTACTGTAGGTCTATACCCATTTTGATCTTTCTTGCTGCCCTTGGGGGTAGCAGGCAGTCAGGACTTTTGTTCAGAACACACACAGCAAGGACTAGGACTGATTTGCACTGACCAGTAACATCTTGGTCTGGACAGCTCTGAGTTCTTCCACACCTGAAAGAGAACTCGGTGCCTTCTGTTAAACTCCATAGAAAGACTATCACAAATCTTGTTTCATTCACAATTGCATGTGAAACCAATATGTTAGTAGGGGTGTTTTACCTGGCTGAGGTATCTTCCAGTTGATTCATGTTGTGATTTAGAGGCACTTGGAAGACTTGCTTTAGCATTTAAACTATTCTGTTTTTCGGTTTGGTCTCTTAAAGTTTACTAGCTGAGTAACTAACGTTGTCTAACATTTCTGCAAACTGTCAGGACTTATCAGTTAGAAAAATACTTTCCTCACCTCTGTCGTTCTAGGTCTTGAACTCGATTCAGTCAGATGAGTGAGTGGCTACATATAACCCTGAGGTCCCCTGAAAAGGAATTCTTTATTTTGCTGTGTTTACTTCTCATACTTTCCTATATTTTTTTTGGTTTTGTTTTGATTTGGTTTGGTTTTTTTTTTTACCCAAATTTTCTTGATATAAATTGTAAAAGGTTTCAGTGATTTCTATGCAGAATTCCCATCCTAACAATACTACAGATGATATTCTCTGGTTGGGATTGGAGGGGAAAAATTGTCACTTACTTTTCCTTTATGATTGCTTTACAAATTTTTCATGAGTATGAAGAAAAATATTCATTTTGACATAAAATCTATTTTGCATAAGAAAGACACCATCTTCTGAATTATTGCTTAATTCAACAATTCTTAACTGTCCCTACATGATCACAATGTAAAGGCTATTTTTGTGATTAAAATCTTCTAAATCTGGTTAAAAAATTGGATAGTAATTATAGGTGTTTTGAAACAAATGAAGAACAGCAAAACTGGGAAATTTAAAGACTTGTGATTCATTTTTGTAATGAAGATGTTTATTCTTACTGTGAAGCACAGTGCATTTCTACAAAGCAGATTTTGAGACAATATTGTTAATATATATGTTTCTGTTGAGTTGACTTTGACAAAGGGACTTTCATTGCAATGTTATCTACTTTCAGTACTCATCTCTCAATATCAACTGGATTATACAAATAAATCTCTTATTCAACACTGGTATCTGTGTAAAGCTTTGCAGAAGCAGTTTCAGCAGATGGAGCTAGTGTGCTTCCAATCTCGGACAACTGTGCTTACCAGGGAAAAAAGATGAGCAGATTCGTATACAGAACTGTGGTTAGGGATATCTCAGGGTTAGTGGTGAAGATTTTCTTTTGGCTTAGTGGAAAAGTAGCAAGCATAAGTGGGAATAACCTATCCTTTATCAAGTACAGGTAGATAAGAGGAGTGCGGTTTGGTGATTCAAATGCCAGCAATGTACCTTAACATGGAAAAAACCCTGAAGAATAATGAGTATTGCATTTGTCTCCATTTTTTTTTTTTATGATGTCTTACAGATTTGTACTGTTACACTGCACTCAAAAGTGCCATAAAATATTACAGTATTAAGAAAACCTGTGGCAAATTATTTAGGTCTTAGGGTTCATGTTGGTCATATGGGACTTAGGTAAGAAAGAAGATGTCTCTGTGGATGTCACTTAATTCAAGCCTGTACTGACCCAAAGAATGTACTTCAGTTGTAATCTCTGACAGGACCCTTGTGCAGTCATTGACACAGAGATTTCAAAGTAGGGAGATGCTAGAAACACCCCTCTTCCCAGCAGAGTGGTCATAAGATGCCTACCAATTAGTAAAAATTAAGCCTTTTGTCCTCTGCTTTTTAAACCGTGAATTTCTACACTGAAGTCCAGGCTTCCTAGCTCCAAAGGTACCTCCAACCTTCCCAGCAGTCAGGGTACAGATTGCAGTGACATCTCAACAGTTCATATTCAAACTAAGGTTTTCACCTTTTTGCCTCCAAGCTAATTTAATGGGTCCTCTCCTACAGAGCTCTTCCTGCAACAGGAGCTTTTACTGCATGAAGGCCCTTAGGTCAACAGTTTATGAGGAAAGGACAGTTTCTTGGATATAATGTGCAGGTATGTAGTGCCTATAATACAGGTAGAGCTCTATGATTGTATTTGGCACATGCAGGCGGCCATGAGCTATATCAAAAGGTCTGTGTGAGGACCTGTTGGTACCACAGCAATTGTACTGGGTTCAGTTTTCGAGGTCAGTGGTTTTCATTTGACATACTAGCAAGCACAGATGGTGGGATCTTCTCCCAAAACCGTTCTTCAATACAGTGTTGCAGACTAACAGTAAGGAAAAGAAAATGATCAAAGTTGTTAGCCAGTTCCTGGAGTTTTCCTGCCATGGGAGAAGCACCTGAGAGACTTGGGATTCAATATGCCTTACCCATAGATTCAGGGTGGGAAAGAGTGGGAAGGAAAGAAAACAAAACAATTCAGGAAACTTTCTAGAATTTTCTGTTTGTGACATTACCTTTCCAACACCAAAATATGCAGATGCTGAGGAGAGTTATGTGCTATTTCAGAAGTTAATATACGGTATCGGTGCTATCACTTTATAGCTTCTTTGCAGTTCTTCAGTTCCTACATTGTGATTTAGTGTAGATCATTATAAAAACAGTGTGTGAGTTTCAAAGCCACCATTGGTCATTGTTACAGCAGCATAACACTGACAAACAACTGATGGAAAGAAAGGTTTTATTGCTGCACTGTTCTCTCCTTCTTGCCTATTTAGGTCTTCAGCTCTGGCACTTTAGTGACTCCATACACTACTGAACTCTTGAACAAAGTTTCAGTGGGTATAAAGTTAGGCATTATTTTGTTATGTGCATGTCTGATTCTGAAAAGACAATTTTAATTTATTGTAAATTTCCTACTGCAGCAACAAATTGAGCCATGGTTTTAGCACATGCATATATTTTTTTTTTCTTCTGGTTTTAAATTCACATTGGTTTGATTTCATGATCTAATTGGAATTTAGTTGACTTTAAAAAATTGTCTTCAATTTCTTTTTAGCATTCAATCTCTTTTTAGCATTTCAAAGCTTTATTCCATAAATTTATAGGATATCATCAATCCAGAACCCTTACTGGTGATTACTGCTCTCAGATACCAGGAATGTAGTATAAAAATGTAGGCAAAGGAATTCATCACACAGAAGAATCTCATCTAGGTTTTCATGTGACTGGTATTTGGTTACATAGATCATAAATCTATCCTTAATTATATTTGGAATATAATTTCCTCTAAAGGAGTCGACACTGTAAAATGTTGCCTAATTTTTCTTGTTACAGTGAGTCAGCTGAATAATGACAATAAATCTGCTCTGAAAATTCAGAGATTTGGGGGTTGCCTCAGGTCTCTGACAGGACTTCTGAATGACTCTTGCTTATGCCACTTGTGGTCTCGGTTTCTAGAACAGTACTTGTGTTCATCTGCTTTTGTAAATTTCTTGGAATCAGTGGATGAAAAGTGTGGCATAAAAATTTGGTTTAACAGTGCAGCATTGTCTACAAAAGAACATATGCACTATTTTCTTTTCTGCCATGAATGACTTGCCTATGTGGAAAGCGGGTGCACAATAAAATACAGTGTGAATTTACAGGATGTGATTTACTCCATACTGGCTCCAGGTGAGGGCATTCTCACAGTATCTGTCCATCTCACACAATTGCAGCTCTCCTCAGGCTTCTGCATGGCCAGTGGAGAGACTTCTGCAACGGGAGAGGCTTAGGGCATGTAAGTTAGGCATGTGTTGTGAACTCCTCTCCACAGAAATGTCTCTCTCCACCCACACCAACGACAGAATCTGGGGAGATCAGCTTCCACTTAAAGTGATGTGATACCTTTCCCTCTCACCTACTTTCCCTCTTAACCTCTTTGCCTCTTTGTCTGTGAGATAAATTCTTTCACAGTCATTTTGGAATTAATTGTACATGCTTGAAGAGGTATACTCACAAGGTCCAGGCTCACTCTACAACCAGCAGGATAAAAAGGGAAATTTATTTAGAAATTGACTAAAAGTAGGAGACTGCCACAGATATAACAGAGATGCCTCTGCTTCTCTCTTTCTCAGTGTCCTCCTGAGCATGAAGTTAACCTTTGTGATAAGCAGATAAGGAGGTGGCTTGAAGAAAGTTATGATTCACACCCTCCCTAATTCACAGCATTCACTAACTTCTCTGTGTTGCCAAGAAAAAGTGATATACAGCTGAATAACAAAAATGCTGTCTTTATAGAAACTCCCAGAAAGTGAATCAGGGTGCCAGGGGCAAGGACTTCACATCCAATCCTGGGAGTCGGTAGTAACCAAGGTATTGCCAGTGGAATACTTAAATAAGCAAGATACAGTATTATTTTCCCAGTGGTAATAATTAATGACACTGAAAGTACTTTAGGTTCTTTACTACTCTGAAATTAGGTACTGTGCATTTACAGCTGATAGGACTATTGCAATGAAATACCATTGTCTTACTGATGCCACAGTTTCAAACCCCATGTGACTCACCAAAACTGTATTATGCAGAAAAATAATTTTAAAGGAAAAGGGGTCATATAACATGGCTAACAACAGCACATAGGAATTGCAGAATTTTCTAATAAATTATTTCTGTCAGGTTCTTGGCAGGAATCAGATAAAAAAAAGCTGTAAATCCACTGCAAAGAGAAGTAGAGATGCTGTCTTTCAGAACAACAGATAAAGTCTGATTACCTAGAGATATGAATTCTGAGCTGGCAAAGAAATCTTACCTTCTTGACAGTGTTAGTAAAGCACTCATAAAGGACTGGAGTACTGAAGCAGGTACATGAAGGGAAAGAGCCTCTATATTGCATCAGCAATGGCTAAAGAAAACATCACTTAATGATTATTGAGCAAAACTTAGAACATCATGCAATAACATTTTCCTTTGAATTATCCCTGTGCACAAGTTCATAAACAATCATAGTGATGAATGGGATCTTAAACTTTTGTAAAATAACGGGAAAGAGATTCACAGTAACTGGAGAAGCATTTCTAAAAGATGCATGTTGTACGAGTGGGAGGGGAATGGGGAAGCAAGAGATCTAGTTGTTGAAAGAGTTATGGTTCTTTAATATAAATTCTATTCCTAATTTCGGTGATCTAACAATCTACTGCTCCAATAGTTGCCAATCACAAAGTTTGATTGTTGCAATGTAAAAGGATCTTCCTCTGTCGTCTGCATTCTACGATCTAGCATAGTAGGATTTGGTGTTAATTAGCAATGTTAACATAAACAATTATTAATAATAGAACTAATAAATCCCCTCAGCCAACTGTACTCTGAATTTTATGGATTATTTCTTTTGAAGTTAGCTAAAAACTTTGCTGCAGTAATTTTTAAACCTTTTCTCCCCCAGTGTGGATACTGTTTTCTTTTTGTTCCCCCTGTGCATACTTGATTTCTTATTCTCCTGTTACCTTCACTGATGTGAAAGCAGGCAAGAGGAATGCTTTTTAACTTTTACTGTTTGTACATAACTCAGCAACTATGTGTGGAACAGATGGAAAGTGTCCTATGCAATATATTTCATGTGGATTCTTTCATCTGAATGAATATTCACAGGGTGTATTTCTTGTTTAAAAGTTTGGGGGTTTTTGATTAATTTTCAGTTACGTAACATTTTGTCTGGAGATTAACACACATGCACAGATACTTTTGTTTCTTAGGTCAAGGCTCAACAAGATGCAGCTAACAAGACATTTATGACTCATTTAGCCCTTGTATGTAGTTCAAAAGTTATTTACGTGCTTTTGTCCATCCTTAATAGAACAGAGTCATAGAATCACAGAAAGCATGGCGTTGGCAGCTTGCTGACCTCTGGATGCCATCTGATCCAACCCTCTCACCCAGGCAGACTCACTTGGAGCAGGGTGATCAGGACTGCATCCAGATGATTTTTTAATGTCTCCAAGGATAGAAATTCTGCAACCACCCTGGGCAACCTTGCCAGTGTTCAGTTACCCTCTTGCAGTGAAAGTGTTTCCTTATGTTCAGAGGGAACCTCCTGTGTTTTGATTTGTGTCCATTGCTTTGCGTCCTGTGACTGGGCTCCATCAAAAAGCACCAGGCTCCGTTTTCTTTCCACCCTCCCTTCAGTTATTTATACACACTGGGAAAATCGCCCTTACATCTTCTGTCTGCTAAGCTAAAGGGTGATTTTTTTTTTTTTTTTTGAAGTCCATGTTTGAAAGTAAGGTAGCACGCATGCCATTAAATAAGCCGGAGCCAAAGAAATGGTTTTGACCATTTCACTATGACCACACATTTTGTGTAGCTGTTAACAAGAGTCATTATTTTCTTATGGCTTACTGGATTGTCCAGAAAATATCTGACCAAGATTTCCAACACCTGGTACTAAGGACTGTTTCCAAAAGGCCGGACAGATGGGACTGCACCAGATTTGTCTCCCTCCCCCCCTCTGCAGTCCCCCAGGTCTGTGTCAGCAGGCTTTTGTCCTAGTTCAGCAGGAGGGACCAGTTATCACTGGGTGGGAGTGATAAAAGCTATGTATTCTACACCCTCTA
>JAWWEE010000122.1:49413705-49486142 GCA_035221455.1 Xenops minutus | reverse complement strand
CAGCACAAGGGCTAACAAACCCCCTTGGGTTTGTGCCCTAGGACACTGGGTTATATTGCTGGGTTTTTGGTGAGTTGAAAGCAGTTTTTTTTCTCTTTGTATAAGTGTATTTATTGTAATATTTTCAATTCAATTGTAACTCTGACTCATAATCTCTCTGGTAGTGGGTCCATTTCTTCTGCTGGTTTACCTTCAAGCCAGCACAGCTTTGTACTCTCAGATATCACATGTACTCTGCTTTAGGGCTATTGCATCTACCTTCAGGTTCATATTGTGAAATTACCTCTTTAGCAGTAAGGATCTATGTAATGTCCAGAAAGTAAACATCCTTCTTCCTCTAGCCAGTTTTGCAGAACATGGATGGAGATGTATAGGACTGCATAGGTAGAAAATAAAATGTCTCTTATGTAGAAAATCAAGGCCATCCTTGCTGCCTTACATTTTGGGAAGTCAGCCTTACAAAAGTGCCATGCTGGTTAGAAGGCATCAGCAGTAATGTTGAAAAGCATGTTCCACAGGAAAGAAGAAAACACATTGCAAGTACTGTAGTGCAGAAGAACCCTACTGATGACAGGAATACTGTTTTCATTTGTGGACTGATAGAAAAAGTCTCAGAGGGCCTTGTTACTCTTTAGAGTCTCAAAGACTGCATTGATTAAAAAAAATATTCCGAGTGCCACACTGTTGATGAAAACAACACATGGAAAGTTCATCTCTCACTTCTGTAAGAACAGATGGTGTCTCCTTTATGATGGGAAAAGATAGGGGTCTTGTAGCACTTAGGAACAAAAAAAGTTGTACAGTATGAAATTGAAGACACTGTTTTATTCATTAGCAAACTCTTATTGCAAACTTCCTTATAATTGCACATATAATACACATACATATCTATGTTAAATGCATGGTTCTCTGTGGAAGACCATGAAAATGAATTTAGAGATGATGTGTATTCACAGCCATTTAGCATATTTGGTTTGGTCTGTTGGAGGACATAGGTGGATTTCTGCAACAGAGAAGTAAGGATAGCAATGCCTCTGAGGATGGGACTGCACAAACCATTTCAGCTTTTTTCATATCTCAATGAAGTGAGTCAGAAGCTTTGCAGTGGCAGAAGTTTCCATCTGCCCTAATTGACTGTATGAAAACTTTGAAGGGAAATCTCAAAGCATTGCAGAAACATCAGAAGCATAGTGACACTGCCAAGTTGCAGCAAAGGAGGAACTAGTGGAGAAAAATATTTTTCTTCAGAATGTGAGAATCAGTGGCCTTTATCCAAATCCTTAGAGATCCTAAAACTCTTATGTGAGTAATTCTTGATTCTATGAGCAAGCATTTGTTCCTTTTTCCTGTGACCCAAGAAATGCTTCAGAAGGTGTGCAGATAAATGTTTTTGACTTGAAGTGGGCTGGGAAAACAAATATAACATGAATGATGCCTGGCCGTTTTCTACAAAAACTTAAATTATGAGCCTTTTTAGTGATTGCTGGCACTCCTACAAGACTGCCTTTACTTTTTGAGGTATACCCAGATGTGAGCAAATATCCTTCAATACAAGTATTAATATATATGCTTTGGGATCATGACACCAATGATCACCTAATATCTGTCCTCTTCATTATATCAAGTTTTAAACTCATGTTATTGCTAATAATCAGCAATAAAAATCTGCTTTGGAAATCCGGTTCAACAATAAATTGAATAACAGCACTGAATTCCCCTTATAGAATTTTTGTGTATGTATCATACTACATCTGTGAAACTTTCTGAAGTCTTGTATTGCAGATGGGACTTTTTTCTATGACTCAGATTCTGATACCCATTGAGTATATCTGTCCTGAATAAATTTACAGAGGAAACACCTGAAATAGATGCTTTCAATGTAACAGTCAGATTTTATGATCCTGGATCCTTCCTCTTCTTTTGAGTACTCCAGATCAGAAAAAAAAAGAAAACAGATCCAAGTAACAGAGAGTGAGTGATCATCAGGATTTCGTCTCATCTTCCCCTGGAACCTATTTCTCACAGCAGGGATTCTACCAATTAGCTACTCTAAGGACAAAGTAATGCATATCAAATAAGAAAAAACCTTTCAGAATATCTCTAATAACATCCTGAAGGCCTGGCCCATGATTTTTAGTACACAGAGTTGCTGACTTTCTGGAATGACTCTAGCTTTTATTAATGGCAAAAATTGATGTCTACTACAAAGAATGCCACTTCTAGACATAAATGAATGCAGCTGGTCTGACAAAAGCTATAGTACACGTTATTCAGTACCACTGACACTGTGCAGGACTTGTTGAAAACACTTATTTCATATCTAGACAATTGTCTACAGATCAATTTTTCCCAGCTCCTGCCAGTGTCTCTCCTCCTCCTCTGTGTGGAAAAGAGGCCTTTGCTTGAATCAGGTCTTGAAAATAATTTTCTCTTTATTTTTCTGTGATAGCACATTAAAGGAGAGACTTGTCCTTTCTCTTGCATCATGCAATGCTGCTCTTTGTTTATATGTCTTTTCTCTGTTCTTCTGTCAATGGGGGCTAACAATTTTCTGGCTCACTTCTTATCTGGAGTTCAAGAAATTTTTTCATTTGGCTGGCACAGTTTCAGTTGCCTCAGTTAGAATATATCCATTTTTCTTTCACCTTTTCAGAATTGCTGGCTTCACAGTTTATTTCCCTTAGGCAGCAGAGCCTTTGTGATGGCCCTGCTGTCCAGGCCTTCTGCCGTTTTTTTGTTGTGGTTGTTTTCAGTTTAACAGTGCAGTCTTGGGGACGGGGTTGTATGGTATCTGTCTTTCTGAAAATATCCTTCCACCTTGCTCTTTCCTTTTGCTTTACACTTAAGCAAGATATAAGGCAGGTAGTTTTTAATTTTGCAGATTCTGCAAACTTCAAGTTCCTCAATACTGAATAAAGTCCACTGTCTATACCCATGTTAAATACAGACTATGTAAACAGTCTGTGGAAAGCTGTGTTCGGCAAGCTGATGTGTGATGGTCAGAGAGAACAGGTACTATTTTATGTCTAAGATATCATTTTGACAGTCATCCCAATAGTTATGACCAAATGCAAGTTTTTCTTTATATACATTAAAAAAAAATTATGGATGTAGATTTTCTCTTTTCATACCATGTATATATATATACATACATAATTCTAGTTTACTTATGTATTTTACCCACTGAAACAAGGCTAGATCCCTTTACCAGTTGAAAGATAGTCGGCTAGAAGTTTTTGGATTAAGCATTTGAGAACCTCACCACTCATGTTTTTTCTGTAAGTCTTGGTTGTGCTTCTGTCCTGGAAAATACTCAAAGCAGCAACAAGTGTAAGTCATATGTATCCACTAGTCCTTCATGAAAAATAAAGTAACAATTGAAAAAGTTCAAGTTGTGATGTTAGTTTTGGTTCTAGGAAATGGCTTTACAGTAGTTTATAACAAATATATAAATATATGAAAAGTGAGTTGCCAGTTGTATGTATTATGGATCGCTTTAATAATTTCATTTTTATTTTCTGTTTGTATTTTCTTTGTTGTCATCATTTTGTTTGTTTTCATTTTTTTGCTTTTCTTTCAGAAATAATGCCTCTTCTTTATTGTCTTATCATCCTAAAATAATGATGTTTTTGTGGCTTGAGTTTTCTCAAAAGTGGGAAGACTAAGTAGGAAGCACTTAAAACTGCAGTATGCTGTACTTGTTTTTTGTGCACGTGGCTGCAGGGCCAAAAGCATCTTTGGACTGAAGTGATAACTAATTAAAATACACATTAAGTTTCTGCTCCCCTGCCTTACATTTATGTACCCTTTAGAGTAAACAGTATATTTGCTAAATACAACCTGTTACTGCTTTAATGGAATTTGTGATATATTGAAACAAAAGCTAGAGGGCAAGTAGAATAAATTAGCACCTCTTTGGTCCTTGGATATCATGAGTTAACATCCTGTTGGAGAGTTACAGGGAATAATGTCCCTGCAGGATTTTGTCCGAGTACCTGTTGTGCTGGCAGATTAAAGGAGCTGAGCTTCAGGTTTCTCAGAGCTGCTCTCGATTCACACAGTCCTTGCTGGGAAATTTGCAACTACCTCATTTATCTCAGCTTCGCACCATGAAAGACAGTGGAATAAAGTCAGAGAAAAGGGGTGATTCATGATATAATGCCAAATAATCACATTTGTCACTGAAGCAAATGTCTTATAAGGAGAAAGCGAGGTCTTCCACTGAAAACTTACACTGTATGTAGCAAGTACAAAAATCCAGTAAATAAATCAGAAAAAAATAAAGTGACAAATGAACAAACCAAAGAAAAACCCCAAAGATACTTAGGGAAATAGAATTTAAATACATTGAACATCTGCAGACTTTTTCATATGTTTCTATGAAATAATAGGATACTGTTTCTGTTGGGCTAGGCTGGTGCTAGTATGTGGCACTAAGGAAAGTCTCACTGCTCAGACTTTGCTCCAGCTGTCTGTGTGACTCAGGGGGATTGTTCAGGTAGCACATTCTACTCAAGGAAAGATGCAAAGTACCATCTCAAGATAGCTCTCTAAGTTTTACCTCTCAGTGTCTGCTAAGGGTATCCCTCTCCAAGGCCACTGATCCTTAGCATTAAGGAGCAAAATTTTCATCACAGCGAATGCAAAAATATTATGTTATATGATGTTTTGTGCTTCTTGGAAAATGAAGACTTAAAAGGGCTTAATTTTGTATTTAATAAATATTCACAAGAAAGAGACATTACTAACTGATATTCTATATGTCCATTTTGTGAGACCTGTTTTACAGCTTCAATCATATTGATTCTACTTCATTTTCTGCAGTTGAAAAAAAAAAAAAAAACTACAACCAAAAAGCAAGGTAGCTGAAAACAAACCAAGGTACCATTTTAAAGGCTCTAAAATACTTTAAAACTATTTTTTGCCTTTTTTTTTTAATTGACTCAAATGACAAGTCCTTGCTTGATAACTGCTACTTTTTATCTCTCAGATTTCTCTTTTAAACGTCATTAAACATTATCAGATCCTTGAAAGATTCAGTACGTCAGTTCTAGCTCTTCTCTGTGATTAAGGAGGTTACCAGCTCTACCACAACTCACAAACAAATACTTCTCTTTCACAGTAATTAATTCCTGACTAATTTTTTTTCTGAGGTGTGTTTTCTTTGCTAATCTCAATTATATATAAGCTCCATATAGAGACTCATATAGAAATTTTTAGGAGGTGATGTAAATAGATAGCTTTCTCTCTGTCTGAAACCAGGTCAGGGCTACAGCCATAGTATGGTGATGAGGTGCTCTCCCTTGTAACATCCCATGATCCATGAGGTGCTCAGGTCACAGGCTCTTTAAGCCCTATAATTTTCCTATAGCAAATCTAGACCTTCACTGCCTGATCTCTTAGTTCAGATCTCATAAACAAGGCTAAGAATGCATCAGAGCAATTAAAAAAAAGATAGCTTAAAATTCTAAGTTTGGGAGCACTCTTTATTTCCTTTTCGTGCTGATATATTAGGAACTCATCATTCTGATCCCCAGAATGAAGAAGCTGGTTTACGTATTTATTGTAACCTGAGATTCCAAGTAGTACCGTGATTCTGATATCTGTGAGGAGCAGCTACAGGTCGACTCAGTGAAAAGCTGGATATATTGGAGTTAATGAGATATGAGAAAAGCAGAAGAAATGTTTATGCAGCTGAATATTCTGTTATTTTACTGCTTGCCCTAAGTGTGGTAAAAAGGTTGGAGCAAGGTAACAGGGTAAAAACAGGTATTAGAAATAAATTAAGCTGTTTAATATTTTATACAGCTGCATTGTTTCCTGTAGTGCTTATTACTATAATGTCTAAGTGTTCCCCAAGTAATTTAGTTCTGTGAAGGTCTTAAAGCTGGTCAGTTGAATCATCTCTCCTTGTCTCAGTAGAGAGACAATGCTCAGATTCCCCCCTCCCCACTTTTCTTCCTTATTAGGTCTTCCTCATGCTGTTTTTAGTGGAAAAGCTTTCTTGAAGAATATAATTTTGAATGCATCCTGATGGGGGGCAGGTATTTCTGAAAGCTGATTGCATAACTAACCCTTTCTAACTCTGAACACTTTCTGTTCCCGGTCTTTGTCTTCCGCTTTCATGACCTGCCTAGCTACAGCATGGCCAGGCATAGTCAGAGATGCATTCACTTGGGGTTTCAGTTGAGTTCTAAGAGAAGAACTTACATTCTTGAAAACATAACATAAATACCTAGGAACTGAGAGAAATGAGCACAAGCATCATGAATTTTCAGATACAACACTAGTAAGGAAACAGCACTTGGTAGCCAGCAGAAGCCTCGCAAATCTCTGTAACAGTGACTTTCTATAAAACTGTGTGGAATAAGGCAAGACAAGGTTACTACTCCCAGATCTATCTCAAGGAGTTATTTTATTTGCTTTAATAGAAACTGTGTGTGTGGAGTGCAAGGACTTTGCCTCAGAACTGCACTTTTTAGTACCTAGAAAGGCTGCAATAGAAGGCTCAGTGCCTAACTGCCGTTGAAGTGCAATACTTTGGAAAATCTCATAAGGCATCTGCTTACCTTTCCTAATCCCTAATTATTTCTGGGTCTTCCCTTATTAAAAGACTATGCTTCTCAGTAGTGCATTTTTCTTCCTGTTCTAAGATGGCAGTCTGGCAACATAACAAACCAGCAACGGTATCTACTGTGGTTGGCACTGTTCCTAAATAGCAACTCTATTTGCAGAGAAGAGATGTACAAGTTCACTTCTTTCTTCACTATTTTTTACATATTTGTTACAGTGATAAATGTTAGTTGGTTCTACCTGTAAGTCATTGTCCCTCTCTAGTACTGTCATCAACCCTCACATTTCCAATAGGTGTGTGAGAACCCACCAATGCGTATGTAGTAGTATATATTTTTCCATTTACAAGATAATGGGAAGATGTATAAAATGTAGGTTTATTTGTTTGCATACCTTCCCTTCTGCCTTAAATGCCAACATTCTTCTTAGGTGAAGAGTTCTTCACCTTTGACAAACTGACTCCCTTTGTTGAAACCATACAAGCCGTATTCTATTTCAGAGGAAAGGCAAGTGTAATTTCTAGACCTGACAGACATCATCAGCTTCATCTCTCTAGGTTTTGTTTTAAGGAGCCTAATTATTTATATATCTATAAGATATGCATGTATCTTATAGATATATAATATTATTATTATCTAGATATTATTATTATTATTAATAAGTTATTATTGTTATTATTATTATTATTATATGATATCTATATATCTACATGTGTGTAATACCCCAGACATCTTCTGCTACAGGTGTGGGATAAAACACCTGAAAATTCAGGGTGAAATTTTGTGCTCTGAATGATGTGGGTTCTAGTCTAATTCTGTCATCAGACCTGAAATCTGGAATCTTCCATTCGGTCCAGAGCTGTAAGAACTTTAAAAGTTTATTTAGCTTGGAAGATGGTAGTGGAAGATGAAACAGTGGAAAACAACCCTGTTTTAACAGAATCTGTGCAGTTTCAGAAGTTATCCTCATGAACAATTTTGAAATCTGATTTTCTGCTCTTCAAGCAATATGCGATAATCCTAGATATATTTCAAAAGTTGCCTTTTAATAAGATTCTGTATTTCTGGGATGTGTGTTGGCTGATGTTTGTACCAGAAATCTTTATAAATGGAAAACAGAAAACACCACTGGAGCCACTGGAGAACAAAAACTCTTCAGAAGTATTTAGTTTTTGCAAAGATACCAGAGATAAACTATGGGAATTTGTTGCTGTGTTAAGCAACACTTAAGTCTGAGTAGCTCAATTTCAGTCCACTAGAGGTCTGTGAAACCATTTCCTGGATATGTTTTTAATCTTGTTTTGCAGCAACCTTACTGACTCTAATACGATTAAAAAAAAAAAAAACCAACAAAAAAACCAAACCCAAAAACTTTTGATCCAGTTTCTGTTGTTCTTAAAGGACTACATCCACACAGAGTTCTATTTAATAGACACTTCTGAGTTAGAAAACAGTCCTAGCCGATTCTTTATTCTTGGATCATCGTAGGGAAATGCTTAAACTACTGAATGACTAATATTTTATGTTAAAAAATTGGCTTTCCTTACAAATGGTTAGGTTTTCAAGTAGGAGGAGAGTATTATGTGGAGCAAAGAGTTCATTAGCATGAAATACCCACTCCATCGTCATTCTTCATAGTGCTAAATTTACTTAAGTGGAAAAGGAGCCAAGATCCATGGCCTCACATGGCTAATGAGGCTTTCCAGAGCACTGGAAGGACATAGGTGGTTATATATTAACATCATACACAGACTGTTTGACTTGCTTTCAAATTGCTTGTTAAGCCTCAAAGCTTAAGGTACCAAATATGTCTGGGATAGTAATTTTTTGATTTTTTTTGGTGTGCTATAGTAGCTAATATCCTTTAATTTCTATCCTAATTACAGTTATATTAGAGCATATTTTATCTCTAATTTTATGCTGCATGTGTATTCAGTTTAACTCAGCACATAAAAACAGCTGAAATAATGTTCTAAAAGGCATTAGTAAATTTGTGATTTTTGTAATGAAACTAGTGCCTGGTGTTAGCATTCAAGAGCGTGAGCACAGCATTACAAATTGTAAAACAAATTGTGGCTATTCAGAGAGATTCAGGTAGGCTCCATACATCCTAATCTTTAATCCCAGGTGCTGCAGTTCAAAGACAGTGATTGTCAAGAGCATAAGATGTAGCAAAAGTGATGGTATTCAAAATTGCCTGAATTAATTTGAATGTATTATTTTCATCTCTGCTCAGGATTCAATATTTCACTTGGTTTCACTTAAATTCTTTGTATTTTTTTCATATTCAGTATGTGGTTCATTTATGCATTGCTAAAGAGTGCTACTGCATAATTTTTCATGCCTTGAAATATAATTAATGTAAAGCTGAATATCATTGAAAAATGGAGGCTACTTATCAGTATTTAGCATATAGGGAAATATGAAAGGGAATAATGTAATTTGTCTAAAGCAATTAGTTGTCTAAATTAGAGATAGAGGATTAAGGATGAGACATTTGTAGAACCAAACAGAATAAATTTATGAAACATTCAGAAGTAAAAATATGACACTTTTAAGATGGTAGCACATTGTAAAATAACAGAAGCCTTTGTACTTTCTGTGGACAAACACAGAGTACACAGTATTAAAAGATACCTAGGTGTGATAAACGAAATTGCCTTAGAAAGTAATAGAAAAGGCTACAATGCATTGAAGTCTTGAAACATGCTCATTGTGGCATGCTTCTACTAAAATGAGTGGGGACCATTGGCATAATATAGGGATGGAGAGAGCAAATTCTCCACTTGGAGAGGAAGAAAATGATATATTAAACAACTTACAGCAACGTTACTCTTGTTGTCTGAAATACATATACAATGCCTCAAACTGAAATGCACTTCAGCTGCCAGGAATCTGATCTACTGATTTTTTTGGGGAACTATAGGGTAAATTCAACTAATGCTGGGCTCTGTCCTATTACCTATAACAGCAAATACCAAATGGGTCAGGAAGGTATGCCAAGTATCTCTGGGCACTAGTGGCATTTAAACTATATATATTAGAAGTAGAAATTTGCTTTTCCTTCTCTCCGTGTTTCCAAAGGTGATTCAGCATAGATGTAACATAATCTGCATATTGATCCACCAGTCTCTTGGAAGCTACTGTCATCACTTGTACTATAAAATAGAAAGATTAATTTTTGTGGCTCTTTTTCTCAAGAAGCAAGAGAGGAGGAACTCACAGGAGAGTCTGGGATGTTTAGAGGGTTGTAAGAAGATTCTCATTCTGCTTAGTGAGTCTTTCCCAGGAAACAAAGACAACAAGACTATGTCAAAAAACCTATGGGCTAGCTTCCTAAAGGAAATTCTAAGGGTACCAATAAAGAGTTCCTGCAGGGTTGAAACTCTTTTCCCAGGCTTTTAAAATAGATCAAGAGCTTCAGCATTTGGATAACAAAGCAAACATGACCTTTATTTGAGTAAAAGATATTGGTCTGTTAGGGAGCTTGAGAAGTAAATAAAAGGCTCCAAAGGGCTGAATCAATTCCAAAACAAGGACCTTCAGTGAAACAAGAATCCAACTTATTTTCCTCATTTCTGTGAAGCACAGGATGGTATAGTTGCCATCATTACTGTCATGAATAGGCTCTGATATGGTAATGAAGTGAAAGTACCTTTGAAATAATTATATATCAGTTTTAGAACAGAACATAGAAGATATTGGGATGACTTTGTAAATTTATTTTATGGGCAATTTCACAGCCTTTCTCTCCTGTTGAGAATTTGATAATTGATATTGATTGTCTCTAAAGTGAGTGCAGGAGTGTGTGTAATGGTATTGCTATGGTCTATTTGCTTTACATGCACTGTAGCTGAGAAAATAAATAAGAGTCCTCATGTTAACAATTATGTCACAGAGAAGATCACTTTTGTATTTCTGGATCATGGGAATATATTACTAAGCAGAGATAAATCCTCGGTACCTCATATAAAGTGTCTATTCCCACTTGAATGTCTGCTTTTAGACCTAGAGTGCAAGACCTCATTGAGTGGAGAGTTATTTTGTCCTGTCCTGAAAAGTACAGATGTGAAGGTCAGTAAAAAGTCAAGTATGATTTCTTGCTACTCTATTTACTTGTGAACTGTGATGTTTTAATGCCAACGAGTAGGAAGAAAGAACAGATACACCTGCATCTGGCAGTACACCATGACTTGTATGTGGAAGTTACAGTTATCTTTAGCTGAGCACTGGTTTTGTGAGAATATGGCAGACTCCTGAACTCACATGGCCTGTATATCAAAAGTAGATAGGGCTTGCAAACAGACCAGGAGTATGTTCCTATTTCATTACACATGAAGATTCAGCACATTTGCTACAGCTGATCTGTTTTGTCTATTTTACTCTGATGACTCTTGATTGTGTTAGAAGGCGGAAAACTGGGAAGAAAATATTTTGATGAATTTTTTACCAGTGTATTCTTAAACAATATTATTGGCATCTGCATCTCTGATTAGTTTAACTATTTCTGTTTGAAGTTTTAGAGGACTGCAAACACTTCCTGAAGAACTGTTGTCAGAATCTGGTAGTCTCCAACCAGGTTCTTTTAGATATTGCATGTGTAGAGAGTGCAATGTTTAATACCAAATTTATTTATTTGAAAATAGATGATATTACATGAGATTTCTGATATAACAAAGTGATACAAAATATACTGAAAACACAATATGAATCTAAGTTACATTTAGAAAAATATAGCAACTGCGTAACTGTACTGGGCATCCCCAGTCACGAGGAAGGAATACATGGGTTGATGCCAGCTCAAACCCACTGAGCTCTGGTTTTGTTTGTTTGTTTGTTGTGTCGTTTCCCACTCTCCCCCCTCCCCCCCCTCCCCCCCGCCCCAGCTCTACTTTTGCTAGTTGTCTAGATTATTTATACTTTATTCTATGTTAGGCTGAACCAGTTATTCACTCCCCAGCCCCCCTGCCGGTCTGGCTAACTCAGGGAGACATTTACACTCTTTTAATAACTCAGGGAGAAACATTTACACCAATTGATCCATTCAGCTCTTGGGAGCTGTTTTTCTAAAACAAAGGCTGCCTTTCAGTCCCCTTTGTGTTGCAATAAAGTCGGATTCTTTGCAACAGCTGCTGTGGGCAAAGTCAGTGTTACTCCCTGACCTACAGACTTGCCCTTCTCCTAGGAGTCTTCTTCCATTACAGAGGTTATTGGCCAGTCACAAGTATGCAAAGGAATTTTTTTTTTTCATTTTCATCCAAATACTGACATTACATGATTCATAAGTGTATCCAGTACCAAAGTGAACCAGATAGTAGTGCAATTCTCCATGTTTTTCAAAGAATCCCAAGCTTTTCTATACCCTGGTCTTTTTAGAGGATGAACACGTGCAGTGTCCTGATTGAATGTCTGAACAAATTCCTGTTTATATTGATAGAGAGTTCCCAACAGTATACCTCTGGTTGTGTCCTCGAAGAAACACCTATTTAACAAAGGCATGTAGTAGCTCACTACTGTAATGATCCCTCAAGAGGAATTTAATTTTTAATTAAGTGAAGCAGTGTGTTTATTCTTGGTATATAGCTGATTTATCAGGTCTTTGTTAGCTGTGTAGGGGAAAGAGGCTAAATTAAACACACCTTTAATGAGATGATAGGGAATTGACCTTTGCTGTCATCTGGAGGACAATATATAAACACAACTATTGAGGGGATTGTTCCAGAGAGGTTAGATAATATATGTTAAAAGGCATCTTAAATAGTGGCAGATTGGTGGGAAGAAACCTAATCCACATGACTAAATGAGTTTCATAGAAATTGGTGAAGTTACCTCTAGATTATTAATGATCTGGTCTGATAAAGAATCTAGTGCAGCACAGTTTACTTTACCTTCATGTCCCCTGATGTTAAAGTCTTTAGTAAAATACATGGTTTATCACAAGATCACTGTTACTTTCCTGAATATCTTACTCAGAAATTTGGGAAAACTGTAGAAATAGCATGAAGAGACTTCTAGTAAAATTTTACTTCCATGAAGACAGTAGCAAACCTATCAATTATTTCTACAGAACACAAGATCTTCCTATTCCATACCTAGTGTGGTATAATCTTTATGCCAGGGCTTCATTCAGACATGTTAGAACCACTATTTTGTCAGTAAAGTCCTTTTACTGGGATAAATAGATGTGAGCATACATGTTTATCCAAGTATAAGGCTAGGGAATGAATTCACCCTATCAATGTGCTATTGACTCAAGGCAAAATGTATATTGGTAAATCATTCCTATAACAGCAACAAAATGATAATTTGAAATGAAATTTTAACCCCATTTACTCTGAAAAAAATGTACTTTGTGGGGTAGCTATTACATGTTATACTTTTATGAGGGGATCGTATTTTACAGTAAGAGCTTATACTGTTAAAAGCATTTAAAAATATTCTGCTAAGAAAGAGAAAAAATATGAAGTTCACTTATTGAGTGTTTTTGTGTTTTCCTTTCTGGAAAAAATTATTGCATAAACCCAATATTAATAAATTACTCCTCTACAGTACAAACAGTAGAAAGAATATTAATTCAGCCTTTATATTATCTTTTCTATCCTCTAGCCATTTGGATTACATGGGTGTGAGGTCTCTGTTCTGGGAACACCAAGGGGAATTGACCTCAGTGATTTTTTCAGGTGACTGTGCCCTCATTTATGCCTTAGGCACCACTCCAGGGATACAACTAGAAGGTAATTATTTAGACACCAGGGAAGGGAAGTTAATTAATTGGAAAGTAGTACTGAAATGTAGCTTTTACTAACAAACATACACATTTACCAGTTCTATGAAATAATGTCCTTGGAAAGGCAGCTGCAAAAATTACAGTTTCAAAGGGAAGCCCTATAGATATTTTCTTATGGCTTTTATATATGCAATTGCGTATTGACTTCCAGATGTGGACTTACGAAACCATATGAAGTGACATTCCAGAGCAACCTTCCAGTACTCCTTGTAGGGCTGAAAGTCAAATTCATTTTAAGGTGGATCCTATTTAGTTTATGAAAGACTTTATGTGTTTGATAACTAGTAATTGGACTAGATCAGTACCATTTTGCTTGGTCTCTCTCTGCTATCTTGGGTGTGATTACCAAATCTTTCAGATTCTTGTATCTTGTGCATAAATTGCTTATGACTTTTTCACAATCATTTGCTTTCTACTTTGGGAAACTGAATCAAGGTCCTTTCAAAACTGCAGAAGATACCAGGAGGTAGAACAGAAGAATACAACACAGCTTACTGCCTGATGCCCATAGCTATGTTGCACTACTCTATTATCTGTTAAGAAATCATCTTTCTTGTTGGATAGGGGTGGAGATGAGTGACTCACACTTTTCATAGATGATATATCAAGTAGTCATGATTCTCCTTAGGAATATCAAAAGATGCAAATCATACAGATATGCAATTTCAGAAGCTGAACCTGCATAAAAATACGTCTGTAGCCTTGTATCACCATTTTCTATGTCAAGGGAAGAGGAGGATTATTCTCTGTTGCGTTCTCTTCCTGGCACTGCATGCACAGAGGCTGAGAATACACTCAACTAATGAAACCTCTCTAGTCTATCAGAAATGAGCACCTTACTCTCTCCTGCTAGAAGAAGAGGAGAACCTAATTCCTAAGTAAGATGTCCCCCTTTCCTTTGTTGAAAGAATCTGCTCTGAACTTTACTCTCCCTGGCATCAGCACATATCCATGTGTGTCCTGCTACA
The DNA here is from genome assembly GCA_035221455.1 of Xenops minutus. Lineage (NCBI taxonomy): Eukaryota > Metazoa > Chordata > Aves > Passeriformes > Furnariidae > Xenops > Xenops minutus. The sequence goes on along the minus strand of JAWWEE010000122.1, from coordinate 49,471,815 downwards.
ACTGTGCCTCTGATTTGTGAGCTCGGTAGCTTGAGATAACAGGGCCAGGCTTGGTACCAAATTCTATTTGAAATATCATTCTCATATGTATAATTATAGCAGGTGTTTTTATCATCCATTGGACATGAGATTTGAATCACACTGTTCCAGTTTCAGGAGGTTCCAGCATAAGTGTGAGATAGAAGTTTCTGCTGTGGGGGCTGAGTTGTTTACCTGTTCCAGACATACTTGTTCATGTTCAGGTGTTAATACACCTGGAGTCTCTTTGCTTAACTCTAGAGAGGTGTTTTTTTATGTCCATGACCACTTTGATGCATGAGTTTTACTACAGTGGTTGTGATTTGTGCTATATTGGTCCGGGATCATAAGGCCTGTCTTCTGTGAAAGAAGATTTCATCTTTCCTTCCATTCAGTGAAAGAAGATGGCTAATGTTGTTGATTTGTCTTATATGGTAACTCTGGAAATGTAAGCCTCTGGGCAAAGAGAGGATTTTTGTTATACTTTATTTCTTCATCTTTCATCCTCAACAGGCATAGCCATAATTTGACCTAAAGAAAAGTCACATTGTGATCAATTACATATTTTTGAGCCATTGCTGCTCTACTGTAATTGGTGCACCTCACGGACAAGCAGAATTTCTGAGTATACTTTACTGACTACATCCTGCCAATGTATTTGCTCATATTCTGGTTTTATGCTTTAGTTCCTTCTGTTCATAGGTTTACATAAATAACAACTTAGAATGTGATTTATTCCTCTGAAATACTGTCTTTTCCACATCATTTAAATCACAGAATGGGGAAGATTGGATGGGACCACAGTGGGTCATGTGGTCCAACCTCCCTGCTCAAACAGGGCCATCCTAGAGCATATTACACAGGATTGTGTCCAGGTGTTTCCTGAATATCTCCAGTGAGGGAGACTCCAAAACCTGTATCATCAGTCTGTTCCAGTGTGTGGTCGCCTGCACAATAAAGAATTTCTTCCTCCTATTCAAGTGGAACTTCCTGTGCATTGGTTTCTGCCTGTTGCCTATTGTCCTGTTGTTTAGCACCACTGATCAGAGCCTGGCTCCAGCTTCTTGGTATCCTCCCTTCAGATACTTATAAACATGTTGAGATGTCTGCTCAGTTGCCTCTTCTTGAGGCTGAACTGGCTCAGCTCCCTCAGCCTGCCTTCATAAGAGAGATTCTCCAGTCCCTTTAATAATCTTTGTCACCCTCTGCTGGACCTGCTCCAGGAGCTCCATGTCTCTTTTGTACTGACAGGCACAGAACTGGACAGAATACTCCAGATGTGGCCTCACCAGGGCAGATTAAAGGGGCAGGATCACTTCCCTCTACCTGCTGGCAATGCTCTTCCTAAAGTACCTTAGGATAGTGTTCGGCCTTCTTGGCCACAAAGGCAAATTGATGGCTCATGAACAGACTGCTGTTGAAGGACTCTCAGGTCCTTCTCTGCAGAGCTGCTTTCCAGCAGGTCAGCCCCCAGCCTGTACTGATGCCTGTAGTTATTCTTCCCCAGTTGCAGGACCCTGCATTTGCCTTTGTTGAATTTCAGACAGTTCTTCTCTTCCCATCTCTCCAACCTGTTGAGGTCCTCCTGAAGGGCTGCACAGGGGGATCAACGACTTCTCCCAGCTTTGTGTCATCAGTGAACTTACTGAGGAGGCATCTGCCCCTTTATCCAAGTCACTGATGGATAAGTTAAACAGTCCTGGGCCCAGTATTGAGCCTTGGGAGACACTCAATATAACAATATAAATAAATACACATTAAACATAAAGATAATTGGCTGATGTTCCTCAGGCTTCACTCTCTGGCCCTCTGTTCTGTGCTGTTCACAGAATTCATATCTGTAGATTATGATGATGAATGATAAGGGTTGCAGAAAAAAATCTATTTTGATTATTATCAAAATTCTTCAACTTCTATTAGTGACAGTGTTTTGCTGTAGATCATAATGTCCATAAACCACCTGTGCTGTAGTGGAGTTTGGATTTAACATTTGAAATGATGAGCTGAGTAACTACTATGAAGAATGTAAAGTACTCTACTTTTGATTGACATATTTTCCAGTAAAGACACTATTTGTCATTCCTATAGCAGGAAGTATTTATTTCTCTTTTGGTTTCTAAGGCAAAGAATAGGAAAAAAAAAAGGAAAAAGATTTTTCCTATGCTTTTCAAGTAATCTCTGTTCCATAGTGATGCATAAAATGCATGATTTGCATTTTTTTCATATGTTGCTTATACAGTGTTGTATTTCAGGTGTTTTCAATACTTCCCAGAAAAATCTCTTCCATAACTTTACCAGGCACTGAAGTGAGACTGACAGGCCTGTAGTTTCCAAGGTCCTCCTTCTTGCCCTTCTTGAAAATTGGGGCATTTGCTAGCTTTCAGGCAGCTGATGTCTCTCTGGATTCCCAAGAGAGGTTTTGTGATGACATCAGACAGCTCTTTGAGAATTCTGGGATGACTCCCATCAGGCCTCATAGACTTGTAGGGATCCAGCTGGAGAAGCAGATCCTGCACAGTTTCAGGGTCAACTGGGAGTTGATCATTCTCGCAGTCATGGTCCTCCAGCTCAGGGCACTGAGACCCCCTTGGTCTGTCATCCATGCCGAAGATACAGGCAAAGAAACCATTAAACACCTCTGCCTTGTCTCTGTCCCTGTTTGCGAGGTGACCATCCTCATCGCACAATGGGCCAATATTTCTGTACTGCCCATTGCCATTTATATATTTGAAAAAAAACCTCTCTTTAGTCTTCCACATTTCTGACAGCTTCAACTCCAGCTGAGCTTTGGCTGCATGAATTTTCTCCCAAGAGAAGCAAGCAGCATCTCTGAATTCTTCCCATGTCACTTGATCTCACTTCCACTGGGCATACACCTTCCTTTTTGCCTTATTTAGAAGAGAATTTCCCAGTTCAGCGAAATGGCCTTATGCCTTGCCTGCTTGACTTCCAACATTTGGGAATTGCCTGCTCCTGTGCCCATAGGAGGTGATGTTTGAAAAGTGACCAGCACTGATGAACCCCAGCAAAATTATTTTTCCAGGGGACCTTAGTTTCCTGAAGAGCCTGAAGTCTTCTCTCCTCATGTCCAGAGTTGATGTTTTGCTGGCACTTTTCCTCCCGTCAACAGAGATTTTAAACTTGATCACTTCATGGTCACTGTGGCCAAGAGGCCATCAATCTCCACTTTGCTCACAAAATCCACTCGGTTGACAAGCAGCAGGTCAAGGAAGGCATCTTCCTGAGTTGTTTTCCTTAGGACTTGTTCCATAAAGTTGTCATCCTGGTTTTTTAAGAATCTTCTGGCCTGGGTTGTACCAGTTGTGTGATGTTCCCCGTTAATTTCTGGCAAGTTAGAGTCCCCCTTAAGGACAAGGACAGTTGACTTAGAAGTATCCTTTAATTACTCAAAGAATAATTCATTGATGTCGTGGTTCTGGCTGGGACTTCTATAGTAGATTCCCACAATGACATTCACATTATTTGTTTGCCCCTTGATTCTTACCCAAAGGCTCTCAACTGTGCCATTGCCAACTGTGAGCTCCATACATTCTAACCCTTCCATTACATACAGTGTCACTCTCATAAAGGCAGACAGACTGGGCAGAATGACCTCAACAAATTAGAGCACTGGGTAATCACCAGCCATATGAAGTTCAACAAGGGGAATTGTTGGATTCTGCACTGGAATAGGGGAATCCTGGGTGTATGTACAGTCTGGGGAATGGAATGCTGGAAAGCAGTGGCATGGAAAGGGCCCCGGAGGTCCTGGTTGATGGCAAGTTGAATGTGAATCAGCAGTGCCCTGGCAGCCAGGAGGGCCAACCGCATCTTGGGGGGCATCAGGCAAAGCATCACCAGCCGGTTGAGGGAGGGGATTGTCCCACTCTGCTCTGCACTGGAGTGGCCTCACCTTGAATATTGCGCATAGTTTCAGGCACTGCAATATAAGAAAGATATTAAGCCATTGGAGAGTGACCAAAGGAGGGCAACAAAGATGGTGAAGGGCCTTGAGGGGAAGGTGTATGAGGAGTGGCTGAAGGCACTTGATGTGTTCAGCCTGGAGAAGAGGAGACTGAGGGGAGACTCCAATACAATTACAACTTCCTTGTGAGGGGAAGAGGAGGATCAGTGACAAGACCAAGGGAATGGCCTGAAGTTGTGTCAGGGGAGGTTTCAGTTTGATGTCAGAAAAAGTTTCTTCACCCAGTGGGTGATTGGGCACTAGAAGAGGCTCCCCAGAGAAGTGGTCGTAACACCAGGCCCAACAGAGTTCAAGAAGCATTTAGATGATACTCTCAGGCACATGGTGTGACTCTTGGGGATGGTCCTGTGCAGAGCCAGGAGATGGACTCTACGATCTTTGTAGGTCCCTTCTAACTAAGCATACTCTGTGATTCTGTGAATATTGGGAAAAAAATAACAGGAATTCTAATCAGTCTTATGGATTACTTATATATTCCAGTCTTTTAAACTGATCTATATTTTAGAAAATTCTAATTAGAGTGTAATAATGCTCTGAGAAATTACTCCTAATGAGACTGGGAGGGATAATCACAATTAATGTTTTTATTTTATTTCCTAGCTTCTTAATGAATTCTATACAAACCATATTACAGGAAAATTAATTTTTAAAATATCCAACTATGCAAATTTATTAATCTATGGAAGTCAACAGGAGAACACTTTACAATTTTCAACACATTATATATAGTATTTTTTAAAAAAGATCTTGTGTGAATAAATACATTGATGCTGCATGGGCCAGAAAGTAATCCATGCATTTTACATGTATGCACAAATTTTATTTCATGTGCTGTAATTAAAAAGGTAAAAAATATTTTTTTCATCACAGTTCATAGAGGTTAAAACTACAGTTCACAAATGCACAAAAATGTGCTTTGCAACAAACAAATTCATGTATTTGCCAAGCTGTACCTTTGTGGGCTTGTTCTAGTGTAGATGTTTGTCTTTTTGCAATGAGTGACAATGTTGGCTTATGTTCCCCTTGTAATCCATTATAAACTGCATATCTTTTCTGCAGAACTGCTGTCTAGGCAATCATTCCTGATCCTGTGTCATGCAATTTATTATTCTTGGCTCTATATGTGTACCTTTCCCTGCTGAACTGTATTACTTTTCTCAGTCTGTTTCCCTATTTATCAAAATGGTATTGAATTCTAATGCTGCTCTCTATCATAGCAGTGACATGTTCCAGAGTGATATCACATATTGATTTAGTGAGAATAATCTCTCTTCTGCCTTTCATGTCTCTGTTATATATATTATCTAATAAAAATATATTAATTAAAACTAAGTAAAACCCCTGCAAAACCACATTTAGTATGTCTTTCAATTTTTATCATATTGAAATGATTAATTGAAATGATATTCAATTTCTGCTAAGGTTTTTCCAGCCAGTTTTGCATTATATAATATTTTTTATGTAATTTTTTTCTAGACCAGGCTTCCCTAGCCTATTTGTAGGAAAGTCATGTGATAAAGGGTCAAAATATTACTAGTCTTGGGAAAGAGAAGAGACTGACTACTGTGAAAAATGATCCTGGAAAATCTTACCAGGTTACTGGGAAAATTGATTTGATGTGTTTTATCTCTGATAAACCCACCTATGCTCCTCTTCCTCACTCTCCTCTTCACAACTCTTTCAAGTGGTTTGTCTGTTCATTCCTGGACTAAGATTACACTGAATCATAGAATATTCTGCAGTGAAAGAGACTGACAAGGATCATTAAGTGACTCCATTAAGTGAATGGCCTGTAAGAGACTGAACCCACAACTTTGGTGTTATTAGCACCATCCTATAACGAACTGAGCTGAATCTCAGGGTTGGTGGTTTCTCAGCTCGCACCCCACAACTCTCTGTAGAGATAAGTTTGTGTCATCTGCTACCTCACTTATCCTCATCTGGAATATAACTGTTAATGTGTCTGAGATTGCCTGACTCCATTTCTTAATTTATATGGTGAAATTCTTTGGGTTTAGCTATTCAAAAACAACTAAGCTATATAAATATCCTGTAGTTTGGAGCTGCCTTACTTTTCTTTTTCTCCCACCTACAATTTTTTTTTCTTTTCCCTAAGAATCCACCAAAAAAACCAGCCTCCAAAAATCCCTCCAAAAAACAAACCCAACCAATCAACCAAATAACACCAACAAAAGTCCCCAGTATGGAAAGGCATATGCATTTATAAACATTCCATATAATAAATTTCTATTGCTCTGTGAAAATTGGAGCCTTTATTATTACTATGTTATCTTAGTAATTTAAGATAATTTTCAGATATAAAACATGCAGCAAAATAGCTGTGAAATGATGACATCTCCTGTGAAATTGTCCCATTTCACACTCAGGAATACACTCATCACAACAAGAGGGCAGCACTGCTGAACTGAAATATTGTTTTAGTGTTGATAAAGTTCAGTCTTATCCTATCAATCCATTTCCAGTTATCATGTCAAAAAAATCTATTACACAGAATCCTCAAAGATGGACAGAAAGCAGAATTATTGCCACATACTTGACAAGGGAAAAACTGCAAAAGGCTTTAAATATGTAAAGGATTCAAGAAATGTTAAAGGTTATCACTGTAATATAAGTATAGGATCTGTGTAAACTGATGGTGTTTGAGGGGCTAATAGGATGCAGTGTTTTGTGATTGCTGAGAGTCTAATACATAACTTTGATCTTCTTCGAAAGGTGATTTCAGGTTCAGTACTTGTATTGGGATCGTCAAGATCAGCATTGTTTCTGCAAAAACTTGAGTATTCTTATGGCACCACTTTCCAACCTCAGAACCATTTTAGGTAATGTTAAAGAAGACATTTTCAATATTATATGCAGTACCCACTTCAGGAATATTTTATGAAGATATTATTAAGATTTTTATTAAGATCAGGATCACCCATTTACCATTTCCACTGAAATGTGAAACATCCGTAATTGTAAGTATATCTGTATGTGTCCTAATAGCCTGTGGTTTATGCTGTAAAGTAACAGATTGTGGGGTTTGTTTCCCCTCATAAGACTCCCATAAACACAAACTTTCTGTATGCCACCTTGACTGTGTTCTTATCCTTGTTTCCAAAGGAAAGATCCTTACAGAATCATGGTATTAATTTGCATCTGTTTCCTTTAGGCTGGTGGACAACTTAACCCCCTTGGAAAGAATGCTGGAAGGTTTGAGGCTTCATCTCACATCCTAAATGTTCACCTTGAATGTCTGTCCTCCTGCTGGGTGCCAGAAAGTGCTGGGTGATGTTGCAGAAGCAAGGAGGTGGCTGGCGGGCCACATATGGTCCTGGGCCACTTGGGCTTTTTGCCTGGCCAAGGAGTGGGACAGATAAGGGGACATGAATGGGAGCTGAGAATGGCAGTGGTGTAAAGCTGGTGATACTGAGGTTCATCTAACAGTGGATCAAGAAAGTGTAGGTTTTGATAGCTTTTCTACTCACAGGACTAATTGTTGGAATATTATTTTATCATTTCTATTACTTATATAGAATTACATTAGAGGATTAATCTGTTGGGTTTTGCCCTATTAGATGTTTCATCTGCTACTTATTGTATATATTCATTTAAAGAGAGATCTCTGATGCTGTGAGTTTCTCTTAAGAGTAAAAGCGTCTTTTTTTTAATTTTTATTTTAAGAAAAGAATTTCAACTTTGCTCTTTTTACCCTTTGACTCTCTTTTGGTTCCAGCTGTTTATTTGTCTAAAGGAATACAGGGATTATCTTCTCCATAACACTGATGTGCCAGTTCTGGTGTGTCTAGAGGCAACATTTGAGTGACATAATTGAACTTGGTGCTGAGACTGTTTTAATTACATTAATTTTAATTATATACAGTACATTATAATTACATAGACTGAGATGGAGGGGCTCCCATCTATTAAGATCCTCTGCAATGCATTTACATAATGGGACCTATTTCTGTGTGCAGTGTTATACTTTTTGATGGCTTCATTACTAGTGGAAGGTGAATTTAATTTTTAAATTTCATTTACATTTGTGTTTCTAGCAACCACATTTAAAACCACCTGACAGCCTTAATTCCACTGCACTGAAAAGATGCATTTTAAACAAAATATTAGAATTAAAGGAAAAATTAAAGAAGCTTCTTGTCTTCTTGTTACTCAGTTCCTGTGCAAGACAGGTCTTCCAAGGACTCAACTGGAAAAACAAAGACTTTTTTGTAACAGTTGGAGAGCACTAGTGTAAAAGATGAATAGTGCCCTACCTCTCTGTTCACCAGAAAAGCTGCATAGCTATGATCAAATGCATGCTGAGAAGGAACATATATTTACCAGTAGATATAGATTTCCCAAAGGGGGCTTTCATTTTTGCCACCCTTCTTAGACGTAATTTTTATTTCTCTGCTGTAGGATATGTAACTTCCTGCGTGCAGTGTGGTAGTTTTCCTGGAGTCCCTGGAAAGGTTTCAGTCCATGGCTGTGTCCTGTCCCATCATCTTCACTGGTACCCAAACCACGCAGAATAACTAATTTCCTTTTGTAGGACCATTATGATAAAAGGTTGTCACAGAGCTTGTTCTCCTATCAACAGTGAGATTACTGGTGTTACCAAACACTGGGTGGGCTCAAGGCCATGTGTCTCATCCACAGGAGAGGTGGTATGTAGTCTGCCATATTGCAATGCTGTTTGGTTACAGTGACCCTGTCCCTTTGCATTTTGGGGTATGCTTTGGGGTATGCACTAGATAGCACCTTTAATTTTTGAAAACATTAACATCTCCAGAGTCTACTTTCTGGTCCATTCACAGCTGTCATTTACTTCTGCTGTCTTTAAGTGTTTCCTAAACACCTGTCACTCTGATACTATATTAATTCACTGAGCCTAATCTCTATACCCTTTTCTCCCACTGAATAATATTTCTTTCCTTGAAATTCCTTCCTTATGGGATTTGAGGGAGGGTTTTTTTTCCTACTTTCACTCTGAAATGAGACACTTGCAATAATAAATACATCAAGGAACAAAATATAATTTGTTTGGGAATAGCAATCTCTAAACTAAATTAATGTCTAACTCGAGGGAGTTATTTTTGAATGCCTCTAATTAGCAGTTGGGAATCTGGACCATAAGTAAACATCTAAATATACCTGCAATATTTAGTAATTTATGTTCTGTCTTTGAAAAGAAATGCAGCCCCCGATGAAGTTTAGGGCACAATCAGATGGACTAACCCATCTAATCTGATTAACTACTCCCTACAACATCCTCTCTTCTATTTTCTCCTTCCAAGTGAGTATTTCTCTCTTGCAGTTCAGATGACTGCTTCTTCCATCTATCTTTGACCTAAATAACTTTGTGCAGAACTAGTAAGGCAGTAGTCACACAAGTAAACTGGCATGGAGGGTGGGGAAGGAGGCATAATTCTCAGTATAGAGGTGGCAATACACAGCCAGAGATAGTAATGATTTAGCTTGAACCAGAAATAGATATGGTCTTTTAGTCTAAATTCCCAGAAGACTAAACTGCTTTTATCAACACACCAAATTATGAAGCTGGTCAGATTTTTTCTAGTGATACTTTACTGACAGTAAACAATTAATGGAAAAATCAATTCTTTGCCTCTCTGAAAAATCTTAGGTTTGGCACTTTGTAATATTTCATAAATAATTCAATATTTAATAAAGTCAATATTTATTTTAATTAGTTCAGTATTTAATAAGAAAAACCATGCTAGGTCTAGTGCAATCTGAAGCAAGATGAATATTTCCAATGAAACAGAGTAAAATATTTAAATTCAAATTGGTCTAAGAAAATATTCATAGGCAATTTTTCTAGTTCACTGCTGACTTACTTATAGTTTGTGTCCCTTTCTCCCTTATCAGCCACACTCCCTGAAGCACTATATTTTGCATTATGCAATGTGGTTTTTCTCTGCCCAAGCTCTGCATTCTGAATCATAAGAATCACATCACTATTGATGCATTTCAGGAGAGATAATTTCACCATATAGTCTGGCCCAGATAGAAAACAAATCTCATATCCACACAAGGATTTTGTGCTATCAGAAACACAACTAATGCTGTCTTTGTTTAGGGAACACTTGCTTGTACAAATCCTGAATTGAATTTTGGAACTTCTGCCTTTTAAAATGTATATGTATTCCAAAATGTGATCATAATTTGGGAGACTTGACCTGTTGATGCGACTCAACATTTTTTGCAATATACTCCATCATAAATCATGAGAATAGACTGTAAAAATTTTGTATTTGTTATTCCTTTGGATCTAATACTGAACAGCAGGAAAGAACAATTTCAACACTGTTATTAAAGCTAGTTTTTTTTGACTTTTTGTTCTGTTCATTAATTAGTACTGCTAAAACTAAATTTCATCTTTCATTTTTATTACCCAGGCTTTCAACAATGTTTTAATTTTGAATGGCCTGAATATACTACTGTGGTGGATTGGTCCTGGATAGATGACAAACCAGTCACTAACTTAGTCTTTGCAAGGACTTTAAAGAATATAGTTTCCTGTCTCAAAATATTGTCAAGGCCACAGAAGGAACTTGCCATAAGATAAGCCACAACAGCAGGAACTTGAGATAAGGACAAAAAGGAGGAATTCAGCAAATCCTGGTATACACATCCAGACAAAAATTCCCACTGTGGAAAACTGTGGGAAAGGATGCAACTGCTCATACACGTATCACCCCAAGTTATGGGAGTGGCATTTGTGCCCTGTGGATCCCCAGAACTAGGATTGTATAAAGGTTGTACCCCCAGAAGGATGACTCCAGAACCCCCACCATGGAGAAGGCCAGTATGAAGAAGGACCAAGGACACACCACACCACTGGATCACTGGTGGTGACTACCTTCTGCTTGATCTCTTTTTCTCTCTCTTTCTTTCTCTCTCTCTCTCTTTCTCGCTCTCTCTCCCCCTCCTTCCCTGCCCTCCCCCACCCTGTTTTCTGTTTCTTTCCATCTCTCTACTTCACTTTTATTGATAAATAAAATCTGTATTATTGACGTCAGCATATGGACTCATTTACATCTTAATTCAGGCAGAGTAATCTCTCACTAATGGATCATAATGATCCTCCCCACTTAATGGGAGAGGACAGAAAGGAGGGGAGAAAATAGTGGAAAAAACCCCAAAAGCAAGATAAAGACCAGTTGCCATAATGGGTTAAAAATAAAGACCTGATTTGGAGAAAGATAACAGCCAATTATAGTAAGTATTTGAGTACTACTTTGAGTAATGGGAAACAAAAAGACATGAAAACAACATCTATCTTCCACTTTTCCCAGGCTCAGTTGCACTCTTTCCCTCAAGACCCCTGTCCTTCCACCTCTCTGACACTGCAGGTCACATTCAGCCCCTTCAGTGAGGCGAGGAGCAGCACCGGTTGGTGGTCTATCAGGACACAGTGGTTCCTCTCTGCTGTTTCGTCCTCCTTACACTTTCCTTCTGCTCCAATGTGGGCTCTCCGGGGGCTGCAGAGAGTACTTGCTCCACCATGCAAGACATGACCCCATAGTCCCACTTCATGTATTGTGAGGATGATTCACACTTGGGTTTAGCTGGAAGTGAGCATTTTTGTAGCCTGTATAGCACTACCTTTCATGCATTCTGCATCATAAAATTGTGCCAGTTCAACTGGCAATATTTTGTACAATTTTAAAAAAAGAGTATAGATTTTTATAAAATTAAATCATTAGAGTGTCTTGTGAATTTAAACGTAACAGCTGGATCTCTAGACATATAAGTGCATCTAATATATTTGTTACAAGAAAATGTCCTATGCCATGCTCAGGGATTGGTATCGGAACTGGTGCTGTTTAGCATCCTTGTTGGTGACATGGACAGTAGGATTGAGTGCACACTCAGTAAGATTGACTACAACACCAAACAGTGTTTTGTGGTCAATGCTAGAGGGACCTTGACAGGCTTGAGAGGTGAGTCTGTGCAAATCCCATGAAGTTCAGCAAGGTCAAATGTAAAGTCCTGCATGTGAGTCAGAGCAATCCCAAGCAGATACAGGGTGGGCAAAGAATGTATAAAGAACAGCCCTGCCAAGAAGGACTTGGGGGTGTTGATTGATAAGAAGCTCAGCACATCTCAGTAATGCGCACTCACAGACCTGGGCTACATCAAAAAGAATTGTGACCAGCAGGTCAAGGATGGTGATTCTGCCCTCTCTATTCTGCGCTTGTGAGGCCTCACTTGAAGTACTGTGTCCAACTCTGGGGCCCCGAACACAAGGAAGTTGTGGACCTGTTGGAATGAATCCAGAGGGGGCCACAAACACATTCAGAGGATTGAAACACCTCTCCTATGGAGACAGGCTGAGAGAGTTGGGGCCATGCAGCCCGGGACCTCCAGGGAGACCTTATAGCAATGTTCCTGTACCTGAAAGTGGCCTACAGAGAACGTGGAAAGGGACGTTTTATAAGGGTGTGTAGGAATAGGACAAGGGGGAATAGCCTTAAGTTTAGGGAGGGTGGTTTTAGATTAGATATTAGGAAAAAAAATGTTCCTGTGAGGGTGATGAGACACTGGACCAGGTTGTCCAGAGAAGTTGTGAATGTCCCATCCCTGGAAGTGTTCAAGGCCAGGTTGGATGAGGCTTTGAACAACCTAGTCTAGTTGGAGAGTGCCTCCATTTATGGCAGAGGGGTTGGACCTAGATGATCCAAACAAGAAACCATTCCAAACCAAATCTTTCTATGATTCTATAATCCTTCATGCATTGTGCCCTCAAATGCAGTGCTGCGGCTCTGTCTAAAATCCTATAGTATGATTCTTTTCTCAGTACTTTTGAATGTGCTTCACAAATTATGTGAAGCCAAAAGGAATCTCTCTTTTACCATTAACAGATCCTGTTACTAGTCATGGGCAGAATTTTGTTCATGTGGTGGAAAGTAGTTGATACAACATGAAAAATATATGCAAAAATCTCACACAGCAGGAAGGATATATATGAGGACAGAGGAAAAAATTGCATTGGACACAAGGAGGGCTGGATGGTCTGAGTCACAGAGCACAGAAGAAAAGATTAGAAATAGAGTGAGTCAATGAAAAGAAGAATGAAATAATTTCATTAGAAGGAAAATATTCCTAGTCCTTATCTGCGGAGATTCAAACCCAGAACAGAACATAAAAAAACCCTTTTTTTTTTTTTTTTCAGATGAAGTTCATTGTTTTAGAGAAGTGGGCAACTGAGCCTTCCCTCCTCCAGAGGTTGTTACAGGCCCTGAGTGCACAGTCATCCCTCCTGCCTGCCAAAAATGATGTGTCATAGTAGGTGATGTTGCATACTACCTTACAAAAGGGAAATTAACTTTATTGCTACCTTTTTGCTTAATATTTGAATTGCTTCTACAATTATACAATTGGCCTGAATGAAGGCAAAGCTGTGCTTCCATTTCCTGTTTCCCCAAGAGGGAAAAACACTTTGAAACTATTTCTATCAGAACAAGGGCCAGTGAAGGCTAATGCTCCACATTGCTTGCCTCCTGCTGAATACATATTTCCATTACATTTCCCCCGAATTATAACACTATTCCTTTGTCAGAGTCTGGAATTAAATTCTAATTTTATTTCAGCAAGGCAGTCATGGGTTGTACCATGGCAGTATTTAATCTGCTGCTCTCTTCAGAATGATTTGCCACCTCAGAAATAAAGTTGGAAAGATTTTGTTTTCACCTTGACTTTGTTTTGTTTTATTTTCTTCTTCCAGATATGCTTTGCTCTTGCCTGTGTTACAGTGTGAATAGGAAGTAACAACATGAGTTAGCTCATTTTGCAAACCTGTGAATTCGATTTTTTTCTTTGTTGTTTTGCATTTGCTTATATGATTTGCAAGACTAATAGCTCTGATCACTGAAGTGTTCTGAACTCTGAGCAGACAATCAAATCTGCAACTTTCATTTTACGATTTCAATTAAAACTCTATATTCCCAATCAATTAAAGAATAAATAGAGATGTGCTGACTCATTTGGAAAATTAATGATGTTGGCAGTAAAGGAGAGTGGACAGAGCAGGTGCTTGATGTCTGCCCTTGAGTAACTAAAGCACTAAAGCTAGGATTGCATTCAAGACCAGGTATATGGTTTGAAACAAAAACATTTTCTGGTACACTAGCTCACATCAGTCATATTCCATCACTCACTTGGTTTCAAGCCACAGTGCCATAACGATATTTTTCCAGATGGGGAATGCCTGAGCTGATTATTTTTGAAAACAACTTGCCTGAGGATATTTTCTCATTGCTTGCATGCAAGAAAAACATTACATATGATTTATGTAATATAAACCTATGCTTACTCACACAAAAATGGATATTAAGAAAGAGAACAGTTTTCTTCAGCAGTGTTTTTCTCATTTTCAAATATCAAAAAAGTAATGTGTTTCTGAAAAAAGGTTAAATTCGCAGGGCATGCTTTGATTAGTCCTACTGGAAATCAGTTCAGTAAGATTTGACAAGATCCAAGCGGGAAATGACAGTTTGCTCCATAGAACATAAGAAATAGAAACAGCTCCCCTGCCCAACAAAACAAACACACCCTCTCCCTGCAGCCCAATAGTTCTGAACTGGGATAAGATAATTTCTCCAAAATGAAATGCCACACTGTCAGGAAATTCACAAATGGGCATAGTTGCTGTCCTTAGAGTATAGGACTCAAAATGGTGTAGAATTAATGTAATTTACATGCCTTTATAGCTTAAATCAATTCCTAGCCAAGTACAAAATTTTGGAAATATTTATCGAGGCTTTTGGTGGGGATATTTGCTGACACACATCTTCAGGTACCTACTATATCAATACAGTAACAAGGACTCATTATGCAAATACAGTAGGGAGCAGTGTCCTATAGGTGCACTGAGTAGGTGATGTTCTCCCTCCAAAAAACCCTGGTGTCCTGTGCAGTGACACTAAATTCCTGCAAACCGCAAGATGCACTGAGTCACCAACACTGCTGTAATGGGAACAAGGACAAAGAAATCCTCTGCTTCAGTGTACTGTCTCACAGTAATGCTATATCTGTAGTCCTTCACACATGCTGAAGTGATGACAAGATTTGCCTTTTTGCACATCCCTGTGGCTTGCACAGAGGTAAATGGCAAAGAGAAGTGCCAAGGGGACCAGATAAGGTTCACAGACACACTTTAAAGAACTTCGAATATATTCACCACACCGTGAAACCATGGTGGTAACCTTGGAAGGAAAACACATCTGCAAGGTGATAGCAAAGAACATAAGAGATTGTAAAAAATATGGCACAAGTGTGCACACTCAGTGTAACACTCCAAGTGTTCTACAAATAGCTCTTATAGCCCAAAGCATTCATGCTTTTTAATAAAAGGATTGTTATGTCTTCTAGCAGCTAATAATAGAGATGCTGAAAAACATCAGTAGCTTAATTTAATTTTAATTTGTTAAATTTTTGAAGTGAATGATGCTGGCACCTATTAGCAAAACTCTCCAGAGGGAGATACTTAAACCTATGCATCCTCACTAGAAGATAGTTTTTAATAACCCTAGACCTAGTATGTGTGGCACAGGTGGCCGGATATAGAGGATCCCTTTCCCAAAGGAAATTGATAAATTTTAGCTAAAAGTTCCAATTTAAACCAGAACTATCCATTAGTAAATAGCACTGCATAGCCCTTTCTTACTGCTTTCCATAAATTATAGAGCAGGCTCCATCTTTGGTGAGCCATCAAAATATTTCCTCAGTGCTCCAGTTACAATGTCTCATGAGCAAAGTATCTTGATTGAGAGGTTTGATGAACACAAATAAAGAGGAAATGTGAATGTCTAAGCATTATTTGTGATTAAATACTAAATATTTTCCAAATTTTGATGAAATGGATACTTTTCTAGCCATGGAAAAGCATATTTTCCTTGGCAAAAAACCATTTTCCTGTCACATTTTAGTTACAAACAAATAAATTTAGTCAGCTGTAACTGCAGAACAGTCTGGCAGAACACCTTGTTGGTTGCCTGATACTCTGCATATCTGTATTGCTTTCATTACAAAGAACTGAATGTTTCACTTGGGCAGAGACTTCCAACTAGAAAGGTTAATCAAATATAGGGGAACAGATTGCAGGGAAACAGAATGAATGCACCAGCCACACATGATTAAATTCTGGTTTAGAGTTTGCTAGGACTGCTGACAGCAGTATCCCCATCCTTATTTAACTGTAGCTTAGCAGACACTGGCAAACAGACACTTCAGTGATACAGATGCTTGTATAAAAACTTCATTACATTTATGATGTTTAAGGTAACTTTTTGGTGTATGGAAAGGCCTTCCCTAATGGATTTCAAAGGGATACTGAGTTTATTGTATTTTGAAAAAAGACACCTCAGAAACAGAAGTAAGTTATGAACACATCATCTAAAAATTATGGGACTTTCTTGCTCCTAAAATAAAGAAACCTCATTTTTACATACTGAATTTAAAACAAGATATCATTCCACAGTGCCTTGAGTCTAGTCTGCAAATAAAAGAAAATAATTTCCCTTGGTACATATATTTAATAAACCAAACTATATAAACAGAATAGCTAATGGAGATCCCCAAGTCTGACGAATTAATGACCAAAGAACACTGTTTGAAAGTGACTTTTTTTCCCTTGAAAGAAGTTAGCTGAAGAACACTAACTTCATTCTTCATTAATCAGTAGTTCTAAACACCATGGGGAAAGGACATTTGCCTTCCAAGCTCCTGTCTGTATGGCTTCCCTGGCAGCCTGCAGACTCCTGCTGCTGCCATCACCCACATAGCTTTGCTCAGCTCATACAACTTCAGTATTTTATTCTAGTCCATCAAATTCACTTTTGCCTGTTGTTGAAATGAACTAGGTTGTCCCTCAAGACAGTGTGAATACTGTGTCACTAAAAATTTGTAATATATTTACACATGAAAGCCTCAAATTATGTTTTGGTTTTTTTTTTTTTTTTTTTAAATTTTATTTTCAAGCAAAATTTTAATTTTTAGTATAGCTTATCAGTTCCTTGGATGGGACTGTATGTCTTAGCTCTCCCGCATCTCTTTTTTTTTTTTTTTTTCTTGGCAAAGACAGTCTTTTTGAGTCAAGTAGGTTAATTCATTTTCTTAGACAAAGGAAAACATCATCTAACTGTTCAGGCAAAAATTACTGCAATTCAGGGCTGCAAAAAGTCATTAAATCAGACCTACCACACAAAGAACACAGATGACAATGGAAGAGGAAACATGCCATAGAGCTTCTGACACATCCTCCTTCACATAAGAACCTAATTACCCTTTTTTTGGTATTGTTGCTGCATTTACCCTGGCACATTAAGCCAGAGGCAAGGGACACACTCTTTTGGGGGATTTTTTTGTTGTGTTTGTTTGTTTTTTAATTATTTATTAGTATTGATGTTTTTGTAATATAAATCTCGTTTTAGTTGGCCTTTATGTGTGAAAGGACGTGAGAAGTGATAAATGTGATTACCTATCACAGTATAAGCACTATCCTCAGTAAGGTTAACAGCCTACTGATTTTCCACATGTCCATGACCATTTTTGGTTAACAGAAAGAGTCCTCTGCCTGCTTATAAAACTGTGTTGCCTGATCTTTTGGCCGTAAGGTTAACACAGGTGCTGCTGACCCTTCTCTTCCTGTCTAACAGTCACTAGGGATATATTTTCAAGCTCTGTACCAGCAGATGTTTAAACACATACAGCTAGTGAAACAGTTATTTTAAGGCTGTGATATGTTAATGGTTATACCATGCTCTAAAGGAAAGCAGACAGTCTTTGCTAGCTCTGCACTGTGAGCCACATGCCAAAACTGTAGAATCATTTATTTTTACAGATGTCTACCTTGCTCTGGGATCAAGAAGAGGTACAATGTTTATGGTAGGACAACATCAAGGTTAAAATGCAATTACAATCCTAAAGGGATTTGAAAAAAACCTCCAAATCTTAATGACTGGATACGCATTCATAATTACTTCTGCCTTTGCTTGCATTATGAAGTACTTCAAAGAGTAGCTGAGTTATCATTCTCTTAACGTGTGACTGACAACAATGGCCCATTCTTTACACTTTTTCTTAGATCTCAGCTAAAATTTCTTAGGAAAAGGTAGTGAAGATATTGCATGTGTTAGTTAAACTAAAGCAAGGGTTTTAAAACAGAAAGTTTTGGAAAAGTTTTTCGTCAACATCTTCTGTCTTAATACCTGAGTGGCAGTTGACTCTGCTGCTCAGGGAGGGAGACAAACTTCCCAGAATGCAAGCAGAAATTCTTAACACATAGGTTTCTGAAGTTTTCACATGATTCTATCATATTTACATCTTTCAATACCAAATTCACTCAGAACTAGAGTGCTCAGAACTAGACAGTGCACATTAATGAATGGAATAAAATCCAGGGCTTTTAAAAACAGCTAAAGTAGTTAAGAGATTCCTGAATATCTTTAAGCACATTCATCACTGTCTTTTTGCATTTTATGGGACTTTAAATTCTATGGATAAGTTATCTTAAGGGTGCTTTTTATATTTATGTATGGAAACAAGTATAGTAGTTTAAATGCATCATATAGTATTTAGAAGTAAAAGCTATATAATTGACCCTGGTGGAAGTATAAATTTTTATTTAAAGAGAAATTTATTTAAGTCTCACTGCCTTCATCATGCCTTCTTCACTATTCTTAAACTAATCATAAATCTAAACCCTGGACTTTAGTAAGGAATCAGAAGAAGAAACAATCCATTATTAACAGCCTAAAATTAAGAAACTCTAAAGTTTTAGACAAATTAGAAAAACAAAAATATTATAGAGATGAAAGGAGACTCAGTTTTGGAAAACAAGCATGAAATTACAGAAACCCAGTATGGCTGCAGGAAGTTAAGAAAGTGCTGCATTTCCTCAAATTAGATAAGATGTACACAGATAGAACTTTGTGGAGATTTTTATTTCATTTCCTTGGAAGGAAAGAAAAGCATTTATTTATTAAGTGTCATTTTCTCATTCCCTTTTGCAAAACACATGCCCTGTCTACATTTTGCTGGTTTCTCATTTTTGATTACATCTTATTTGATGATCCTGAAATTATCATGTAATTGAACTCCTATATCACTTTTCTCTGATTATGAAGTGGAAGAGACATCTCTTTCAAAAGAAAAGTTTTTTTCTGCTCAACTGTATGAAGATTTTAAAAATATTACTTTCTTCTCAGTTAGAGCTGTTGTTAAAGAGGTCTAACAATAAAACAATTTTCTAGTGATTCCAACTGGCTTTTGATTGTCTGTGCTCTGGTAGTATTTTTAGTTTGGCTTCATCTATTGAAACCATGTGAAATGCCAAAATGAAACAGTTGTAGACCAACTTTCCTATTCCTAAAACCTGAACCTGTTATTGATTCTTTTACAGTTAGGTATAGATTACAATTATCCAAATAATGTAACACACTTAAAGGAACTGTCAATCAATACGTTTTTCATCAATCATCTCCACCTACTAAAATTCCAAAGAGAAAAAAATAGAACAAAGAGAAGAGCCTAAATCTCACTGAACATTCATGTAAAGACAAAGAGGTCATGGTTTTACCAAAAAACTCCAAATCAAAATATTCCAGGTTTTCCCATGAAAGTAATATCTACTGAACTGAAATCTTTTGAGACTGAATGAGAAGATACATTTTATTCAGAGAGTCCAGAGCTCTCTGCATGTTGTCATCTGTCTGAAACACATGAATCCATAGTTATCCACACAAATAATTAAAAATTCCTTCTGCCTCGAGTACAGGTTATACACAGCCTCTCTAGTAATCCATACTGAACACAGAAGGATCTTGGCAGTTTTTGTAAAGAGGATGAAGTTTGAATTCTTTGGGCTGAAGGTTTTGGCCACTTGGACAGAGCCTCCACTTCCAACCCTGCTCTGAATGAAGAAAAATTTCCAAATACCTGAGGCAGGAGGTCTTTTGGGCACTGCAGGCAGAGAGTCCTGCTTCTGTACCTTTCATCCTCTATTTCAACCTTTCTTTTTTTCCTTCCATTTCACTTGATTACAGAATAAGGCTACACACATTTCTGCAAGTTTCTGTGGATTCCCTTTGAAATGCAGAGATTCTAGGAACCATAGTTCCAGCCTGACAAAGATGTAGTTTATCATAGGCACCTTAAATATATGTAATAAAGAAATGCTGCTAATTTCCTGACTTTTGTTAATGAGGAGAGATAAAGGTTATGTGGTGCCATTTATCATTACTTGTAAAACCAGTGTCATAGGATCTTAGAATAGTTTGAGTCAGAAGGGACCTTAAAAATCATCTAGTTCTAACTCCCTGTGCTGTGGACAAGGACATCTTGCACTACACCAAATTGCTCAGAGCTTCCTCCAGCCTGGCCTTAAATATTTCCAGGGATGGGGTATCCACAGCTTCTCTTTGGCTCCACTCCATACAGCTGGAAGTAGTCTCACTTGTACCCTGCCTGCGTATTTTTATGGCCTTCCAAACAAGGTACCTTGCCATGCTTTGAAGCACTGGTAAAGGGAAGTTAGTATTACCCAGCTGGGGATTTTTTTTTTTTTAAAAAAAACCCAAAACAACAAAAAACAGACAAAAAAACTAAGCATCATTTACAATATCTACATCTAGAAATAATTATCAGAGAAAAATCACTTAAAAACCTAGGGCATATGGTTGGAAACTCTGCATTCCACAGTGTTTTCATTAATGTTTACATTTTCATAGAAATTGTCTTAATAAAATTTTCTCCAGTCCCTAGCTACACATGGATATCATAAAATCATTGGGCTGCTACAGTGTTCTATTTAGGCTATTTCTCTGCATTTTAGTCACCTCTGGAGAGAGAGGATCCACATGTGCTATCTGATCAGATGATTGTTATGAGCCCTCGATGCAGTACAGTTGTGAGAAAGGCAAATGTTATCCTAGAATATAACAGCTGAGGTATCTCTGCAGAAATAAGGGAGATATTAAAGTACTCTCCAATGGTGCCAACCTCATTCACAGCAACATATTTTAGTTGCCTAAAGTCAGTGAAGGACAGAGTGAACTTTCATCAACCACAGAAAAATATAAGATGAATAAATAAACAGTCTCTTAGTCAATCAAAAATAAAACCAGAAGAAGATTACTCCCTTCGATAATCAAAATTGGTTTTCTACTTAACTTATATCAAAGGACTTGATTTTTTTTCCCCCTATGATGTTTCTAATGTCACTCAGAGATTCATTGTTACAACCTAGGGAATACTTGGTATCAGTTCAGGACACAAGAGCAACCTTTTATAGGAAGGAATTTTCTTCTTCCAGTAGAATAAAGAGATGCATTAAGTCTCTGTTCTTTAACTATGCGTATGATCTACATTTACAGGGCTCATAATCATAAGCTCACTGGGTTTTTTAACTGCTGATCAGATCCCTAAATGGAGAAATTAAACATCAGGAGCATCCTTGTGTTTCAATAATGAAACACAATGACTGATCATTTAACCTCCATATAATTGTGGCCTCATAATCACCCAGTGTTCTGAACTTTTAGCTGATATACAGTACATTTTGCTCTTGCTCAGGGAAAGTGCTCTTTTAATACAGTTTGGTGTAACATAAAGGGAGAAACATTAAAAATAAAAGTGTGGGAAGTTAATAAACTTGCTCGCATATATTTAATTGTATCTATGCTGAGATTTAAAGAGGGGAAGTTTAGAAAGAAGATTCTCCTTTTTTTAACAAACAGTGGAATAAACTTGTGAAAAAGATGTAATTTTAGAACAGAATTTAACTAGAACATGTTAAATTACATCCGTTTTTTTCAGGTGACTAGTTTAAAATTTGAGAATGAAGCTCAGATTTATATCTCTCTTCTAACATGTCCAGAGCAACATGATTCCAAGAAGAATACTGTGGCCTAAGTGACAAAACAAAAATATAGACTGAGGACCAAAGGAAAATAAAATAAAGTTAAAGCAGAAACTGAGTACATACAAGGAAAGGATGAAAGGAACAATAAATAAATTCCATATATATAAAAATTAAGAAATCAAATTAATATAAATAAACCACTACTGTAATTTACTTTCTGTGTATTTTAAAAACCAATAAGTACATCTCTTCACTTTGAAGTACAAGATTAGCTGCCATTGCTTGTTTTTTTAATCATTACAGTTCTACTGTCCTACTCTTCCTGGTACAGTATTGAAATAAGAATATGCTTTCATAACTGAAAAAACCCCATGCCAATCATGAACCATCAACTTAACAATCATAATTTTTGTCTGAAATATTTTTTTCCTCCATACCACACCACTCATAACATTCCCAGCCTATTATTTCACTTTGTTCACTTATGCAATTGATTGCACCATCTAACACCATCAATTTGTCTCTTACATATGTGATCTGTCAGTCAATGTTCTGCCTTGTTTTCTAGTTTTTCACAAAGCTGCAGGAGTGAGGAGAATGTTTAAAACTAAGAAAATGCCACAGAAGTACAATAATAATAAATAAGAAAACCAGAAAAATTGGTAGTAGTATTAAAAGATACAGCCCCTCAAAAATACCTTAGTGTAATTTTCTTAAATTGACTGTATTTTAGTTTGATATCATCACATTTATTGTGTAGTATACCTGTATACAGTTTCTCAATTGAGTGTTAAAATCTGAGTATAATATCCTTCAGCATAAATAAGTGGCTATTTTTTTTTAAAGGTTAACCTCCAAGAGAAATTAGGCCTCTAAAGTTCTCTATTTTCACAAACCTAAGCTATTATTCTTATTTCAGATAAAGACAAGCTGTGACTTGCAGAGAGTTTAAACAGCCTGGAGAAAGACAAAATAAACGGTACTGTGTTTGGTGAGGCTGCAGTCATTGCTAATGCTCTGTGAAATAAAGAGGTAAGATTCTTAGACAAATTATTCCTACTTAAATTATATATTAGTATTTAAATTACGTAAATTCACTACTTAACAGTCCTTGATTAGCCACTTTTACGTAGCAGATATCCCACTTTACAACCCAAACAAATGAATCCATTGATTTTCCCAGTGCAACAAATGTAACCACCTGCTTTCAAACATTTTACAGCTAAGGGAAAGGAAGTCATCCTAGAATCATAGAGCTGGCCATTTAGCCTGACATGTTAAAGGCTTTGATTCTGAATCATCTCCCATCTGTAAACATATGCCAGTATACAGGTGCAGGGACAGAGCACATAGTCTGGCTCCTTGGGTATTGCTTGTGCTGTGATTCACATAATGGAATCCCAATACAGCATAGGGGCAAACAGCTGAAGTGGGGAAGGTACAGCAGCATCAACTTTCATATGTGTAAAACAAACTACATGGGCCTCAGAAATGCACTCTGCATGCTGCAGTGAGCTAAAGCTATCATTGCGACTATTGTCACTATCTGAATACTACTATTGTCACTAATTGAATTTAAATATTTCTTTATTTATACTGACACAAGTAGCAATCACAACTTTATCCAGGCATGTAGTTATAACCCAGCGTTATGGTTTAACCCCAGCCAGTGACCATGCAACCACTGACTTACTTGTATCACTAGTGGTAGAGAATCAGAAGAGTAAAAGTAAGAAAACTCATGGATTCAATTAAAGACAGTTTAATAGGTAAACAAAAACCTATGCACACGAAACAGTGCAAAACAAGGAATCCATTCACCCCTTCCCATGGGCAGGCAGGTGTTCAGCCATCTCCAAGAAAGCTGGGTTCCATCATACATAACAGTGACTTGGGAAGACAAACACCATCACTCAGAATGTTCCCCCCTTCTTCCCCTTTTTATATACTGAGCTTGACACCATATGGTATGAAATATCCTTTTGGCTAGGTTAGAATCAGCTGTCCCATCTGTGTCTCCTCCCAGTTGTCCATGCACCACCAGTCTCCTCACCAGTATGGCCATACTAAAAAAAAAAAAAAAAAAAAAGCCTCGGCTCTGTGTAAGCACTGCTCAGCAATAACAAAAAACATCTTTATATTATCAACACTGTTTTTTGCACAAGTCCAAAACATAGCCCCATACTAGCCACTGTGAAGAAAGTTAACTGTATCCCAGCCAAAATCAGCACACCTAGGTGTAGGGAATACTTGAGAAAATAATTTATTACAGTTTTCAAGGAAACTCTTTATCAGGAATAAAACCATTAGGGGAAAAATGCTAGTGTTATCCACAGAGTCTTGAAGTGATCCACGTATCTTGAATTTTCTATCAAATATTTGTCCATCTATAAAAATTTACTCAAAAGATATCATCGTGAGAAAATTTACCACATGAAGATTCTCCCTCTAAAATGCCATGCTTTCCTCTGGCCCCCTAGCTCTCCTGTGCTTGCCATCTCACTTCAGCAGCCTTTTGCATTGTTTATTGCATAAGAACCATTGTAAACACACTCCTATTGAGTTCTTGGCATGAAAGGTATTTATTCTTGAGGTTGCTCTCTGCTTATTGCCAAAGTTGCAATAGTGACTTCAGTGACACTGAACACAGGACTTTGGCTCATCATCCAGCCTGAGGTACAGCATTCAAGCCCCAATGGTATTTTAGCAAAACAGGTTTATGAGCCATCCAGCTCCTTCTCTTCACTGCTGAACCAGTAGGAGTACTACTTCCTCGGGAAACTCCCAAGTAGCTGAGTTGTGAGCAATGTGCTCCTAAACCTTCAAACTACAAGAATATTGCACCTAAGAATTATCAGCAATAACTACTAATAATAACCTGTTCCACAAAGAGCTTTTTGGAGCAGAACTTCATGCACCCACACCACTGTCAGGTTTTAGTCTTTTCTTTTTTTTTTTCCTCTTCACAGTGAAAATTAACTCAATTTCTACAGCTAATTAAGTGTAGAAGCCCCTTCAACTTCTAATTTGTCCTGCTGAGAGATCTACAACTCTGTACATACTAAGCATATACCTCCTTTATGGAAACATAGGCTTTCACTATGCTAAAGTGTTAACACTAAAATATTAATATGGTGTAGTGCCTAGGATGTTACAGTGCTTTTCACTGTAAAAGAAAAAAAAAAAAGGAAAATAATCTACCTCTAGAAAAAGAAATGGTGTAATGACCCACCCCTAAATGTGGAGTAACTGAGGTTTTTGTTAATAATAGATCGATTGGGGCAGATTAGAGTGAAAAGACACTAAATGACTGGTGTTTATAAATATATTATATGACAGGTTTATTTCAGAACAATTTAGTTGCAATGAAAAGGGAGTCTGTAGCTGGTTTTGGTTATTATCTTTAGAAATACAGCAATATAAAAGGACAAAAATAACACTTAAGAAAATGCATAAGGAAAAGAAAGAAAGAGGAAGAAGGGATAATAGTAGAAAAATATCATAACCCATGGGTCCAACAATGATACTTGATAGTTGCAATTTGTATGTCCATTTGTAGAAGTAATGGTCACAGTCTTGATCCACCAGGGGTAGTGGAAGCCCAGGAAACACAAAGTTTGATGGTTTAATATATGTTTAGGTTCAGATGTGAATACCCAGGTACCTCACCCTGGGCAAGCATAGTTTTACACGGACTGTTGCAACACTGTGGATCTATCACAACACTGTGGATCATGAGCAGTTCTCTGGTGGAAGGCCCCAGAAATGAGTCTCGGGGGACTTCATGGATCTTTGATCATTTATCACACCTTCTAAGACAAGACCGGTTCCTCTTGAATCAGTGCAGTTGAGCCAATTATACCCCATCAGATGGGTTGGATACCTTCAGGCCTATTTGTGAATGTCCCAGTATTTCCCTAAGTGTGGGGGGGTTTATACCTGAGCCAGTTGTGAAAGGGAGGATATTGGCATAACCATTATCCCACCTAGCAAGATCTACTTCTTATTGGCTTCTTCACTTTCTGGCTCAAAACTCAGCTTGTAGTTTCTGGTGTTAGGTGCAAACCCACCCTGTCCCTGGGCTGTTACCTTACCCATCACCAGCAAAGCACCTCTTGCTTTTGCAAATGGCCAATTGTTTGAGTCATGAACCCTTAACATTTCAGTCTCTCACAGATGGGAATAATTATTTTCAAGACATGAAATCCAAACCGTTTGAAATTCTCAAGCTTTCTCAATACTTTTTTCTTTCATATTAAATGGAAAGAAAAAATAGGACAGGCCTAACTGAAAGAAGTGCACTTCTCTGGAGAAGTCTTCCGCTGTTCACTTTCCAACCCCTTTCCCATGACTTTTCTAAAGACAGACATGACCTCATGAATAAAAAATGCCTGGTTGCAGAGGGTTGGTGTCACATCAGACCTATGATAGCTCATGCCACTCTTCTCTTCACCCAGCAAATCCAAGGAACACAGATTTCAAATGCTGTTGAGGAACACAGCCTCTGTCTTTTGATTCCCACTGTCAAAACATCATGTGCTATTTCAAGAAAGCAGCAATTGTTTTAAAACACAATGTTTGCATCCTTGTAGAACCTGGAAGACATCCATATGTTCTTTTATTGTGCAAGCTAGCACTGCTCTTTTGTCAAATTCAGATTTATGTTTCAATTCAGCTCTTTCAAATCTTTGCTGAAGGTCTTGATTTATTAGTTCTACCTTTTTCTGCAAGTACAATACTCCTTGCAGCATCAGCCTATGAAAATTATTCTAACCCTATATGAAGAACCCAACAAAAACCACAGGAAAAGTAATCCCAGACTCCTTTATAATACATAAATGCTAAACATTTTCTGAAAATTTCAAAATGAAAACCAATTACTTTGTGCCAACAAAGCAATTATAATGAGACAATAAGACAAATGCTTTGTAACACTATGTCCTGTACCATCAGTAAAGCATTTTATTCTCTATTTGAATGCAAAAGTCACCCATCCCCATATAAAATGCATAATTTCATCCCAGACTGACCCATGCAGTTTCCATGACTGCACATCTGCTGTGCACATTTCTATTGTGCACAAATTCCGAGTTCCCAAGTGAGGTAACATACTGTTTGCATTCTTCATGTGGAGCATTCAACACTCCTGTTTTGAAAAATAAGTCTTTCCTCATGAATAAACTTTCTTGCTCATAAGCATCATGAAAAGGAACTCTGAAATACTCTTTAGATGTTTTGGCTTAATGAGCAAATTAAAGTACCATGATACTTGAACTCTTTTTCTGTCTTTGCTGCTGAGAGTAAAATACAGCTCTGTTTTATTGACCTATCTTTCCCTAGCCCCTCACCCAAGGGAGTTAATTTTTTATGTTAGTCTGAAAAAGTGAAAACAAGTAGCCACCAAGGACACACAAACTTCAACTAAACAAAATTCCTGGTTTTTCTCCGCAAACTCACAAACCATAAAAGAAAAAAAAATCACTTTTTAGCATTGTAAGGCTATTCAGTATTCTGACCACTGGTCTTTTCTATATTACTGTTTATGATGAACCTCTATAATTTTTACCTATGCAGCAGGAGGTAAGATATGCAAATGTACCAAAAGGTCTTTAAAATGTCACTATGCTGTTTTGTATCTGGGCACTCAAGTATTCATTAAAAAATCTTTTTTTTTTTTTTTTTTTTTTCCTTTCCTTTGGCTGGAAAGAAACTATTGTCTACTATAATCCCATAATATTTCTAACTCCTTTCTCTCTCTGTATTCTATTAAGCTCCTGGCCAGAATACCTGAGAATTTCCAGCATACATTTACATACCACCTGTAATTTATACTGATGACTTCTTAATTCTTTTTTTCTGTAAATTCACTGCTGTTCTTTTATCCAGGACCCACCAGACTATGAGAATGATGAAATTCATCAGGCTTTCAGCTGAGATTCTATTTAAGCTGTCTGAATACCAAAAGCAACAGGGATTAAAAATTACCAACAGCTAAACTATATTTGTATGCCTCTGCTCAAGGCTAAATGGCTTCTTTATCCAAACAGGTCAAGGAAACATCCTATGGTTCCTCCATCTACTACAAAGCAAGCCCATAATACACACATCACCTAATTTCTATTCCCAGAAGGAAGGCTGAGACTCACTGGGTAACTCAGCAACACACCTCAGCTAGAGGACCCTCAAAGCCCTTGCTTCTTTGTGAGTCATTGCATGGTCTGCTCTTTCTCCTGTTACCCAAATGTTCATGGATAATCTGTTCTTTCTTGCATCAAAACTGTCTGCTGTGTTGTTCATTTTAAGACTTCACCTTTTCCCCCATTTGGTGGGCTGCCTCTGGAAATTCTGCTGCAGTACTTCCTAGCATGGTTAAATGAAAGTGCTTCAGCTCCTGTATTGTAGAAGCAGAAATAAGTTAAGATCTATTTTGCAACAGAAGCTTTGTATGGAGAACATCATCTGTCCCTGTGCACCCAACAGGTTGTCACATATTGAAAAACTATGCAGCTTGCGTTTTCCTAGTTAAGCTGTAAACTTGTATCTTTTCAACATGCACTGCATTATTCTAAAAAAGGCCAATCCACTACATTGCCACCAAGAGGCAGGTGATGTTATTACACCATTAGCATCCATAAACACTTCAGAAAATCTCTTCTGACAGCTTTTAAACTGCATTTGATTTTTCTTTTCCTACATAAAGGGCTCTTTCAGAAATTACTGATAACTGTGTCCTGTGTCTCCTACAGCCAGCCTTGGAAATTTCAGGGCAACAAGCCCTTATTTTCTCTGATAATATCTAGCAGACCATTATAATGAGAGCACATAAAATGTGGTGGGTCATCTGAAATCCTAGAGATTACTATTCACACAGAACAAGTTTGGAGACAGATAGTTCTGATTTGAATAGATAACCATGGAGAAAATGGCAACTGATACTGGAGTTGACCAGACTAAAAATAATTCAGAAAAAAACATAGAAGTTTTAGTTACATTTGACATGTATACATGAGGATTGGATCTGTTTATATGCTTCTGGAATAGATCCTTTTATAAATATTTTTTGATCAATTGTTCTTATAGGACATTTAGTCTTGAATGCTTTCAAATGTTTACTGCAGTGCTAATAGCCAGTATTGTAAAATTCAGACTTGGTCTTGCAATTTTGCTAGATAACAACTCATGATGTAATCCCTGTCCATAATATAGGAGTAGGTTGAAAGCAAAGAATTGTCTAAATTATTTCATAAAACAAAGTATTACCTTTTAATTGAAGGTTTTATTGTAGCATTGCAAAAATTATTACATTGACTTTTAAGTATTTTAAAAAGAGTCCCTGAAACATATATGCAAACTCTTGACTGACCTGCAACAAAGCCAATACTACAGTAAAAACTACAGACAGATAACATTTATGGTCTGTAATTTATATCACTCTGCATTATGATCTCTGTAGATTTAGCTAATCCATCATAATCAGCAAGCCTTGAGCTTTGTTTTGGAAAAACTTCTTAAAAAGGTCTACTGTATTGCACAAAACATACTTTATATCACAGAAACTTTTTGTTGAATCAACTTGGTCTCAGCTAGTACAAACCAGAAAGAAAGTTGGAATTAGAAATAGCTCATAGAGGTAGCTCAGGATTCACACAAGAAAGAAAATAATCCTTTTCTGTCCCAAACTAATGCAACAAGCAATACTTCTGTCATGTTCATAGACAGAACATTCTTCAGACTTCATAATCCATATGCGTCAGTTACATCACATGGTAGAAGCCCAGACCTGTAAAATACGCAACATACTTGAAACCCGCACAATCATCCCAAGAAACTACCACTAAAAAGCATGTCTCTTTAAAAGGCTTTCCCAAAACCTCTATATTTAAGATGGTACAGGTACTCTGAAGTCACCATATCAAGAAAAAAAACACATGTGTCTGTAGCAAAACTGGTTTTAAACAGACCTTAACTGGCTGAAGGACCAAACCAACTTCAGAAAGTCAACAGAGATAGCCAAACAGCTCAGATATTTATGTTAAGCTAGTTCAGCTACACTTACCAGAAGTATTACAGCAACATGCCTGATTATAACTATGAAACAACTTTCCAGCCTTAATCTTCCTGTGATACTCAGATTAGCAGTTAATCAGTAGCAATGTCGTACCAGTCAACTCAGCTAGGTTATATAATTTCTGACAAACCAGTTGGCTACATCTGCTAAGGGATTTATTGCCTACAGCTCTGTGTGTAGTTCAGTGGGATTTGTTAGGAGCAGAAGCAATGAAGCATTTGCCAAAGGCATGGGATCACACTGCTGTTCATGTTTTTCTACCTGGATTACTGGTAAAACTTGGCCACATGGGAACACTTCATCATAAAGGAAAATGTTGTAATGACCTTAATAATTTGAAATAGTAAGATGTTATTACTATTGTGTTTTGACTTTTGGTTGAACCTTTGGTTTCCAAATATGAAAGAAATTTAAAAAACTGTGCTTGTGTGATCAGAAACTCCTTGAGGTACTGACATTCTGAGGATTCACTTGCCTCATTTCGTTGGTGAAATATATTTTTAATCAGGAAGGCTAGGAAATACTTACACTTCTTTTGGTAGTGTAAAAAACCCCTCCCTGAATAACGAAAATGAAAATAAACTTTTTCACTGAAATCTGGTGTTGTTATTAAAGTATTAGTGTAATTTCTCTTCATGTTGGCAGGCATGGGACAACCTTTCTTTCTTTACTGGGAGAATCCTTAAGCAGAAACCAAATTTGTCAACAAAATTTCTGTAAGGCTCGTGAAAAAAAAAACAACAAAAAAACACCATAAAAAAGCAGCACAGACAAGCCCGGTCCTGAAACCCCCATCTGTTCCTATATGTGATAATTTATGATAATAAAATATATACATACACATTGTCATAGTTACAGAAGGTTTTTATATTTTATTCCCTTTTGCAACACTGTTTTGGAGGGACTGCCTCTTCCCTGGACCACATAGGCTGGTGCCTGGGGGATCGAGTGGAGCCATTGCCAGTGCCAGGAATTCCCACCTTTGCCCAGACTGCCACCAAAGTGACCCAGCTCATGCCGTGAGGACTGAGGCCTCTGTCACTGCCCATGCCAGGGGCTGTTTCCAGGAGAGCTTGCTGGTAACTCTCCCTCTGCTGCTCCTCTGTGCCAGGACGGCCACAGCTGCTTGCCTGCTGCCCAGCCAAGCCAGGTGGGGCAGTACCAGTGTCAGAGGCAACATGTGGCAGAGAGCAAAGAGGTTCTGAACTAACACCACTGCTACAGTAAAGATCTGACTTGACCAGGTGATGTAGAGTGGGCAGTTTAATAGTATAGCTCCTTGTGAACACATAGTTTGCCTAGGTTTTGGCTTTAGCCCCTGTTTCCCATTGTTGCTTTTGTTTAGCTGGGCAGAGGGGAGGAACTCCACCATTTTTCACTTTTTCCCCTGTTGTTCCTTGGGGGGAGCCAACATGGGGTGGTGAATTCCCCTCTTAGTGGGTAAGCAGTTTTTCCTTTGTATCTTTGTGGTTGCTGCTATTTCCCTGTCAGTAAATTGTTGTTTTTCATTTATAGCTCCTCACATTTTATCTCTCTGTTTTGGTTGGAGTTAAAAGGGAAGTGAGTTCATTTTATTGGAGTTCCTGCCCAAATGTTTTCTTTTAAACCCGGACACACACTTATATATCAGTCCTTCACACACACAAATCCCCAAACTCTTACCTGATGCTATTTTGCTGTATTTTAATTATTTGGTTTACCTATATTGCTAACAGAGTTTTTCTGAAGTAAAATGTTGACAGTTCTCCTGGCTCCATGCATTTGCAAACAAATTATATGTTTCAATTTTTCATGTCTTGTCAGTTTTAAAGTGGAAATAGCTTAACTATGGAGAAGAAGAAAAGCTTCTCTTGGGTTTTTAACACCACCTGGGAGTGCTCTCATCTGAAGCATAGAGCTCCATTACAATTTCAGTGTGAGCACTCTCCCTGTAATGGTCACAAATACTCAGTTATTGATTCAGAGGTTTCTGGGACACTCAAAACATTTTTGCACCCTTCCATCCTGTGAATACAGATATGACTTCCTTCAACTTCAAAGGGAATTTTTCAAGTAGAAGGAGAAATTTAGCTAGTTTGCAAAACTACTATGGCTCCTCGAATGACTGTTTCTGCTTTCTGTGTTTTATCTTTATCTTACTTCTGTAGTTCCCAAGTGCTGTGACAGGTCTCAAGTCTTCCTTCTTCTTGGGGTCAATGCTAGCATTATCAAATCTCTTCACAGACCGAAGGCTGCTAAACAATTGTGTGGACAAGTAAACTAAATCTTTGAAGTGCAAAGCAGAAAACTTTTCATTCCCTATAAAATTTATCCTAGGGAGAGGCAGAAATGTTCTTGATTTTAGTAAGACTTCGATTAGAAAACAATGAAATACACAGTATGTATTTGTTGATCATGTGCGGTTTTAATCAAAGCTAATTGGAATCAAAAGAAAGAAAATCTTTCTGTTGAGAATGTTTTTAAGAGAGAAGGGTGTCCAGAATACTGTATCATCACTTTTATAAATCTAGATGAATACCCTTTTCCTTTCTCTCACCCCCCTTTCTGATGGATAAATCATCACAAAATACTTGAGGTCATTGAAGAGAATAGTTTCCTGCAATGAAAGCCATAGTTTTACTTAGTTGAAACCTGATGACTTAAAAACCCAAGCAGAACAGTGTTTTAACGGGTTTTAAAGGACAGAGAAAACAGAGAAGATAAAATATTGTGGGGGAGAAATTACTGTGGCTCCTTTAAAAATGTTTGCTTTTTACCTTTACTCAGTTCAATAGCAATATGAAGCACAGGAATAAGAATTTCTGTGACTAGTTACTATATAATAAAATATTAAGATGGTGATCATCTGGGTTTCCTTTGAAGAGATAAACCCAAAGGCAAAGCACTGTTATACATTATATTTCCCAAGGGTACTGTTTTCTCACTACTCTAGTAGGAATTAATTCCCTAAAATGCTTTGCCACTTTTAAAAGGCATAATTTCCAGGCATTAAAATTCCAAATGGTCTGAGCATATTGTGACAGAAGAAGTCCAGAATGTTGAAGAAAATTAATATATTGAAGACTTTCCTCCTACTACCAGTCCAGCTCAGGAATTGTAGGGGAGAGTATAGATATATACTATATTTTTTGTTAATGGCTGCAGGTTTAAATGTTATATTCGAGACTAGACTAGCTAAGCACTGTATTGCTGAAAGTCAGATTTGTCTCTCTCCATGCTGACTTTAGAGAAACCATTCATTAGCAGCCTTTGGTTTCCTATATGAAATAGTCTTCAGTTTGAGTTCTATTAAAGCCATTAGTATGTCATAAAAATTTGCATAAACCTCAATTACCTCCAGAGAACATTAAATTTTATAGAGAAATTATGAATATACAGTTTCTAATTAAACAAGGAGAAGAAATAAATAGGAGAAGAAATTCCATGAAGTCCCTCAGCTGCAGTCACTAAAATGTCCCCATGGATCTAGGATGGAGGGGCCAAACACATTTTTTGTACCCACTCTCAAGTCAGTGACAGCATCTTGCAAGGTAATTTCATTCAGGGGCTTAGATTAGTAGGGAAGCAAGGGACTTGGCATTGAATGAAATCAGGTGTCTCCTGCTGTCCAAAGGCAATGTCTTAAATCTCTTGTGCACCAACAGCATCACAGACACCCTGCTGAGGTCCGAAAAGATAATGGCCAGATCTTGGAGCCCTCTGGGACATATGGTTCAGGAGCACTGATATGTCCTACAAGCGAGATGCTACCAGTCAGTACATCAGCCACATCTTGCAGCTGTGAGACACCAAGGCTGCAGGGCCAGTTTGGTTCAGGTTGCTTCAGGAGTATAAATGGAGCATCTTGTTCCCACTCATGCTGGAGACCGAATAGAGCCTTTTTCTACGTTCCCTGGGTAGTGCAATTTGGTTCAGCGTGAAATCTGTAGCATCCTGACATCAAGCAGTTTGTGATAACACTTCACTTTGTTTTATTGACTTAGCAAAGCACAAATGCTGATTCCTTGTTTATGCTTAGGAAACAGAAGATAGCTTAATGAGAGACTTCAGATAAAGCTACAGGACTTTTTGGAGAGATTTGGGCCTTGCAAAACAACTCACAAGACCTCCCTTCACAAAAAAACAAAAGAATCTCTGTTTTCTTATTGTTTCTATATAAATATCACACAATCACACACATTTTGCTAAAATTTTAACCTTTGTAAAACATTGATAATCAGCTGCAAACCAGGCTTCAAGTGCTTCGAGCTTTGAGTAACTCTGACAATTTTGAAGAAGTGGTCACTCTGGGCTCTACAAAATCATTACCAGTATACATGTAACAATTTTTTAACTCTTGCTGTTGGGGGTTGTCATGAAGGAGAGTGTGGAAATATTGAAGGTGGCCATAGGGCAGAGAAAGGGTCAAATGGTGGAGAAAATTAAGCTTATTTCTTTAACTGCATACAAGTAAGGCCACATGGGTCAACACTGGTGTGCCTTCCATATATTGTTCTGTAGCAAATCAGAAGCGATAATAAGAATATGTGAAACAGCATTTGCACTATTTCTTCTTCATTCTTAAGGCTTCCAGTTGCCCTCTTTCTTCTTTCTACCCAGAATTCATACTTTGACTTTCCTCTCTCTTTCACGGTTTATTTCCTATCATCAGGTTACAGAGGTGGCGTCTGAAAATGATATTTAACAGGGTAGTCAAAACTATCTGGTAAGAAATCTCAAAAGGAGTCAGATCGGTTCTACTTTACATTGATCAGAGTAGTATACCCAGAACACCATAAAATGGGAAAGTATCTAGCTATTTCCACACTTAATGCAGATGCAATGATATTTCTTGTGCAAGGGATACTCTATCGCAGCATACAATAACCATGCAAACTCATCTAAGCATTTTTCTAGGCTTCTCAGTCATCATTTTCCCAGTCTGTCATTTACTGATCTTACCTATTAAAATGCACCCATACAGCATATGCAGCATCCATCTTCCTCTTGCAAAGAACATTGTTTTGGATTTTAAAGATAAGGAATTCAGGCATGAAAGTATGTAATAACTGACTGCATTCACAAACTTTTCAAACCCCTTGGATTTTCTTTACAAAATTCACCATGGTATGACAGAATTAAAATGAAAAACTTCAGACAAAAAGGAACAGTTTTAAAATTTTGCTTCTCTATCAATTTCACATCAAACTCTTTTGCTGATAAATTAAATAAGCAAATATTATTTAGCTGACATGCACAACTCACTGCTTTTGTTTGGAATTTTCTGTTTGTGTTCTTCTGCAGTAGTAAGGAAAAAACCCTGGAATTGTAAATAACTGTAATATGACTGTGTATTTTTGATGTAAACAATAATCAAAAAGGAGAGTTTCTTGTTTCATGAAAGAAAAGTGTGTGGGCTTAGAAGTGGATCAGTTCATCATTACAAGATTCAGTGTACCTTCAGTTGGTTTGTAGTGTTGATTTTTAAGAGAATGAAAGCAGCAGCAAAGTTGCAAAGGCACAACCTCATTTATAGAAACTCCAAAAGGACAGTGGAGAGTGGCTTTTCCTGGGCAGAGAACAAATCTCAGCGGCCTTTCTCTTTTCACTGGGGAAAACTCTCAGTGGGTTTTCTGGTCATTTGATGCCTCATACTCATGGGAACATAAAATTACTAACCAGACCAATTCTTTTGGTCCTGGAGTCCTAACACTCTTTTTCTCCAACTTTTTTTGTAATACAAAGCATATCCTCAGTATGCTTAATGACAGCTAGACATCATGGAGGCATGTGTCTCCACCTGAATGAAAGAAAACCTCAACTCTTCCTCAGCTTTGTCTCCTGTTGCTAATGATACACATTAAAGAGGAGTCTCAAAATTTGATTTTCTCTGTGAAGAGTTTCCTGTCAATAACCCATCACATGTTTCATTGCCACTATAACACTCTCACTATTACCATTCATAAATCAGCAGCAGACAGAGAAATAGGCATATTTTACTGAGAGGAAAAAGAGCCTTAAAGTTTTAAACTGCATTCTCTCAGTGCATAAAATAGCTATTTTGAAAGCCTTCATGCCAGGAGATCTTATGGACCCTGTCACCTTAAAATAATCTTTTCCTTTCCTGCTTTTCATTGACCTTCAAGAAAGAGCACATTACTAGAGAAAAAAAAAATAATGAAAACTTCTTGAGGAAGTAGGAAGCATGTTTTTAGAGTGTAGTTATGCAACAAAAATGGTGTTAATTGTAACAAATATCTTTGATCTACAAGAATGAGTAATGATGAGAAGAAAACAGTTACAGGCCTATGATAGAGTGCCAAGCTAGAGATCTGCACTTCCTCTTTCTAGGACAACACAGATGCAGAAAGCCATCTAAAGACTTTATGTGCTCCACATTACCTTCACATCATCCCAGGAAAAGGAACTGCCAGCACTTTTTTTAGCCCATCCTCCAAACAACAAATGTATGAAGTCACACTCCCCAAAACCATAAAACATAATCCCAAAGTTGTCAGAAATGTCTTTACCACATGTTAGAGCACACTCAGGCTCTTCTTTGCTTTTTGGCACTCCTAGAGCTTCCCATTCAGGAGTTCTCTGCAAACACTTCTGCCTGATTCCTGTTTAAATACTTACCCATCGATCATGTGCCTCAGCTCCTCCCTGTTGTTTTATTGCAAACACTCATAGCTCTAGCTTAAGTCTTTTAAGGACACGAGCTCTACTATAAAAAGTCACTGGATACATGGAGGCAGAGCATTGCATTGCATAGCTGTTTTTGGTTCACAGGACTTTCTGATCTTCAAAAAAAACCCCTGTAAAAGTCTAATCTTCCTTCTTCCCAGGTGAAACCCCATCTTGTAGCTCACTAAAGTGGTTACAAGGCTCCTGTCAACTCTCAGGATTGAGAGCAGACTTTCTGTTGTGGTGTAGCTGTGCAGTGTGGAGGCTTAGTAAAGGTGGATCTAGCACTGTAGGTCTCAATGGCTGAAGTGCCAGGAACTTAACTGCTGCCACTCTGAAATTCTGGATAAAAATGACTAGGACACTATAACTATAACAACAAACTTTTCCCCAATATTTGATTTTCTCCTCTAAAGTGCAGGAGATTCCATTTAATAACTGATTTTTAGTTTCAGTTTTACTGTCTCCACTGGGCGAGGTTTTCAGCAGCAGCAACAATGCTGCTGTCCATTTGAACACAAGTATATCAATGTCAGGTTTTGTCCTTTCTGTAATGTACATACTCCTTCAGTAGGTCACAGAATGATCCCTTAACATTCCTGATAACCTGGACCCCCTTTAATAAATACAGTTCTTAAGACAAGATCTATGACTTAATTTGCATAAAAGTAAATACATATATGTAGACTGAGAAAATTAGAGATTCCCTGATAATTAAAAAAGCTTTTAGCATATTTAAATATGCACACTTTTGAGAAGCATGAAGAGATGGAAATACTTTACAGAGGCTTAACTTGCTGGGTATGTTTCTTTGGCTTCTAAGGACTTTAAAAACCTTTTCTCTGGGAACTTTTCCTCTCTGGAGACATCTTTGTGACTTCTTCGTGAAACTGCTTACTCTTTCTTTACAAGTCTGTAGATTAGAAGTGAAATGTGGCTCTCTTATGCCATTCATATGTCAGTGGGACACAGTTTTCTGTTAGTAGATGCAAGGTTCAAAACTTATTCTAGAAATGTACTGTTTTCTATTATTTGGTGTTTTCCATGTTTTAGGGAAGCAAGAATGGAGAAACTAAGAACCAGCAAGGTGCTTTCTTGTGGAAGATTTTCCTATCCAAAACTGAATCAGACCAATTTATTTCTAAATCCAAATGAGATTGGTGTATTGTTTTTTTTCCCTCAATATGTTTGGTTGATTTATAATATGCGTAAGAGGGATTAATAGAATACATTGACTGCTATTGTATGCTAGAGTTTAAGAATAAAAAAGCATGGGAATAAGGAATTTCAAGGAAAATTAATTGTGGAATACCTAGACCTGTGGGTTGCTAGCAGCTAGAAAGCTAAATGTTGTGAAATTTCATTATAGTTTGTTTTACAATTTTCTTGAGTGTATCCAATTGGCCATTATCAGATTTCTAGATACGTATTTTTCATTTGACTGTGGTCATTATCAGATATGGCAAATAAGACAATTTTCAAGCTGTCTACAATGGGGCTGTTACAGTCACTATCATACTTCAATAGCAAGAAAATTTTAATATTTTAACCATCAACACATACTGTTTTCACTCAGAAAGAAAGCATAAAAAGTGTAAAGAAGGCATAAAGACTTCCTCCAATTTTTTTTTTCTATCATTCAGTACTTTAATTCTAACAAGTTGAATGTGTTAGATCCTAATGAATAAAACATATATTGTATATATCCTGTGTGCAGATTTTCAGTTTGTTCAAAGTACATTCTCCAACCTGTATGCTAAGTATGTCAATTCACTATACAGAATGGCCTGGGTTGGAAGGGACCTCAAAGATCATCTAGTTCCAACCCTACTTCCATGGGCAGTGACACTTTTCACTTGGCCAGGTTGCTCAGATCTGCATCCTACCCAGCCTTGAACACTTCCAGGGATATGTCATCTGATTATTTTTTTTTTATGCCAATGGCATTTACATGTAACCTAACATAAGCCTGCTGTGATAGGCCAGAGTTCATCAATATTACATACAATGAAATCTGAACACTCTTTGGAAATGAAAGACGTAATCACCTTGCTGGTGAAGGAACATGACCTGGTGGGGAATACAGTGAAAATTAGGTGTTAACTTCCAGACTCCCTAATAAGTACCTTCTGCTGTTGAAGCCATCTGCTGAGGGAATGAGCTGCTCCTCAGAAACAAGGGGTTTTCTCCTGTCTGATGTTCAGCAATATCCCTTCCCTCCTGCTCTGCTGCGTCTTCATTTCCATTGTGGCGTTAGCACAGATTGTGATGGATCAACACAGATTATGCTGAGCATCCCTCCACTTCAGAGAGCAGAATACAGAGCTTTGATATAAGTTTCAGCTGGCAAGGTCATAAGGCAAAGGAGCTGTAAGTTGGACTTTAAAAAAATATTTGGCTTTCTGCAAAACAATAAAATTAACTGAAATGTTAATTTGAGTGTGCTTGCTCAGCAAGTCCAGAACCAACTGTGAAGGCCCGAGCAACATGAGAATATGTTTAGCATTTTTAGTATTTCAAATTTTTAATGATAAGTGATTTATCGTGAATGTTTTAATCAATGTGTTTGTCAAAAAACATTGATTTTCAGTTAAGCAGTTGAAGGGAAGTAATTTTTGCTGTCGCAGTTTCTGCCTAACTCATTCTTACTTACCCATTGATCTCTGTAAGAGATTTTTAATTTTTCAATAAACTTATACATGGTCATCTGGCAGTAAAATTCTTCTTATTAGGCAATTTTGACAGAATGCAGATAGAAACAATCAGAAGAGGTTTTTTAAAAATAGGGCTGATAGTTCATCTTCTCCAACTCAATACTCATCTACATACTCCTCAGGTGCTATCAGGTGTGTAAACATGAGAGACAAAGTAAAATTTCAATGAAAGATAAAGACCAATAGGTGGTTCACAGAGGCTCTAAGAGATTTTGAATCATAGATCTGTCTGCAGATTGTCATTAGATAATTTAACTTTTGCATTTTATATGACTCATTTTGAGTCTAAAAACTTAGATGAAAATTTACACAATGGTTGTGCATTCCAAAAGGAAAAGATTAAAAATAATTGCAGAATTTCACCTCTTTTTTCATTTTAGAAACCTTTTTAAACATCAGAGATTTTTCTTGAACTGTGTGATAGGCTGACAAACTTAGAAAGGATGTAAGATCACTTAATAAATATTGCTATAACTAAGCTAAGAATTGATTTTAATCTCTTTTTTATAATGCGTTTTTTCCCTGTATTTGTATTCATGTCAGCAAGTGATGCCAGAAAAACGGCCGATTAATAACTGTTTAGAGACAGAGTTTTAGTCCATAAACAGCAAGGTATTTATTCGCATACAACGCTGGGGAACTCTCCGATTAGCATCAGACAAAAGAGTTCCAAAGCTCTCAGTGAAAAGCAAGATTATTTATACAATTCTGTGAAAGATTTCAACATCTTTTCCATGCATATTCATAATATTGCAACATCTGATTATAATATTCATAGTAGGTGGAG
The DNA here is from genome assembly GCA_035221455.1 of Xenops minutus. Lineage (NCBI taxonomy): Eukaryota > Metazoa > Chordata > Aves > Passeriformes > Furnariidae > Xenops > Xenops minutus. Next base: position 49,431,690 of record JAWWEE010000122.1, on the reverse strand, counting down.
AGTCGGTGGAGTCTGGGCGTGGTCATCTCTTTTGAGGTGTTTCATGGTGGGAGATCCGGTTGCCTTCATCCTTAGGGGGTCATATTTTCACTCCACATCGTCGTGAACTTTTCAACTTGCCTTGTTTTTGCTGATTCTTGCAAGGAAACTTGGACTTGGGCCCTTGTTCTTCCCCTATCTCTCTCTTAGTGTGTTCTTGTTCTGTTCGTAGTTCCTAGGGTATCCTCCCTACACTTCCAGGGACATCCTGACCTTAATTCTGTCTCTAACTAAATGTTTTCATAGACAGTTCTCAGTGTTAGTGTTTTAAGCCAGTTTTTAACCTTTGGAGCTTTTGTTCAGCTTCACAGCAGACAGTTTGAATTGTTTCCACAAGCCCAAGAATAAGGGACCATACTATTTATTTAGTGATATTAGCATAAAGCATTAACATGACGCAGACTAAGTAAGTAAGTAAGTTAAACACAGACTAAGATCACCATAACTTTTTTGTTTAATCTCCAAATTAAAAAAACACAATGATATTTTACTAGAGATAGCTGATTTAAAAACCCAACTTGTTAGATTTGGATTTAACCAGTGATTTAACCAGGCCTCTCTCTCAATCTTCTTAGCAGTAAACCCACAGAGATAACCCTTGTCAACACAGTTTTTCAAAATTCAGCACTCACCACATCATGTAGACTTTCTGTACAGTTGTCACCATGAAGAAGCTGACCTGCTCTCTCAGGATCCCCTATGTAGGCTGCCTACGAATTAGGCTTTTGTAGTTTATGTTACTTTTCTATAGCTCACAGCCCTCAAGGATACTCTGTTTCTGATAGTTCTTTTGCTGATGTGACGTAGAAGAAACCAGATAAACCCTTCTCCAGGAGGCCTTCACAGTCTGGTTCTTAATGGGAACTTCATAGCAGGAAACAGAACTAATACTGGTGAAGACATTCAGAGGGAAGTAAGCTTGACCGAACATCTAAACCTTTCAGTATCCTTCATGCTCTTGTCAAGCAGAAGAAGGTGAGGACAAGATCTTTCAGTCTGTCTCCTAAGTAGCAGTTGCAGGTTTGTCACTTCTGAGTGGATTCTGGGCTTCATTGAAGTCATGATAACACCTGTAGGCTTACTCCCAAAAAAAAAGGGGGATTTTCTCACAACAGTACCTTGGACACAAAGACCATGTCTCCAGCATGAAGGCATGCTCTGTGTCCTGGCTAAGGTGTTATTGTTGTTTGAAAGGCCATGTCTTCTATCTGGGAAAAAATGCAGAGGTTGATATGCACTCTTCCTTATTTTTATCCAGACTTCTGGGTTAAGAATGAAGTTATTCATTTGCATTAGTTAAAAACAAGTAGGAAAAAAACATGGAAGGAATCACAACAAAGGAAATAATCTTCACTTACTGAATTCCCAAAGGTACACTAAATTTTTGTCTTACAATTTCAGCCTCGTTTAGTGCAGTCTCAGTTCCCCACACAAGATGGCAGCTCTTCTTTCCTTCTGCTCAGCTGCTCCTCAGTGAAAGCTGTCCTTTCACACTGACACTGCAGGTGCTACTGCAACACAGTAATAAACCAAACGAGGGGCCAGCCCTGAGACTCCAATCATTATTCACTCCAAAACCAGCATCTCACAGTACACCATGGTTTGTGAGGAGCGGCACTGTTTCACTGAATACATTTGTGTAATTCTAGCAAGCAGCAGTAACTGGTTTGTACTTCTGCTGGTTTCAGTTGGGGTAGAGTTAATTTTCTTCACAGTGGCTAGTATGGGGCTGTGTTTTGGATTTGTACTGAACACAGAGTGGATAGATAATATAAAGGTGTTTTTGTTATTGCTGGACAGTGCTTACACAGAGCCAAGGGCTTTTCTGCTTTTCTTCCTGCAATGCTTGCAAAAAAGTTAGGGGTGCATGGGAATTGGAACAAGACACAGACAGGATAGCTGACCCAAACTAACCAAAGAAATATTCCAAACCATAAGACATCATACTCACTATATAAAGTGAGGGCAAAAAGGAGGAAAGGAGGGACATCTGGAGTGATGACATTTGTCTTCCCAAGTACCCGTTATGCATGATGGGGCCCTGCTCTCCCAGAGACGGCTGAACACCCGCCTGTCCGTGGGAAGGGTGGAATGAATGCCTTCTGTGTGTGGCTCTTGCTTTCCCTGTTAAACTGTCTTTATCTCAACCCACAAGTTTTCAAGCTTTCACCCTTCTGATTCTCTTCCTGATCCCACCGGTGGGGTAGTGAGCAAGTAGCTGTGTGATACATTGCTCCTGGCTGGGGCTAGACCACAACAGTACTGCATGTCACAGCTTTGGGGGTTTGGAACTGTCACATTAAAAAAAAAAAAAAAATACTGCTTTTGTTTCAGACTACAGGATGCTCACATGCAAATAAAGACATGTAACTCTATGCTCAGTCTTTTAGACGTCTCCTACTACTCTAGTTGCAGTGTCATTTAGAGAAGTGTAAAGTTTTTCGCATTTCACATTTGTTTTAGCACACTAAATATGTGAGTGTATTTTAGGCAAAGCAATAGAAAATATGTCTTTGCATAACTCAGGCTTGCTAGAAAATAAATAATAAATTTTCTCCAGCTGGATGTCTGACCCCAGCATTGCACTGAGTTTCTCTGTAAAGTCAGAAACTCTGAAATAGATTTAACAATTAAGGACTCATAATTACCAGTCATAAAGATGCCAAATTGTCAGCTTAGCTAACTGTTTCATTTTGAAACAAATGATGAGTTAATTCATACTGTACAGCTTCTTCTCTGCTGAAGCTCTTGCCTCCTTGGGTAGGTTGTGGGATGCTTCGCTCAGTGGTGAGGCAGCCCCCAGCTGGCATTGAGTGTGTGGATCTGCTCCATCATCACTAGTGTGGCCTGTCCCCCTTTAAGGCCCAAGAAGAAATGCAGAAACAACTAAAGTTCATATTTACAGTCCTCCCAGGTGTTGAGGAGGGATACTCTGTTCTCTTATGCCATGCTCATGAAGTAATGGAGGCTTAGCCCAGTAAATATTTGTTCTAAATATATTAATCTCCTCTAAAGGTTCAACAACCAGCAGCTGAGAGACTAGAAGGCAGCAGCAGCAAGAAAACAGGGGGGTTGACCCTCTTTCTCAGCTTCCCGAGCTTCCCGACAGCGGGAGGCCAGCAGGTGTCAGCAGGAGCTTGGGAATGGGACGGGCGTGCACGGACCCCAGGAGCCCGGAGCGGCAGAACCTACTCGCTGGTGGAAAAAACGGCTTGTTATTTATTCAAAACCAACTAAAACCCACAAGCAATTAAAACAAAACAAACAAAACAAAACAAAACACACTTTTTAACTGGGTGGTGAGCCTAAAAGAACTCCCGATCCATTCCCTCTGGCTGACTCCGGCAAGCGCTGGAGCAGCGGCAGTCGGAGCTGGGTCCGGGCACTCTCTCCCACCTGCACGGCCCCTCTCCCTGCCCCGGAGCACGGGCTTGTTCCGTAGCGCATCTCGGGGCAGGGGAACTTACCGGGAACCGCAGGGCTTTGGCAGAGCGGCTGAGTGCTGTGGGTTTGGGGACTGACTGGGGCACGCTGTTAACCCGAGACCAGGCTCTGTCCCGGGATGCGCTGGAGAGGGATCTCTGCAGAGCGATGCGCTGGCTGCTCTTCTCAACGCCGAGCCTGCCGCATCTCTCCTCTTTACCTCTTTACCTCCCCGTCAGTCCATGCCTGTGTACCTCATGGCAAATGCGAGGATTCCACAGCCTCTCTGGACAACCTGTGTCACTGCCTCACCACCCTTAGAGTAAAGAATTTCTTCCTAATAGCCAATCTAAAACTCCCTTCTTTCAGTTTAAGGCCATTTCTCCTTATCCTATCACCACACGTCCCTGTAAAAGTCCCAGCTCTCCCGCAGGCCCCCTTTAGGCAATGGAAGGTGTTATAAGGTCTCCCTGAAGCCTTCTCTTCTCCAGGTCGAACAAGTCTTTCAGCCTGTCTTCATAGGAGAGGTGCTCCACCCTTCAGATTATCTTCATGGTCCTCCTCTGGACTTGTTCTGATAGGTCAACATCTTTCTTGTGCTAGACACAGCACTCCATGTGGGGTTTCACAAAAACAGAGGAGAGGGAAGGAATCACCTCCCTGGATCTGTTAGTTGTGCCTCTTTTGATGCAGTTCAAGCTACAATCCTTAATGAGCTTTTATTTGCTCTTCTTTTTTTTTTTTTTTTTTTATTTCTTCTGTACAGAAGTTTAGCAATGCAGCAATATACCTACTTTAGACAAAAATGGAAAAATTACTGTTAAGTTGGGTCTCCACTTGAAATATGTCACCTTACGCACATATGTAGGGTTAGAGTTACGTCTTGAGAAAAAGATGGAGAAAAGAACAACAAAACCATTTCAGTAACAAAAATCTCAGGTTTTAAACATAAATAAAAATGTTGGGCTTTTAAAAAAATATTTTAGTCTGATATTTTCAGGTGAATTCCCTGTGTTAGGAGAGGGTAGGTATAGTAAGATCTTTTAGCAGTGCTTCAAGAAGTCTGAGTAGTACTGAGTAGCAAACTGTGTTGCATCATTTCTCTTTAGTCTTTCCAGGACACCGGTAAGCCAGTCAGGCTTTGTGTTTGTCCTGTAATCAGGAGACAGTGAAAACTGTTCCACAAGTTGTTTGATTGCACAGGGAAAGTGCTGCCTTACACCAACCCATAAGTTATTGACAGTCTATGCAAGCATATTTTTTGCCCTTATTCTTAGATTTACAGAAATATTTTTCATTGCCAAATAGTAAAAATCCAGTACCTATATAGAATATTCTGGGTTGGAAGGGGCGCACAAGGATCGTCATGTCCAACTCTTAAGCGAATACCCCATACAGGGATCAAACCCTCAACCTTGGTGTTATCAGCACCATGTTTTAACCAACTAAGCTAATAGTACAGTTTAGTGGCTCCACTCATTGAATGAATTCTGAGTGTATAATGATTTCCATTGACAGACAGTGCGTTGATGTAAAATAATTTCTCATGAAGATAACACAAATTACATAAAGTACAAGAAGGTTCTTGAGAAAATGGCACTCACTGCTTTTGTTTAAAGGTCTGACAGGGTGTGTTAGGACCCATTTCCTGAGATAGCTATACGGGGTGCAAGGTAATATTTATTTAAATTCCTTTTAAATGTTAGAGGCTCTGAAGGCTCTATAGATAGCAACATTACAAACCGTAAACAACCTGCTACTTCTGGGCAAGGTTGTGCAGTCAGAATGGCAAAGTGCAGGCACTCAGCCACCAACTGGAAATACCCACTGACCTCATGGGGTGTTGCACATTCCAGAAGAGTCTTGGGAATAACCCTGAGACATCACAGGGGCTGCAGCTGACCTCAGTGGCAGCTTAATATGCCCACTCCTCCTTAACCCTCCTGCATCTACCGCATTTGAGCTTCCCTGAACACTAAGATAATGTGGCCTGTCACCACACTAAGCAGAGAGAAGCTGTGTGCTCACACAGGCATCCGAGGATGAAGGAGAGGAACTCAGGGCTGCCCACACAATGTGTCTCCCAGCACACACCTGCAGCCCAGCTCCAACGGAGCCTGGTGCCTGCCCACAGTCCCTTCCAGTGAGCAGTAGAAGGGAAGAAACTACCTAAAAGGATATCTGCAGCTTCACCTGGGAAAGATGGTAGCCAAAATACATGTCCAGACTCCAGGAGAGAAGTGTCCTTCCCCACGCTGCAAACGCCTACCACCACAGCGTTCCTTCCCTGGAAAACTCCATCTTGCTGCACCACAGTGACAGCTCTACAAGCAGATGAGACAGCTGCAAGAATTAGTTTAATATGTCTAAAACATCTTTTTCTCTCTCTGCTTAAAAACAGCTGGGTCAGGCTTGTTGGGACTTCCAAAATAAAGCAACCAAAAGAAACATCATGCTGAACAGCAGGAGTTACAATACAGGGAGTTGTCACTGGAAGTGCTGAGTAATCTTACAAAATAGTGCTACCAACACTACCTTGAAAAACATGTCATTATCTTTGATCCAAGTTTATAGAAATACTTCAAAAATAATTGCTCTTTCATTTGCTTCACAAGTTGGGTTGAAAATTCAGTTTCCCCGGCAACAGCTGAGGACATTAACTGTGCCATTGCATGTCTAGGAGAGAAAATAAAGAGGAATGGAAAATTACTTCTGAAAGTTAGTTTAAGGGATAGGCAGAGAGAAGAAAAAACAGGAATGAGCAAGCAGTCACACATCAATAATTTCAAAGATAAAATATTCCATGTTTCTATGTTCTACAGGAAATAAAAGGCTAAAGCTGGTAGTTGCTGCTGTTGCTTTAATCATCCAGTTGACTTGTTTGCTGCAGTTAGTGATACATGCCAAAAACCATTTTGGCTGCTTCTAAGAGACAAGAAAGGCAGAACACTGCACACTTTCGTCCTTAAACACTGATAACCAAAGCAGCTTTGCAAAAGCTGGTCTAAGCAGCCATCTGCAGAAATACCCACAGGTGCCTTTTGTTAAAGGAAAAAACCGAAATCTACATGCAGGGATGAAATAGCCTGGGGAGCCACTTGTGGGACACCAAGCTAATCATCAAGAGTACATAGTGAGGAGGACTTTTAGTATCCCACCTCGAGCCTCAGCGTGGGGGTGTGCCTCCTGCACACCCGTCTTGCACTGCAGAGAGTCCTGTGTGTGATAAAAAAGTGAAGGTGAGTCATGCCCTGCTGTTCCAACCTGCCAGGATGAGCTCTGGCACCTGACCAACAGCGCTCTGTGGTTGCGGAGCACCTGACAGGCAATATTGCCATGAAGCTGCTGCAGAGCACCTCCGAGTCAAATGAAAAGCTTGGCAGCACTGTTTGCAGTGTGATGTTTTTCAGGTTTTCATTTCTATTAAATATAACCCACAAATTTATTAATCTTCCCCTACCTTGTCAGTGGACTGGCATAGTTTGCTAGCTGAAATATTTCTGGGAAGTCACAGAACACTAGCTGATTAAGAGCCTTCAGAAATTTTTCTGTACTTCTCAAAAGTGAAAAATCTCAGAAGAAAGTGAGCAGAACCCTATTTTAGCTCCTGTTCAAATGACAGGAGTAAGTTCTTTCTGTACATTTTTTATATTGAATAAATTACCAGACATTGCTACCCATCACAACCACACTGAAAGAATATTACCACAGAGCAGTGGTATTATACCTTCATGTTCTCCACATACCACTGATAATTACCTGGAAAGACAACACTGGGAGAATGTGACTTGTTTAAGAACTAGACAGCTTTGGCATTCAAGTGATTTGTGTCCATGTGCCTTAGTGTTCAGCTCCACTAAATGAATAAAATAAAAAAAATCCTGAAATTGAAATGAAGTATCAGGTATTTATTGGCCCATTTATTGTGTTTCCAGCCTATTTGTCTCTAGATTGATTTAGGAGCTCCTCTCCATCTTTTGTAAATTAAACTTATTTTCTAGCCTTATTTCACATTAAGAGTGATTTTAGAGTGATATGATATATTTATTGCCCCTTTCCTCAGGGAACTGTGAATATCCATAATGCAAACTAGATTACACCATAACCCTTGGCCATGGGAGTCTCTCCCTATCCGTAGAGCATCCTCCAGTAGCCTGACTGGAGGCTGACAACATCAGTTATCAGATTTCTGGTGAAATATCTCCTCTGCAACTGCTAGCCATTGCCAGATGATAAAATGCAAGAAAGCAGAATGAAAACTGCCACAGCATGAAACAAGTGGCTCTATGTATTTTCACAAGAATAGTCCAGTGTTATCAATAATGCTAGAGGGGGCAGCTAATACCTCCTAAGCAATAGTCTATGGCTGTGACACTTTGCTGTCATGTCCTTTTTGATCATGTTTAGCAGAAGCCAGTGGGAAGAAATGAGTGCTGAACAAGGTGCAAGATCCTCGTTGATTATAGTGTGAAGTTTCTTTCAAGAAAAGCTCCTGTTTCTGCACATGCCCTCCCACTGTGCAAATTGGAGGAAGAAGATCAAATCTGATCCCTGAAAAGACAAATAAGAGTCTTAGTTATGGGGAGAAAATGAAGCTAATGGGAAAAAAAGAGTCTTTACAAGAAATAAAAAGAGCAGTTCTAAGGATCAGTCTGTGGCTGAGAAGCCATTCAGGTAATACCAGCTAGGACTTGAACTAGTTGTTGATGAGAAACTCCTTCAGTCTTCAATTCTGTAGCCTTAATACAATTTCAGGGTGTTAGGACTAGAAAAGCTGCAGCTGGTGTTCTCGATACTGAGTTATGAGCCACTGAGAGAGAAGCAGCAACAGCTTGTTCTATCCACTGGCTTCAGTTACTGACAGTAGGAGAGCAACAACTACCATTTAGGTTGCACATCCAAGGCCACCCCTGCCCAGGGCCCAGTTTCAGGATCACTACATGGTCTGAAGCCATCCTCTGGCTCCAATAAAATGACCATCAATGCCTTCTGTAGAAAGAAGCCCTGAGTGATTGCTTGTTGGCAAAGTTCTGCCCTTAGTTGCAAATAAATATTGCCTGAGACTGTTCTGCCAAACTGATCATGCTTCCTTGACCTGTGACTTTTAGATTTTAAAGGCTGCTCTGAGTTGCTTAAAGAAGTGGTTTAGGTAAGCAGGTGCTGTCTCTGGAACAGCAATAGATGAACAGTCATTTGTGGAGAAAGTGACAAGGCTTATCCTTGTCCTTGTGTAAGGTTATTTCACAGACAGAACAGTCCCAGGAAAGATCTCTGCCTTCTAGACATCTACACATCAGTATTATAATGGAAGGCTTCCTTGTACCAGGGAAATTACTTTCATCAGTGATAATCTTCATCTCAGAGATCTATGCAATCATTGGGAAAAAAAAAAAAAATCCCAACAAACAATAAACCTCAACTAACCAAAAAAAAAAAAACAAAAAAAACCCCAAAGAAACCAAATCACCAAATATTTTAATATTTTACTTTTTCCAAGGTAAGAATAAGGTCTCCAATCTGACTTCTTTTCTGTGGTAAGCCACTGTGGAAAAAAGCAGATATTTGAAGTGCTTGTAAAGCTGTGTTGGTAAGCTGTGCAACAGTGCCTTGTGCTGGCTAAACCTTTCTAAATATGCTTTCCTGAATGTTTATTAATGTCATTTGGCCCCTAAATGACCATATATGCTTAAGTGAGGACAATTTTGTATCTATCAAGGTTGAAGACAAGTTTTCTTTCATTAAAGTTGAGAAAGGAGACCTATATTGTTAAAGGAGCCTTTGTGCATTGCCTTTGCCAGTAAATGGTGAGAAATGGCTACAGAAGGAGAAGGAATGCTAACATGAACAGTTGATCCCAGCCATGGCTTTCACAGCCTGCAGCAGCTGACATCCAGGCACAGCCTTCATCTATTTCCCTGACAGCTTCATATGAGTTTTGATAGACTTGTGGAGAAAAAAAGAGAAGTAGAGAATATGGCAGTAGGAAGAAGACCAGGTCTAGAGGCAAACATTCCTTTCTTAACCTTTTGGGGACCCCCAAGAAGAATCTATCAGATTTTAGTACACTTCTCAAGCATTTACTGTTTTTCTGTGGTCTGCAGAGAGGTCTAAGAACCAAGGATCAGTTCCTGCCCAGCATCTATTACCAACAGGGGACCATCCATCACTGACTCCAAATTATTTCCATTCCTAGTCATGACCTGAATCCGTGTTGTGACTGATCCAAAGTGTTACCTTCAATTAGTGAAACTTGTAACAATCTTAGCATTTTCTTTGTGATTGCTCTGGAATGGGAGGTTTGACACCCCATAGCACTTTTAGGTGGCATTTCTTCAGTGTTGGCCATGCTATGATGCATTAGCAACAGGAATAGGAAAGTTTGCCCTGAATGATGTGCTGCTTATTTTAATCAAATGTGGCAGCCGTCTTCCATGATCCTCACTCAGTTAAAAGACCATGGAACAGAGTCACAAGGTTTGGGTCAAGATGCCATTAAGATAGTCTTTCAACATATCACATCACACACAGTGGTTCCTTTTAATTTTTATTTTTTTTTTAAGAATTTAGAACAGTTTCTTTTTATAGTAAAATGCAATCAATAAATCTGTTGATGTTTAACATTTGCAATCTAGTTTAAAGTATTTGATTGGAAATTTTAAGCCCGAGGCTCTATTTAAATAAAACAAAATTAAAATCGCTGCATCTTTGATGCTGATTCTGTTTATAAATGTTTTAGGCTATCAGCTTTATTCAAAGGAATATCGCAGGACAGCTCAGAGAAATAATGTAACAAATGGAAACAAAAGTGAACAAAGATGGTGCCAGTGAGGTGTAATAAAACAAAAATCAAGATAAAGCATGACCATAGCACTTTGTAAAATCTAAATTAACTATTACAACATTAATAATACACACTGCATTATTAAGTTTAAATTACTCTAAGACTTATTCGGGTTTGGTGAAAAACTGCCCTGTGCAGCCAGTGAGACCAAGTTAAAAGTTAAAAGAAATCTTAATCCATAGAATTGCTGAGCAGCCTAATTTCAGTGCAACAAACATGTGAGTTCACAGAGTTCTATTAGCCCAAGACAAGATGAAAAAAGGCAGAGATGTGTGTGGAAATGAAGTTCCTCTGCATGTCATTATAAAAACCTGTAAATAGGTTATTTCCAGAATTTCTAGAAGACTACAGAACTGCTGAGGTCTCAGAGGGTCTGACAACTGCTGACTGAAGGTGTTACAAATCTCATCAGGTTTATTTTGGGAAGACAAAGCCTGGTCAGGGTAGCAATGCCAGCCAACAGGAGGATAGGAGGTTTGACAAGGTCTGCAGTAGCTTAGTTCAGCAGCTGGCAGTGTTCACAAAGTACACCTGTGTGAGACATTGGGAGATACAGGGAGAAAATAAGTAATATTCTTTTTTATATGCAGCAAAGAATAAAGTCTCCTTCTTTTCCTCAAAATGAAAAAACAATGGAGGAAACAGAAATAATTAACTAAAAAACCCACAAACCCGTTTTATTTTCTTTCATTGCAGAAGTTTTACACTGAGGTTACATTTAATAATACATATGCTAAATTATTAAATCAAACACTGAAAAACTAAATGTAATATATTCCATTTTCAAGTTCTGAAATGGAAACATTTTGTATTTTTACAAACTCCTTTTGGTTTGTCTTTGAAAAATCTTTGGCCTTCAGAGGGTGCAGGTCAAAGGCAGGGTCCTTCTCATGTGGCAGCAAAAGATACAGTTTTGAAAATTCTTGATGCTCTGTCAGAATTTTGTTGAAACTGAATTGTTCTCAAGAAACTTTTGGGTTTTCTGTAACTTCCAATTGAGAAGATGCTCAATAGAGAATTTTCTACTAAATAGTAAAAGGCCTTGTGGCATGCAAAAAACCTGATTTTGTTGAAGCACAATATTAGGAGCACTAATTTACAATAGTAAAAAAAGCTGTGGTTCTGCAGCTCTGCTCCCTCCCCTCTGCCAGACCCCTGTCTCAGCCAAAGAACTTTGTCCACTCTCCATGGAAGCCTCTCCTCATCTAGTGCACAGAGTAGAAAATCTTCTGTACCAAACCATTATACTTGGGGCTTTGGGTTGTTGTGTTGCTTTGTTTTGTTTTGTTTTAACCTGAAGTTTCTTATCCCACACTATCCTGAGAATATCAATAGTATAAAAATATTGATAGCTGTCTATAACTGACACTCCTATGGTCAGCTCCTATAAAGCATTCAGGAGGCACATCATTCCCATTTTTTAGATAAGAGCTATTGATTGTAAGAGCTCTTTCTAATGTGCGATGTAAAATAAGACATTTTATATAATTCAAATAGAGCTCATTGACAACTTAGTGGAAAGTTAGAAAGAGTTACCAGACACCGTTTGCTACAAATCTTTTAGATGGATTTTCCATCCATGCTTTAAAAAGGAGAAGATATATTATCTTTCTTCTTAACAAACTTGTTTACAAAAAACATGGAGTGAGACGGTCTAAGTGGTTTCACGTGCAGAGGGACATATGTCTTCTGATGGTGTCATGCAGCAAGAAGACGGCTGACGGAAGATGGTTTCATGTTTCTGAACAGATTGGTGCCGGGATGGTATTGCTGCTAAGTAAACGTGCCAGTCAGGATCAGAGCTGAGTCTTTCATGTTATACTAAACACAGACCAGGCCCTGGCAGCATGACCTCATTAACCTCATGACTCTTGATCTCTCAATTATGTCCAAGTTTGCACTCACAGAAGAATTCCGGAAAATTCTGGCTCCAACACTAATTTATTTATTTCCATAAATGATCTATTTACGTTGGCTTGGAGGTCAGCATCTTTTTTACACATGGTCACACTGAGTAGGGGGATTATCTGTGTTTTTGAGATGCCATAGTGATATAATAATACAGATGTAGGACAGAGAGTGTTGTAGAAAGAAATTTAACTTGGGAATTCATTTGCCATTCAGAATTTCAACAAGAAAAGTAAAAATCATGAGTAGTGTTTAGAATGACACTCCAGATTTAATGCAGTCATATTATTATTAGAACTAGTCCTGACCAGGCTACAAAAACCCCCTTGTTCAGAAGGAAGGCAAAGTTTGGAAAAGAGCAAAGCTGTATAGGGAACATATCAAGCATGAACATGAATAGACAATAACAGTGTGCAAAGAGTGTGAGGTGATAGCTTGATGCTTACACAGAAGTTACCCACACTGCTCATTAATAGGAGAACATTTCTGACTGGCCTTGTCCAGTAAGAAGACTCTGGATCAGTGCTGGTATCTTAATTGTGCCATTGTTTCTTCTGCAACCCCTGCTGTCATGGTTTAAGTTAAAACAGTTAAAAGGACTTGCTCCTTGTTCTGTGCTAGTATCACAGGGGATGCAAACCTTCCAAAGCAAAATCAATGTGAATTTGGCAAAGAAGCATGTTGGCAAATGCTTCAGAGCTTCATGTACTTCTTACAAATTCTCTCCAAATGAAGTCACTGCATTTTCATTGCAGAAGTACCTGAGCAACCTTAGATCGAGAACTTCCTTTTGATTAAAGATTTAAGTCCTTCCAGCATTAAGCATGTATTTAAATGCCATATGGCTATTGCTCCAGATTATTCATGGTAATGAAGAGACACAAATGAGGTTTTTGTAAGAATGGAGTGGGTAGGAGCTAACTCATGTTAATCTACAAAAGTATCTCCAAAACTAACTCCTAGTACACTGATGTTTCTCTTATTTTCAGTGTCACTGAGGTACTTTTAAAACTGTTGCCACTGTTACTCTCAAACACATTAAAGTTAGCTGTTGCCAAAGGAACAGAAAGCACTTTTCTAAAATTTATATAGTAAGATGTACTCCATGTACTCCACATGGAAAATCCTTCCAACACTCAAGGAAACATTGATCATGTATTCAGATTTATTTGGGTGATTACGCAATGTTTATTTACCCTTGTGTTAGTGTGTGATATGTGCATTCATCACTGCCATCATTTAACTCTGCACCTCTAGCCTGGGCAGCCACGAACCTTGAATTCCATTCTGTGCCCTTCATCATCCGTTTGTTCACACTTGTCCATATCCTCCAGCCCCAATAACAAGAGCTTTTCTGTAGTGCAATTCAAAGATAAGTTTTTTCATCTTCTGATGGACAGCGACCCTTCATTATATCAGATAATGATCACTTATCTTGCCAGTATGGTCACTAGCGTTGTCGAGCGTCCCTGTGTAACAAAACTGTAACAAACCTGTAACAAATGCAGTTGCTTCATTTGGAGAGAACTTGTAAGAAGTACATGAAGCTCTGAAGCATTTGCCAACATGCTTCTTTGCCAAATTCACATTGATTTTGCTTTGGAAGGTTTGCATCCCCTGTGATACTAGCACAGAACAAGGAGCAAGTCCTTTTAACTGTTTTAACTTAAACCATGACAGCAGGGGTTGCAGAAGAAACAATGGCACAATTAAGATACCAGCACTGATCCAGAGCCTTCTTACTGGACAAGACCAGTCAGAAATCAGTACCAGTAGATATCAGAATCTGACCCTTTGAGAATTCCCTAGATTTGAACTGCTTTCTGTACTAAAGCATTAAATATGCATAAAGACATCCAGTGTTGTTTTCATGTAAAAAGAAATTTTAAAAAATTTAAGAGGACTATAGCACTTTGATCTATGTCTAATACTGCAATTTCCAAAAAGCACCATTTCATAGATGGACTGTAATCTCTAGGCTGCTTTTTATTAAATATCAAAGAACCATCCCAAACTAGCAGCTATGGAAGAGAGAATGACTCAGTATGGTGATTTACTGAATATTAGATAAAATTATGCTCAGTCATAGAAATCAAATCTTCCATTAGACATCCTTCTGTATTGTTAACCTAATTTATTTACTATTAAATGTTATTCCTATAGTCATCTCAGGATCACAAATTCTCAATAATAATCAACAGAAGCTGGTCTTCCTTCCTTTGCCCTCCTCAGCTGGCCAGCTGTGGAGCCCTGCTCTAGCCCTGGACTCTTTCCATGATGTTCTTCAAAGCCCTTCAGTGCCTGGCACCACAAGCTCTGCCGCAGGTGCTGGGGGCAGGCAGTCTGGAGCAGCAGGACTCAGCCTCACTGGCCTCCACATGAATCCGGTGTCACCTGCCCTGTACAGCACAGGCAGGACTCATGAGCAGCACGAGTGGGGAGAAGCAGCGCCAGGAGCCAGAGCACCGTGTGCTCCCTGAGAGCACAACATGGGGGGAACTGACAACAGAGGTGAGGTGCAGGAGCTGTACCACAGCCCCACCTTCCGCAGATCTCATGAGAAAGTGCCCTTGAAGGCCCACAACCAGCAGCTCCAAACAATGAGATATGTTCTTCCTACATTCAACTATTTTTATTCTACTTTTAATGTATATGCAGCAGATATGTTTTTTGTTAATTGACTTGTTGCCAGTTTTGTGGAATACTGTAGGTCTGTGGCTTAAATAAACCATGCTCTGTTATTCAACTCACAAAATAGGAGAGGCCTCAGAAGAAGTACCTATCCCTGCTCAGTTCTTTCCCTGGTACAAGCCTTTGCCCATAGATTCCACTTGCTGAAATGCTTCTCATGTGATTCCCAATGAGTTTCAAAGTGTCTGACAAGAAGCCTTTGATCTTTATTACTTCTCTCCTATCATTCAAAACCTTCCTATCACTTTCTCTTTCTTTCCTGAGTAAACCTGTAACTTTATAAATCACTATCTGAAGAGAAATACCAAGTGAAAACTAAAGACCAATATTGATATAAAGTAGCAATTTCAACCAAAACCAAATTATTGGCAATCATCTGGCTAAGAAAAGAGCAAAACCAGATTACTTTTGACTGATTTAAAATTCTGATATTGTTAGTATATTGGGAAACCTGTTAAGCCCTCAGGAACTGATCCATTGGCCTCTCCCACAAACCTTGACATTCTCCACAGAGAAAAAAGACAAATACATTAGGCCCAAAATTATCATATCCAGTCAAGTGATGTGAGTACCATAATAATCTTCAAATGTTAACCCATGTTTCTCCTTTATTTTAAGAAAAGAGCTAGAAGAGAGCTAGAAAAGCTGAGGCAGCATTCTGGGGCTGTCAGATAATATTGAATTTGGTAATGTTCAATCACATTCCACTCCTAAACATTTCCTGGGATAAACAAGATTGGATTAAGTCAGTAGTGACTAGTGTTATAGGGAAAGACCTAGAAAGGTTCAGTCTGGTGAGAACTAGAATCAGTTTACCTGTCTGAGAAGCACAATATCTCAAGTTGACCAGTCATTTGTTTTCAAAAATCAGAAGTCATCCTTGAAAATTCAGCACCACCTCAGATTTACTGTGCTCAAATGGCTTACACCATTGTGAGGGATATTGACTTGGTTCAGGTAAGCAAAGGAGATGGGGAGTCAGATTTCGCCTTCAAATCGTTGTTAGTACATCGATCTGTGTTTTGAATCACGAAGTCGTTCACTGGATTAATAAATGTACCTGCTGTCTGTGTGCTGAGGCAGAGCTTGAGGAAGGCACACAGTTGGCAGGCCAAACTGATGGTAAGAATGAGTAGATAGTTGTGACTCCCTCTCAGAACAGTTTGTTCCAGTTTGGGTGCTGCTACCAGCAATTACGTATCCTTGTATCCAAGAGTAACAACAGAAGGCTTGCTCCCATACTGCAAATTAAATGATGGGCAACTTTAAATAATTACCTCAAGACCCCACTCCTCTGTTTTCATCTTCTTGCAAAGAATTTACACCTTAATTGTGGCCCATTAATTACTCTATCATAATGCAAAAATAAGGCAGATAGCTGAAGCGTAGGTTAAAAATTAAATAGGTGTGGAATTTAACCTAGTTTTGAAGTTTTTTGATCAAAACTAACCTCAAAAGATCATTGGGAATCTCAGCTCTTTTTTGCAGCTTCCCTGGCAATTGAAGCTTAGTCACGAGCCATGGAAACACCCACATGGCAGTACAGATACCTCATGATCTTTCAGCAATTCCCATCATTCACTTCTTGACATCTAATGTCAACTGGGCTCACGCAAGCAACTTCACAGAGCCAGCGCTGCTCTTGCAGGTTGGGCGCTGGACTTCCATACTGCTAAAGACGAGCAAAGTCAGGATCTACCTCTGCTAACAAAAACACAGCTGCATGCTGTTAGAGCAGCTGGTGGGTAAGTGAGAACTCATAAATAACAGCCTGGCCTGCCGCTTGCGCTGGAATGCGACAGTGGGGCGAGCGGGCAGAGCCAACAGCACTCGGGAGACTTCACTTGCCTTACCCAGAGGTCAAAAATCACAGCCCCAGTTTACAGCTTCAGGGTAATAGAATTGTTTTTAAAATGAGGTCCCCCCACACTGCAAGAAAAATCGTGATGAATTAGTCAAGAGAATTTCTGCTTTCTACCATAGATACCTCAAAATGTGAGCCATAACATGAAGTGTTTCAAACAATCCTTTGTGTCAGGACTTTTAAGGATACGGAACAACAAAAGACCTGAGCATGGTTTTGACGGAGGCCTTGAAAATATGCTAATTACTGTAGCTAATTGATCAATTTTTTTAAAATGTAGCATTTGCCTAATTCAAGGGAATTCCCTCAGTAAATATTAAAATATCTTCATAATAAAATACTGAAAATATACTGAAAAAGGCCTGTTACCTGAGTTCTGAGCTGATTCTGAATTATGACACTTTAAAGCAAAAAACTGAATATTGCATTTATAGTATATACAGGCTCTTTTTTTCTGAATTTTTTTCCTTACTTTGTATAGGTTTTGTTGCATTCAAACCTGTTTCCTAAAATTTCCAGTCTGTTTTTTGCTCTGTCCTCAATAGGTAATTTCAGAAAGTTTGTTTTTTGTTTTTTTAAGTTACAATACCTACAATAAAAAGACAATAATTAGCAATTCTGTTAGAAATTACATGTAAATTTTCAATGATCCTTCAAAAATCTGTGGTGGGCAAACTATGCACAACAAAGGCACAACTGTTTATGTTTTATACACTGCATTGTCAGATTTTAAACAGAACTGGTAGACTGTAAAGACAATAGAGGAGAACAAGGTGAGGCACATCTAGTGATACCTGGAAGTAAATGCACTTTAACAGACTAATGATAAAGCAAACACTTATGAAGTGGTTCATGAAGTTCTGCTTTATACTTCTCTAATTAATCAGAAGACACCGTTCCAGAATTGAATTTTTATTTTAAATTATGAAAATTCCTTTTTCCGCTCACATTTGCTTCCTTTGAATCTGAGAAACACCTTTAAGCAGAAATATGCAGTTAATATTAACATGAAAAACTAAAGCCATAACACATGGGAACACTGCATTGTTAATACCTGGAGGACAGTGATTTATATCTCTTAACTCTTGCTTGTAACATATTTAGACTATATAGAATACTGTTCCCTTTCTTTCTTTCCTTTCTTTCCTTTCTTTCTTTCTTTCTTTCTTTCTTTCTTTCTTTCTTTCTTTCTTTCTTTCTTTCTTTCTTTCTTTCTTTC
>JAWWEE010000122.1:49385121-49413605 GCA_035221455.1 Xenops minutus | reverse complement strand
GACCATGAGCACGGGCATTTTGTGTACCCTGTTTTGGGGGCTGATACAATTTAACAGCTTGGACATATCTCTTTCCATTCCAGTTTGTCCTCTGCACCACCATCTTCTTCATCAAGTGTAAAATATTTTTAGCCTTTATAAATTACAGTTTAAGAATGGTTGTACAGTTAAACAGCCAAAAAATCAGATTTCACCAAGAAAACTTAAGCTATTCATACCTCAAGTAATGAACAAGGTTTATGCATGTGCCTGGATTGCACATCTGCCATCTCACAGGGCAATTAGACAGGTTCAGGGCTGCAGGTGTAAAACTGGACTTTCATATGGCATCTATTAACACGGAGTTTACCTGTTTATTGTGATCTCAATAAACCTCCTGGATAACACATGTGTTCTTTAGAATGGGAGACAATCTTACTGAAATTACAAGGTGACAAGACCTAGGTTTCATATAGTGTCAGGGAGTATATAAACAAATATCACAAGTCAAGCATATAAAAAATAAAGAGTGCACATACAAAACTTCTAGATGAAGTGACTTGCCCAGCAACTGTGATTCCCTTAAGCAGGGTTCTGTCACTCTGACCATAAAGCTATTTTTTTTTTTTCTATCCTTTCAGGGCTTTTTTGCCCTCATTTCCTATTGAAAGTCTGCAAGAAAGGAGGCAGACATCAATTTTTTACACTGCATGTTGACTGTTTTCCAGAGAGCAGCTTGTGACTCTATGAGTCAGGGTGAAGAGTGGTATGACACAAAGACATTTATGGAAGAACAAAGTTAACTTCCCCAAAGCCAGGCACTTCTTGCCTACAACACGGCATCTTAAAATGTGACCTGTATTAAGAAATATTTAAAAATTATGTGTACCAAAGACCACATGCTAAACAAAAACTGCCCCTCTTGAACCACCTTAGGCTACATCCCTAGATTATTTCTTCATCTTTATATATTCCTTAGTTTTACCAGAGTTAAATATACAAAAGAGGTTCAGTATCAGCATTAGTATGAGAAATATTTGCAATAATTTCTGTGTAAGTTTTAAAGTCTTTATAGGTTGGAGTGATGGGATGGAGTGATGCCATCATTGCACTTCTTAGTTTTTGTCATTAATTATTGGCTTTGTTTTTTGAATTCTTGCTGATCCTTAAAACAGAAAACAACTGTTTCTTTTACTTCATGCAGTTTTTAGAAAAAAATTGTTGACTTGGATGAGGACCACCACTGAGATCTCGAGATTCTATCCCCAGGTCTACCGAGACCAGACTGTGAAATTTTGATGTAAAGTATCGATAAAATACCTAATATTTTAACAGGCATATTACAGATATATTTTTAAATGGCAGTCTCACCAAAGATCAAAAATTAGGGGACAATAAACATAACCTATCCAGAAGATTTTTTGCTGCCAAGTGAAATACTTGCACACATGGACAATAAGGAGTAAGCCTCTGCTATTCTACCTGATGCTAATAATGAGAAGAGACATGCATTTCCCTTCTAAAAATAAACTGGATATTGCAAGGAACTTGGCTATTTGTAGTATGCTAAATTAAAACCAAAATATGTTTGCTTATTTTAACTGAGAGTAGCACGGTGAAGAGAGTTAAATTATAATTGGTTTTAAATTATAACAATCTGCTCAGAAACAGGTGAAAATAAAACATTGTTTTCTGTTATAGCTTTGTCTTTTGATACGAGCAGAAAAAAAGAGAAATGAAGTGAAAATAACTCCACTACCACAGAAAAATCAATTTCTGAGATCCTAGATGACCATCTGGTTTTGGATAATAGAGGACAAAAGCATAAAATTTATGGAAGCACAAAGGATGAGAATATGTTTTCTAAAAAAGAAGAAAAGCATCAGTACAATACATGCAGACAACATGGAAAATGACAAAATTGACTCTCTGTATCTGAAATTGCAAAAATTCGAAGAAGATGCTTAAGATGCAAAAAGTATTCTGTCTTTTTATGAGGGAAAATATTTTCTGTGTATATCTGGGTTTTCTTTGAAACTTACTGAAAAGTTAACTTTTCTACAAGAAAAAGAAATTTCTGTATTATTTTTATTATATTCTCTAAAACCAGTATAATAAAATAGTTTGAGATAAAGTGTTAATGATTTTGCAATTAAAAAGGCAGAATATGCCTATATGAGCCATTTAGAGCAGCAAGTTTAAATTTTATATTTGTTTTATGTAACTATAAAAAAAGTCAATGTCTTTTAGATGAGATATCTTTTGCTAGCAATGGGAGAATTGTTATTCTTCAAAACAAGTGCTTCTTCCTGTTTCCCCAAATTGGTCTATAAGCTAAAATGTGAATGATAGGTGCAGAATTGCTTCCTCTAAAATCCTAAGATTATTCCATATTTATAAAAAGGATTGTGCAAGAAAAATTACTGTTGATAGAAAAAAACCAACAAAACAAAACGCAATAAAAGATTTGAGGAAAACCATCTTCAGCATTTTAGATACTGACTCTAATTGCTGAAGGCTGAGAAAATAGAAACCGTTGTATTTTAACAGAAAAAGACCAGAGACGAGTAAAGCAAAATATTCTTTTCTCATCTAACTTTTTTCATTTAAGAATACGTGAAAGCCACAATATATCTTACGTAAAATGATTGTCAGCTGGTAACAGCCATACTAACAGATGGAACTTTGGTATTATGTGTATTACTGTTTGTGTCTGAAAATTTGGAAGACTGAATGAAGGAATACCAGAATGCAAAGATATTACCTGACTTGTGGCAGAAAATGGATTATTCTTACCTCCAGTTCCCTTTCTTTTCTACGGCTGCTTAGTAAAAACACGGAATTTGAGTTTTGGGAGATGGCAAGACAAGGCTGCAGGGAAGATTTAAAAACATTGCAGAGAAGACTGAAAAGATCAGAGCGTTTCGTACTGCCTTACCTTTCCTCTTATTTTGATTTCTAGGTACTGGCATTATCCATTGAGGATAATGCCACAGTTGGCTGAATGTATATCTTATTTCTAATGAAAAAACTTTTTGGCTGACATATGCTGATACTGACCACTCTTTTTTTTTAATCTTACAACTTTTCTATACCTCAGAATATGCCATACATATAGGCATTATAAATTTTGTTCTTGCCTATGCGTATACATCCTTTCCAACTACAGCCTTCTATGCAATTTATTGATATTGAAGGCAAGGGCCACTTCTACCTCTCCTGAAGAGAACACACTTGAGAGAGTCCTACTGCCATTCTACCTATTCTGTGTCTCTCATGACATGGGTGTCATCAATAACTTCTATCATATGAGAGTATATTTTCTTTTATTTTATGACTCCTTTCTTCTCACTTAGGATAGATGTATATGTTCCTGCCTCCATGGATCATAATCTCTCAGGCTCTTTGCTGAAGCTATGGTAGCATAACAGAGGGACTTAGATGAGGTGCTCAGCTAGCTATGTCAGTATGAGCTATTTGTATTTCATCAAGGAAAACTGGAAGCTGGGACAAGCAGGAAGTAGCTTCCAAGAAGATTTACAGTCATCTGAAGGAGCATGTTTATGTTGGGAAGGCCTATCTGAGGTCACACACCTGCAGAGAAGAGAGATTTCCCCTGCCATTCCCCAGCTTAATCTGTTTTTATGATTTTTATTACCAAAGACATCCATTTTACCTTCCAAACACTTCATAGAAAAAAGAGACAAGCAATGACAGAAGCTTTAGACATCTTTTCTATTGTCTGTGGCTTGTACTGTGCTGTTTTCTGACTTAAACAAAGAAGCAGGTATCAGAATTAGAGACATGTATTGTTTTTTAGATCTATGTTGTAGTCATTTATGCATTTTTCCCTTCTGTTTTTTTTCCTTATCCTGGATGATTTAAAAATTCTTAATCAACTGTTCCTGACATTCCTGTTTTGTACAACTTTTTTATTACAAATAATGATGAAAGGCTCCATGCATATAAGTTCCTATGTTGTCTCAGTGGGTTCCTGGTAAAAAAGAAAAGCTGTGGCTTGGTAGACTAAGGGCTTTGAAAGCCAGATCCTTGCCTAGATGATGCTGAGGAGACAATGTTGAGTGGAGCAAATGCAAGGGACAGGAAGCTGAAGCAATTATGGTTAGTGTGAAGCTCAGTGGGGAAGCAGAGCATGAAGCTTATCTTAGAAAATCCAGTGAGGCTGAAATCATAGACTGCTCTCAGGAGAATAAAATGGCTTCAGGAAGAACCTTTAGCAGATTAAAAAGCAAAAGCATATTAAAATTTGGAAATTTTATGAAGGAGGAAGCCTTCAGGTTTAGTCAGGGCTGGGGTTGTGTATTCAGATGCTGGGTGGATTTTTCTCTGAGTATGAAGCTGTATGGGCCTGGTGGTTACAATGACTCTGGGATTGGCAGGAAGACAAAATCTGGAGCAGAGCGAATACCAGCTCAGGGGCACTCACTGGCCAGAACACTTACAGCAAGGAAACTCAGAGAACCTTTAATTTTTTTTTTTTTTTTTGCAGGATTCATGTATGTGTTTCTTTAACTCTGACCAGTAAGCTGTTTAATGCAAGGGAAAATGGGTTTCTATGCTCCAAGCAGTAAAGTGTGTAAAACACCAAAATACCTGACTGGCGGAAACCTGGTCTTTGCTTCTAATTTATGTCCAGCATTCTCCTGGTTTGGTTTTCTTTTTCATTTTTGCTAAAGACACTGTAAACTTTGGGATCTTCTGACTATATGTATATGCTGATGCTGAAGTGTAGAGTGGAAAAAAAAGATATTTTGGAGACTGGGAAGAGGCAGTATGCCAAAATATGTGATCTGAACACTTTGATTCTCAGTGTTGTTGGCAAATCTGCAGTACAACCTTATGGAGAAAAAAACCCAGATATGTGTACTGGTGACTTAAAGGGTTTGACTGTCATCATGGCTCTGCCCATGCAAGATCTACTCAGATTGTATGAAGTCAAATTTAGGATTATGTTAAAATGTCATGTTAAGAGTGTGAACTTTTTCTCTGGGAGATGCTCTGGAGTCTGCCTTGACAACCTTGTATATGAAATTTTGGTTAAGGAACATGGATTAAAGATGACTGTGGGCTTGAGCACAGAATCAGATCCCACTTGGATAATGCAGAGCATAGAGGGAGCATCACTTGACTGGCTCTAATTCCACAAGAAGGCATCTATCTATGGGCTATCTGCTTTCAAGGACAGTCTAGTTTGCTTTAAAAGCATCAAAGGAGGTAAAGAAATTATCTCCTGTAGGCTTTCTTTACTGATTTCTTCCTGACAATTTAATTCAAATAGATCTAGCAGCTTCAAGGCAAGAATTATTCCACGTGCCAAGTGAAGCTGACATAAGTTAATATGATGGACTACAGACATATGCCCCTCCAAAAATGGACGCTTCTTTTTAGAATGACTGTGGACTGTCAGAGGCACAAACACATTTCACATTTTTTGTATTTCTCTGGCTGTTGATAACAAAATGGAGATATTTGTTACTGGGACATACAGTTTCTGGCTCCTAAATAAAAGTATAAAAGGTCTTAACAACACACTTGTGCTTCCAAGTTAGTTCATTCATAATACAGACTCATATTTTGCTCAGAGGCCTAAAGGAAACTAAAAGTGAGCAGTCCCTTTGCAGTAATAGCTTTTCGCTATAAAATGCAGACAAGTGTAGCTCCCTATTAAATTTTAATACTATGTTTTAGATAGATTTCTTTTCCCCCTTATGTCCTAATTGCACTCATTTGAAACTATCTTATATAGGTATAATAGAATTAATGGGAATGTAAGGTCTAATGTCCTCTCTCAACATCATTAGACAGCTAGATGTGCTTTTGCAGGCAGGTATCAGTTCCGTGCTGCCCCTTCAGGGATGCATGATGGAGGCAGTCCAGCTGTGCCACTGGCAGACTGTGCCAAGTTGGCCAGCATTAGTGGATAGGCAGAATCCCCCTAATGACTTATTTCTCTTTCTATTCACTCCTGTTAAATCTACCCCTTTCATTGCCACAGTCTTTTTAGTAATTCATTGCAAGTGAATTAGCAGTACATTTTGGGTTACCAGTGAAGGTTATTCCTACTTTATAGAGGAAGACCAGAGCTTAAATGATCTCATGAAGGTCACAGATCAGGAAAAAATGGTGGTTTTGTTTCTGTCTCAGCTTTCTCCCTTGCATTAAGGGAAAAGTTCACGTGAACCTTTTCCTTTCATAGTATTACAACTGGGGAATATGTGTGTTACTCTGCTGCATTGATGGAAATCTTGATAAAGAGCTCATTGCAGAAAACACCTTTAAGGGTAAAAACAGACTTGAAAGAGCACTTCAACAGACAGATAAGAAGTAATCTGAACACCTGTGACTCTCCCTTATAATCAACACTTCAAAACATTAAGTTGGGGGATTTTCTGCCTGTAGTTTCTACATTTGTCTTTCATTTGTCACCTGCAGAAAGAGGAATGACTTTCTTTTCCCCCTCATGTCATGTCTGGCCCAAAACAACTTCATTTTCCTTCATATATTTCTCAGTGTTTGGATACCCTGGAAAGAGATAATATGATCACTGTCTAACTTTCTGCCAAAATTGTGCAGGGCTGGCAGGCGAAAGGTTGATCTAACTTTTACTACTGTTCTGTCTCCCTTTCCTTAGCACTGCCTCTAGTTACAAACCAGAAAACAATGATGACATTTTCACTTTACAGAAGTTGATGCAAGGTTAATTCTTTGGTGTGTATTTTTAAGGAACCTAATTTGGAATATGAAAACATTTACCTCCATTAAATTAATTTATAGCTAAATTAAACAAGATAAATAATTGACTTAGAAAAGATTAATTGTAGAAAGTCAAAATACAGCTACTAGCTCTTTGCTATGAAGAAATAAAATTTGACTATAGCCTAAACAACTACTTTTCTTTTTCCTTGAAGTGTGTGTCACATTCCTGAAAACCAATTACAATAATTTCCAACTATTATAAAATAACTTTTTTTTTAAATGCTGCTATTGATTGCTATTTTTCTTAAAAATCTACCAAAAAAAGGCGAGCAAAAATAACTAAAACTCAATTTTTTCCTGTCAAGCCTCTTGTGGTTTACAGAATCCCTAAAAAGTCTAGAAAAAAACACATGAACTAAAGACTCCTAAGAGACTATTATACAATTATTGCAGTAAATTACAACAAAGTGTTGGTGTTACCTTTTTCTTCTATGTGGCCAGTCTTAGCATATTTTGAATTTTAGTGTAAGAACTCTAAATAGTTAACACCAAATTATCATTGATTGTGATATTTTTTCCCCCTTTTAGTTGTTCGTTTTTCTTCCATGAGTGTCTACCTATGTATCCTCCACACATGACTAGTGGTGAAGGAGGTATCTTCCTACACAGAGGCATCTGCATGTGAGCAGGAGTGCCATTTGATTTGGACAAACCAACTGAACACCCGTCTTCTCCTCCAGGATTGCATCTGTGTTACAAGCATTGTGGATTTGTTCTCTGTGGAGGAGCTGTGGCTGACGTTCCCATGGACAAGCAGTACCAGAAGGCCTGTCATACACTATAAAAGGCCTACACCAGAGAGATCTCAAGAAATCTTCATTGTGTGGGTTTGACAGCTTCTATGACAGATGAACTTTATGCTGTTTGCTAAGTAAGAGAAGGTGATATTTTTTGAGGGAATCTAGCTGAACTTTATGCAAGACTAATCTTATCTTTTTCCAGCTATTTTAATAAGTATGTGACTGACCATATAACAACCCACCCAGATCATTGCTTGAATTAGGGAATGGGAAGAGTTGTTGAACCTGGTTATTTAGTCCTTCTTGCAGTTAGTTTATTTTTGTAATGCCACTCAACAATCCCCAGCTGCTGAATCATTGTCTATTAAGAGATAAAATTCTACTCATCACACACAGCCATGGGAGATTAGCAAAAATTAAAGCTATAAACCCCACAGAATATATTAAATCCCTGATTTTTTTGAGACACCCTTGATAAAAAAAGGCACAGAAAGATATACTGACCATAATACTTACTGATAAGATAGGAGTATAACCTTTCATTGAACAGTGGTATTACGTTGTATATGTGTAGTGACATATGTCTATGTCCATTAACACTTGTTAATAAATTCAGTTACTGGTGATGCACAGCTATCTGTACTCTTGCTTCTCTTTTTAGCTCTTGTAAAGACTTTAAAGCTTGGCTGATTTCATCTGCTTGTCCTAAGCCACAACAGTTCCCCATTGGTGCAGTGCAATGCACAGAGAATTTCCTTAATGTGATATCATGTTATGTGTCTCCATGATGTGTTCCTCAGTTACAGCCAACACATACAGACTCACACCTGCTATGTGCCTTATCTGCCCTGGAACCATATATCCATAGTACTGAACAATTACATTCTCTGTAGACAAAGGAGGTGATATATACTAAACTGCAGAATGCACTCTATGAATTTACAGAGTATTTTATTAAGATGTGACACCTAATGAAATCTTAGGGTTTGGGCTTTAGTAGCAAGGTGAGACATGATCAGCAGTCAGAAAAGTTTGAGTAATTTGTTTAAGGACAGTCAAAATGACATTCTTGCTTTTCTCTAGTCTGACACTTCCTTAGATGTGCTCACTTAATTCCCATCACCATGAATATAAACATTAGCTTATTTTTTTATTGTGAGGTTCATGTCTACCTAGCTCTGGCCCCCTTGTAACCCAGTTCTGAGGTCCATGTGAATACACCTCTGGTTTCTTCTTTCCTGTGAACTCAGGAGGAGCCCCACTATTAACTGGGAGACAGCTGATGCTCAGCAGGATCATATCGCAGAGTGAATCTCCAGAACTAGTAGAAAGGAAACAAGAAGGAAACATTTCTGAATTACCCCTACAGAGATACACCTCGTTAAACTATTTTTTTAAAACTGAGATTTTGTGCAAAATTCTTTTAATGGATGATTAAAAATTTGATTAAGAGTAGACTATTTAAATTATATTATTGTCCTTTTTTTCCTCTTCTAAACCATTATTTAACACTTTCAAATGTTCTGTTAGTAAAATTATATACTACATTAATCTACTCTAAGAATACTGAAGTTCATTATATGGCAATTATATAGCTTGGGTAATTAAATATTTTTAATTTCATACAATGCATTCACAGCAGGTGGTTCAGGAAATCAAGAAATTGTACAGAGACTTCAGATGACTTCTTTTATTAACAAACATGCAAAACCATAATGAAAAGGTGCCTTTCTGAGATCCCCTGCTGGAAAGTGAGCAGAAGGTTACTTTAATGGACAGAAATGAGCGGGCAGCAGACACGGGGCAGGGAGAACTGTCGCTGCTCAGAAAAGCTATAAGTTGAGCCCTGTGCTCACAACCTCCAAAGTAAGCTAGACAGAACTCTGTCAAATGTAAATAGTAGGGATCTGGCCAATACCAGCCTTTACAAACACAAGGAATGAGAAGAGAATGCTACAGGCATAAATTTATAATACAGGAGTCTTCAGTGCCTCAAACTGTGTCTTCACAGTAGCCAGCAGTTTTCATCTGTTGTGAGAATCTTCAAAACCCATAAAACTGGGTTCGAGAATAAAATAATTTCCATTAAAGTAGTAGAGAAACTCCCAAATCTAAAATTTAGATCATTATTCTTTCTAAACACAAAGAAATAAATTGACCATCAAAAGCCAGCATATTTCTTGTGGTATATCGTCTCATATTTATTTTAATAAGTATTTTGATGAAAAGTATTAAGGAGAACTTAAGAAATCTTTTCAATATTTTTTAATTCTGAAATCGATATTATGATTGTTTGCATAAACTGTTTTTACAACAAAGTCCATCTCAAAAAGCAGATACTGCAAAAGGTGTGCAACATTTCCTATTAACAGGTTACTTCTCTATGCTATTGATTCCTGCATGACACTTCCTTCATCCTTGATACAGCTCACTTAATTTACTCCCAGAAACTGTCCCTCTAGCTCTGACACTGCGGGCCATTTATACTCTACTTCTACTACTATTTCAGCAGGGAACCTACAGCTAAAATCTGGGGAAGTTCTGGTCATGTGTCCAGTAGTAGAAGCATTCAGAAAAGTTTTTGTAAAATTTCAAAATAATCCCTTGGTTGAGACAAAAGTCACAAATAAAATAAAACTCAAATCAGATCCAGGTCATTATTAGAATATTTTTGCTCACTTTTGTAACTATGAAACACCTCATTTTGGTATATCTTTCAGTTTCCATTAGTAATCACTTTCCTGAAATAAATTTATTGATAGACTTTGTGATGTTTTCTTTTAAACAATGCTGAAATGATATTTTTCATTATGTCAGTCATGTTTTATCCACAGTTTTTGAACTTGAACCAACTCCTTCACAACCTACCAAGGGTTTACAACTGGAACCCATAGACTGTAAAATATATTAGTAAAGTCATCAAACCCCATTTGAAAACTAGTTAGGCTTTCTGACCATCCTATTTCTTTTACTAGGTGGTATGGAACCTCTTGCAAATGTTATTAAACATTCTCAGTTTTCAAACTGAGAAATATATTTATAATCACAATATCTATTTTCTTCAACCTGCAAAACAATTCTGACCAAAACTCTAAGAAAAAGTACCACTGCCTCTATATAGGAATCTAAGCTCAGATTCCTGTTCTAAAAAAACAGTCTTGCTTGGAATCTAAATCCATTCTCTTGGAATATAATGGAAGTTTTTCCAGTGATTTTTCTGGAGAATGCATCTAGATATAAGATTCTCATTAACATTTAAACCCAGATTTAATACCCATTTCTCCACATTAAGTATAAAGTTCATTCCTGTCTGTCAACTTGCCACAACAGCAGGTGTCCCTTCCTGAGCAGAGGGGTTGAAGTGGATCACCTCCAGAGATCCCTTCCAAACTCAGCCTTTCTGCAACTACATATATAGAAGGCTTCACAAAATTGTTGCTGAAGAATCTCCTGCCCAAATCTGAAGACCTAGTGAGTAACTAATCAAGAATTAATTCAGATGAAACATTCTTTTTTAGTCTGACTCTGATCTGTACCTTCAAATCAATTTGGACAGAGTCCAGTCTGAAAGCTGAGACAGTTTCTTTTCTAGAGTAGTTTTATTTTGTATACTTTTACTTTACCTTTTCACTTTATTTCTGTTGACCAGTTTATCTGCATTTGCACTGACTGATTCTATGTTCTCATTAATTCTGCCCAAAGTAGTTTTAGAGTATCCATTCTTGGAGATAGTTAGAACTTGGCAGGATATGAGCCTGAGGTATGTGATAAAACTCTGAAGCTGAAACTAACTTTGGAAATGCTTTGGGAAAGGGAGCTGAACCCACAGAGATTCCTTCCAACTTGAATTTCTACAACTTCTTTTTTTTTATTTTTTCATTTCTTTCTTTCTTTCTTTCTTTCTTTCTTTCTTTCTTTCTTTCTTTCTTTCTTTCTTTCTTTCAGTTTTAAACTGAAATTTAATATGACATTAAAATGTGAAAAAATTATGAATTTTTTAGGTACATCTCTTTCTCAATCCCAATCACTAACAAAAAAGACTTAGATGTTTGTCTCCTCAGACAAACCTAACCTTTTACAATGCCACCAAGTAAAAAAAGGAACCCAAAAGTCTTAATTAAGGTCTCACACTGTTACTTATTGATATTTTCCAGTTTATCTCATAACAGAAAAAAATAATGAATAATCAATGAAACTACTGATTGTAAGTGATTATTACCGAGGGTGTCAAACTAGACAATTTTAGTGTCCCTTCCAACACAAACTATTATAGGATTCTGTGATGCTATGATTCTATTTTGAGGTGTGGATATGGATGACCATTGAGCAATTTCCATTTGTTCAGTATGTTCTTCTTATTTAAAGCAATTTTTAATAAAAAAAAGTGGAATTTTTTTTTTTTTTTTTTTTTTTTTTTTTTTTGGTAAGGAATATCAAGGCCATCTGTGCAATTATTGGTCCAGGATCTTTTTAGAAACCGATTGGTTCCAAAGAACAAATGATAGAATAATTAGATTAGAGCTTTTTTCTTTTCCTTTACAGAAAAATACTCATCAAGTTGGTTCAAAATGGTATGCAAGAGCTGTGGGATTTCTCTGTTTCAGTTGAGCTGCACAAGTATTAGATTAGCCAGGAGTTCTTGAAGTGTGACTGCTTTCTGCTCTGTTCTTGTCTTTCCCTTATGTCAGATTAGTAATGAGGAAGATGGCATAGTCCTCAGCTGCTCTGATCAACTGAGAATTCCCCTTGCATATAGGAAATTGTAGTTGGACAAAGAAATTGGTTGGAAAGGCAGAAAAAAACCCCTCAAATTCCTTTGTGGCTTCTTATTTACAAGGATGTTGTTTTAAGTCAAAGAATAAAGTAGAATTTAATAATTAAATGCATCCAATTTTTACCAGTCGGTCATTGATGTGTGAACATATTTCCAGGCAGTCATTTTATGTCCAAAAATATGAGCATTGCAACAAAGTATGCAATATCCTCACGGAGTAATTTTTGTGCTTGGTTCTTCACCACGAAATTGTGAGGAAGGTTTCTGACCAAAACATTAATTAAAATGCTTTTTAACACTCTGAAAGACAACCCTGAATAAATTAGAGGATACACTGATTTGAAAAATACAGTGAAACTCCATTTATGTGCTTGTGTGTTCCTGGGAGGGGAAGGGGTCAAACCAATTTGAAATTGTAGAGCGTGAAGTTCTGAATTATACAAGCTTCACAATGCATAAAAGCTACATAGTCTGACTGCATACACCTGCTGAAAGCAGGTGGGAAAGAGATAAAAATGTTGTCTCACTTTTTTCCTTGCAGAGTTGTAAATGCTTTCAAAATTCTCCAAGTCTTTTGAGTTATTTCAGAGTTAACAAATGTAGTCTAGAGAAATAGATGAGGAATTCTAGTGCCTTGGAGACTGAAAAAATGATCCTTTTTATCTAAATTGCAGCTTATTATGTTAGCAGTTTCTGATTTTTTTTTAACAAGTTTTAATGATTTTCTTATTTTTCTACTGGAAGACCAGTTAGTTTCTTTGAGAAGAGGATGGTCAGCTGTCTAGCAAAAGCTATTTTCTTTTTACTTCTATTTCATACACTCTCAGAATTTACCAACATTATTGAATGAAATTACCTTTCATGTATAGTATGTGGGCAATTTTCTTGTCCCCAATCCCCACACCAAGCTATGGTGGTGTGTGCTTTACTTACCCATGGGGCTACTTCTCTTTGTTGCAGCTATATTTTACCCTTCTGCAACCTACCTCAAGGTGATGTTTCTGTTTATTTCAGTTGCTCTCAATTCTGGGATGTGAGAAAGCCTTACTATAATGTCCCCATTACAGATGGGTGCCACCCTAGCTGTCATCCAGGCTGGCTGACTACCATGCCTGAACACCTGGGCGTGTGCTGTACAGTGGGCACATTCACCTGCTTGGTCACTCTCAGAAATGACAACTCTAAATGGAGTCCTCAGGAAGGACAAAGGATTATACCAAATTCTTATGATACAAGAGCTTGAGAACATGACAGTAGTTTTTTTCTTGTGCTTTTATTGTTTTTTCATTAGTAAGGACTTTGTAACTTGTGGTAAACATCTTGTCCTCTGCTGGCACCACTGTGGGACCTTCAGGAGGCAAGAAATCTGCTCCTGGAGTTACTTTTCCTGGTGTTGATTGCTTGACATGAAATCATACTGGAGAAACCAAAGCAGACATCATTGTCTATTGAGAGAATTACCCACTGACAAGAGACCTTTAGACAGTGTGAAATAAACTTTGGTAACAAGTGATTTTCAAGTGAAACAGGTGAGATATCAAGAATGGAACCTTTCTTGCTTTTATATAAAAGAAATGTTCCTCTTTCTTGGTGAAAATAGAAGCCTGTTAGGCTGCCTTGGGTAGAAAAATAAACACTCTCTGAGGATTTTCTAACAGACGAGATAAAGGAACTGAAATTTTTCATAATATTTGACCTCCGTAAAATGTGACTTCTACAAATAACTCTTTCTGCTTTCTGTTAAAATATTGTCTTATCTTTTTAGTTTATATTTAAACCTGGCATATACATTTGTCATATTCATTTTGTAGATAGAACTGTGTTTGCATTTGAAGGTGTATCAGGCATTATGTATCTCCTAAACTACTACTTTAATGAGAAAAATTCCCTGAAGGTGAGAGAGGAAGAAACTGGCAGAAATTATCATTCACACAAGAGGAATCAGAACTTGGAGGAACTGTAAAACTCCTGCAACCCTTTTAAGAATTTCAGGCTTAGGAATTCTGCAGTCTCTAGTGGCTGACATGGTTTCAAATATAGAAAATATTTGCCATACACTTAAACAAATTGAATAACCCTGATTATTAAATTATGAATTATTATTGTTAATATAAACTATTAGTTAGGTAATGCTTCGGTATTTTTAAGTATACTTCATAGAGTATGCTTTTTTTAGACAATGATCTGCTGTATCTTCTCTGAAACATTGCTAAGAAGAATTTGAAAACAGAGTTCTTGATGAAATAAAATATTCATGTAGGTAAGGGTCCTGCCTCTGGCAACAACCACTTGTGGATGTTTAGCAAAAAAGGACAAGAATAGGACAATAACACACTGACACATTCCCTGGTGTGCCATTCCAGCTTTCAGCAATCTACAGTTTAGGGACTTCTATAGACAGAGACTACATTTGCATCGGTGAACTTAATAGTCTCTAGTGGACCTTTCTTCCATTAATTTGTTTTAAAATTTTCTTTCTGAGCTGTCTTAGTTCAAGGGGAGGACTAAGATATCTATGCTGGCCAAGAAATAATCCCTCTTCTTTAAATTTAGAAAACAGAACTTCAACTAAGGAAAAAAAATATATCTATATATCAAAGAATATTAGTTTTTAACCACAATACACAGACATATATATATCAAGAAAGAACCAGACAACAACAATTTGTAATAAACCCCTCCACCCCCAAACGACAAGGCAAACAGTTAAAGGGTCCTTTTGGCTACCCCCCAAAAAATGGGAAATGCAATTATATTTACGGACAGCAGTTGGCGATGTCGCGCCTCAGCCGCTGTCCCCGCTCTCTCAGGGGTTGCAGTTATATTTATGGACAGCAGGGGGCGATGTCGCGCCTGGCCGCCTGGCCCCTCTCCCCTCAGGGCTAATGGCAGGAAAAGTTCCCAGGTCAGGTCCCATGAGAAAAAATTGGAAAGAAACAGCAGCAACAATCCTGTCTCTGCAGGGGCAGGAAACAAAGGCGCTCTCTCTCCTCTTTTCCTCACGGTAATGTCTGTGGTGTTCACAATCGCTCACGGATGAAAGTGGTCGAGTTGGAGAAGGGAAAAAAGAACACAATCCAGAATCCAGTGATGCCGGGATCAGAGTATGTGTCTCCCGTTCTCATTCCTCCGCCGAGAGCCTGAGCTCTTGACCTGCACAGGAAAAAAGAAAAAAACAAACAGAAACCCCACCCCCCGGTGACTCCACTCAGACAAGCTGTCTTTTCCCCCCTTCTTACTCTCTCAGGCTGGGAGAACAGAACAAAGGCCTTTGGTCTGAGTCTTTGTGTCAGGATATACATATGCATTCATTCTTTTGTTAACCATCCTCACCGAGGTTTAGGGCGTCGGCTCCAAGCCTTTTAGGGAGGAATTCCAACGAGATACCAAGCTGTAACAGGAGCCTTCTTATAGTCCAGCCTGCACAACACCGTGTGGCAATGAATTGCTTGATTTAATTACAATTTGTATGATAATTTCACGGTGTGTCTCTCATCATGAGAAACTATTAGAAATCATAGCAAATTGCTGTGATAGCCTTCTTTTTTAGTATCTTCTCTTTTCCAAGCTAAAGAGTACTTAATCCAGTTTTCCAGATACATAAACTGCTGTACACCTCTGGTCACTGTTGTGACCTTTATCAATCCATTTTTTAGTTCTGTGCTATTTTGCAGATGACATAAGGAAAGCTAGAAGCCCTGAGGCTGCAGGTGAACAACGTTTCATCTGTGACCTAACAGTGGAAGGAATTATTCTCAGCTCTTAATATATTTTAGATTTTACTTCCTTGGTGGATTGCCATTGAGAATTGACCAATTATTTTTAAATCCTCCTATAAAGACCCCAGATTCTGTTACCTGCATAGTAATTGCCATTTTATACTACATCATGGTGTACATGTAGTTCTTTTACCTCATGGATTTTTCACTGTATTTAACAACTTCAAGTCTGTCATTTTTTGCAAATTTTCTCCCCATTTATACAGGGCCATAAGAACATTTTGCAACAGTTCTCAAAAGCTTCATTTCTTCACTACGCGAATTATTTTTGTGGTGCTTACAAACTCTTTGGCCTCTGTAGTCAGCACCTTTTCAGAATATGAGTTCTTAATCATAGCACAAGCTCTAGCATAAATCTCTATAGGGCTCCTTTAGTATTCTCTATCACTGAGAATATGGTCACTCTTTCTTAACCATATTGATTTAGTCATCACCAAAAGCTGCCTGATGTGATACAAGCCTTATTTCTACTTTTTAAGGTTTGTTTTTAGTAGTGGCTAAGTAATTGCAAAATAAACTATCCTTGCAGAATATATTTTAAATGAGAGTATAAAATTCCAAGGAACAAATGAGCAATATTAAGTTTTAATACATCCTGACTTAGTTTGTCTTGTTGAAGATAAACATCTGATTTGATCAGTCATAAACTGTCTGAGTTCAGTTTTAAAATATATCTACTTTGTTTTGAAATGATGCCTGACAAGCATGAAATATATGCTATTGTTCTCTTTAACTAGACAGAAATCATTACTTGAATCTATAGCATATAATTTTGTGCAGGAAGCTGAGTTATATTTTGAGATTAATGAGGGAGAAGAGAAGCTGACAGTTTTAGCTCCTATTGTCTGGGGATAATAAGATATTATGACATGCTTAATTTGGACAATCACTTTTTTATTTATGTGTGCATTCATACATATTTTATCTCTTGGAAAGGACAAATATTCCTTGCCCATACCCAACTGAGGTTTATTATACCTGTTCTTGCAGTTTCAAATAAACAACACTCCATAATATCTCTATAGAGACCTGGGACCTGGGACCCAGGTATCAATTCTTTTGAAATCTTTCTAAATCCAACCTAACACTTGTTTTGTGCTAGTAAGCCAATCAGCCAT
Source organism: Xenops minutus (assembly GCA_035221455.1). Classification (NCBI taxonomy): domain Eukaryota; kingdom Metazoa; phylum Chordata; class Aves; order Passeriformes; family Furnariidae; genus Xenops; species Xenops minutus. The sequence continues at coordinate 49,396,438 of JAWWEE010000122.1, read as the reverse complement.
CTTATCTCTAAGAGATTTAAATGTAACTGATCATTATTGTCTCTATGAAATTCTTCCCCAAAAGAAAGATTGTTTGCTCCTCTTTCAAGCTTTTTACATTAAAAAATACCACATTTTTTGTTCTCCTTATGTTATTTCCCAATTCTACCCCTTTCTTAAACAAAACACAGTTCAAGTGCAGCTGAAGTTTTCCATTTTATTTTATTTTCATGAATATTATTTCTCATGTCTTACTCATGATTGCATTCACATATCTGAATATCAGCAGAATATCCTTTTGACTTAATGAGCATGATTCTCATATGCCTAATACTCTGACCAGGGTTGTTTCCATGCTCTCTTCACTCCATGGTCTCAGTTGATATGTACGTGACAAAAAAAGAAAGGTGGCATAACGCCACTTGAAGGTAAAAAGGCTCATTTACCATCCCAAACTGAGTGTAGATCAGGTGCTAATATTGGAAGAACTAAAAGAAACACACAAGTTGTGCTTTAAAAATTCTTCTCTATCAGTTCTGTACAAAGAAAGAAACCACATAATTTTTTTAACGTTTTCTGTACACTGCATTAATAGAACTTATTTTATATAATATTTTTGTTTACTTTCCACAGTTTGCAACCAAATAGAAACAAAGTGCATACTTTTTAATATTTCTTGGCAATACCAAACTTCTTTGAGTAACTTCATTTTGCAAGAAAACCTCTTGGTGCTAGAGGATTTTTTTTTTTAATAAGTTTTTCAATTTGCTTTCAGAAAATATTGTTGAATAAAACCAGCTACCGAATATGCTGAAGCAGATAATTGTCTTGAATCCTTATTTTTAATTTTTGGTGTGCATGTTTACTTGCTTCACATTTAAATTTCTCCTGCTTTTCCTTACATTGTTTTTAGTAAGCTTAATTATTGATACAAGTTGCTCTCTATTATTACAGTTTCTTTTAACAGCTTTGCCTGGCAAATATTGTTCATATATTCTGGACTAATAAAAGATATATGTGTACTGATGGGAAACATTCATAACAGTTATTATAGGTCATGAAAATAAGTTATGGTAGCAAGCAGGACATTTTTATTATCTTAGCTAAATATTTTTGGATTATCATTAGTACAGGGAGATTTGTTACTTCCTGAACTGCAGTTTAGGGCGTTTTTTTAAGTAATTTCCTCTCTTTTCTTCCTTCCCTCTTATATTTTTTAAGTTTTAAATGCTTGAGACAAGCTGCAATATATTTAGTTGTACAAAATTAAATTAATTTCCTCACCTCAGTGAAAGTTGGAAATATACACTGACCAATTATATTTGTGTAATGTCATTCCTTAATTAAGCACAATGTTTGCAAATCTCTTATTGCCACTTTGTAATCTTTATTTTTCTGTATTTAATGATAAAATCACAACCACAGTGCTCAATCAAATGGCAATTCCAACTTAGGAGGAAGAGGCGTATCAATTAAAAATATTCATGGGATAACTGGAGATGCTTTGGACAATAATTCAACCTCTCATTTCAGGAGACAAATATGTGGTCCAATGTAATAAAGACACTATCAATGATGAATGTGCCATTACTATTGTGCTGTTTCTCTTTTGTTAGCTGGCACTGTACTTCATGTATTATCAAAACTAAAACCAAACTAATTATTTTAGAAATAGGTCATGGAAACATTCTCATTCTAGCATTAGCCAAACTGGTAGAGGAAATGTTTACCAGCAGAATTACAGAAATTATTAGGGCTACATAATTTTGCAGTGCTATTTCAAATCCTAAGGTTGATTACTGTTTTTACCCAGGACAGAAGGAGCACTAAAAAACAACTTTGAAATACAATTATGTTGAAAATAATTTTGAAAAATTACTTTGATGTATTTGAAATAAAAAGAAATATATTAATCTATTTCTGCTTTCCATTTTGAAACTAATATAAGAAAAATTGCCAAAAAATAAAATTCCCTTTCATGAATGCACACCATCTTCACTTATTCAGTCTGACCAGGATCAGTGTTCTGTGACATTAGGGATCAATCGTGTACAAAAAACAGTCAACACTCAAAGCATCACTGGTAGTAATAATCTGTGTAAAATGATCCATTATATATTACTCTGAAATGTTAATTTCTATATTTATTCTTTTTTTCTATTCATATTGTATCTGTCAGCAGTCTCTTCTTGTTATATATCTGTCCATTTCAAACTACCCAAAATATTCCCTAATCACATTGTACTCAATTCTATTGTCTCTGATCCTGCTGGGGAAAAAAAAAAAAAAAAAAAAAAAAAAAACAAAAAAAAAAAAAAAGACGACATAGAACAAAAATGAGTTCTCCAAGGATTTTGTCAAAATATATCTCTACTATGTTCACAGACACACTATGAATATACGATATTTGTCTTAACAGGAGCTTGTTCCCAGTAAGCTCTAATTCTGGCCGAAGAAATTCAGTAAAGCACACACTCTGTGTCCTCTCATCTAATTCTTTAAAGCTCATAATTTTAAGTAGTTCATCAATTATGATCTAGGCTTGTGCCATATTCTTTAAGATCTTCAGTTGTACTATTTTCCTTATGTGGGAAATGCTTGGGTTAAAAAAGAGTAATTAAAATGGAGAGTTTTTCAGACAAGATAATGGTGTCTCTACATCTGTAAAGCATCTACAGGCACAGGTTTAATCATTAAATTTTTGTGTGCATGCACATGCTATATTTGAATGTGATGTGAATTCTCCCCTATCCTGTGAAGGGCTTTTCACTTGTCCTGACTGTATTCATAGAATTATGGCAATGTTGAATTGATATTTTATATGTTCTGGTGTATTTTCTGATATCACATGCATACACGTCTCTATCAATAATTATGCCCCCAAATTTGGCAGCCTGGCCAGGAGGTTCACCTCAAGAAATCCTGCTTTCTGTAGCAGAAATACATTCTGTCAATGCTGCAAGCTGTCCAAGTGCAGACAGAAGAGTCAAATTTTCTTGACAGGCCCATTTTGTACATTGCTTTGTAATGTACCAAATAGCAGCAATTCTCAACAAACAGTATATAACAGCCTCTACTGAAGATTTTACTTCTTGTCCCCTGCACCTATGCCTCAGTTCTTGTCCCACTGTTATCTATCCATTGCAATGAAGAAGCCACATTAAGCTGTCCTATTAGATTCAAGCATGAAACTGAATTAATCAAATTATGCAGATTTCCCTATGCATGACCACCATGATGGTGTCATCCTTGAATGTGAGATAATTTGTAAAAGGAAAGGTCTGAAACATGGACACATTTTACACATTCTTTACACAGCCACCATAACTTCTGGTATGTATGGGAAGTGCCTTTAAAATAAGTTACTGCCTGCAGCTGCCTGCCTTCCTTATCACAGATAAGTGGCTTTCTTCATGGGCTAAAGAAAGCTGTAAGGTAGGGCAAAGAGGTATAAAAGAAAGTATTTGTTGCAAAAAAAGGAGCATGTCTTATTCTAGCTGTATTGAAAGATCCTGGAAATCGAAGGAAAAATCTATTGCTTTGAGCTGAGTATAAATCACAGGGTTTTATGGCCTCTGTGTTATTTCCTACCCAGTTGTATCTAATTAATGACAAAAGAAAGTGCTTTATGATTATGATGATACAAAGGTTCTCTGGTTTGCTCAGACTAGTAATAAAACTGTGTATGCTGAGAATGGAGAAAATGGATCAAATGACAAATGATCTCATACAGTATTACCTGAATTTGAATGATTTTGAATTAAACATTGGCAGTTAATGTACTTTAGAAAAGGAATATCTTTTGTTATGTACAACCTGCAGTATTTATTGTTATTGGATCTGATCCTGGCTATTGCCAGAACAGTAAAAGGTACTCTGAGATTATATTAAATGGGGCAACTGAGAGAGCTGGGACCCTAAGGATTAGATTAGGGAGGGAACAGAAACAGAAAATATGGCAGGGGAAAGAAAAGTATTGCTAGACTGCTGCACTGACAAGTTCTGCTGAAGAGACCTCAGAGGCTGTAATTAGCTCTTGCAGTGTGTAACAGTCAAGAGGGGACTAAAATTTGTGACTGAAACTTAAGGGCAAACGCTTCTCTTATAATGTTCTTTGAGGCAAATTCAAAGGAAAATCAGACTCCCTAGAGTACCTGCTCCAGGAAACTCAGGACTGATACTTTCATTTTTTCTTGCTCACCTCAGCTTCAATTTCCTCCAGGGTGTACCATTACGTGGCCAGAACAATGTTATTCTCACTGGTTGAGTCAGCACCAGACATCAATGAAGGGCACACGGCAGATCTCATCCCAGTCCTCTGGCACTGCTTCCCAACACATCTGTGCTATCAGATGAGATATGCTTCTTTGTTGATGAGGGATGAAATTACACAGATTGCAGTCCAGCAAATTTTATTCCAGGTGACCCTAGGCAGAATAGAGGGAACTTTAATTCTGGGCTGCATGGGTCTGAGAACAGTCCTAACTCCCAGCCTTCTGAAAGTGAGTTGGCTCTACACTTTTTTCCATTTGCTATAACTAATGAAATAAGATTAAAACTAGTTGAGAGAGAATGCTTCAGCTAGATACTATCTTATTTCTTGGTCTGCTTAAGATCAGAAAAAAAAATTCTTATTCTCTAAATCTCTAAAAAAAAAAAAAATCCACAATATACTGGAATTTCCAGTGACTAGAAACTAAGATAATGACATTCCTCTTTCAAAATAAGTATAAAGAATATATTTATTTATACATAAGTTGAATCAAGGGATTTGATCACATTACTCATCTTCCTACAAATGGCATAGGAATAAGACAAATTATAAGACATGACATCTGACAGCCTATGAGGGAATACACCAGAGAAACAGTCTCTATACTGTGGACTTCAGATGAGATTGCAATGATTTAAATTATAAGAAGTTAGCAGTACTAACATGATTTTAGTTATTGGTTCTTCCCTGACCACTCTGGAGCCTGATGCAAAAATAACACCTTCATCATCTTCCACTGTACAGCTATAAGTAATTCATAAAAATCTCCTTATCACAAAAAAACCCCCCTCATTGCTTAAATGTATAGCAAATTATCATATGCATTTACAGAATGCCATGTAGTAATGAAGTTATCATGCTTTGTATCATAGCGCTCAGAAAAAAAGCAGTCAGATCAGTAGTTCATTACCTGAGCCACTTCGGAGACTCAAGGTAAGAAGTCTTTGACAGGATTTTAAAATTAACTCAGTGGGAATAGCAAAAACAAGGGTTTGAAGGAGCGAGATTAAGGTGTTAAGAACTCTTTATAATACAGACTAATTAGGAGTGCAAGTTGATATTATGATCCTCCTTATTAACTACATAAATAAAACTACTTGGAGCGTTAGCAATTTTAAATGGCAACTTGCTGATTTGAGCATTCCGTGGTACCTAATATGTAATGTTATTCCTTTGAATTTACAGTTGTACAACAATATTAGCAGTGCCAGATCCAGCCATTTCAAAACAGAATAACAGCCTTCCTCTGTGATACTCTTAAAGTGATTAAAAAATTGTTAGATTACAAAGTACCTGCCTTACAAACCACATTTGCGAGTTCTTCTCCAAATCTGCAACCTTTTTACTCCTCCCCAAAGATTAATTTATTTAGCAATCTAAAGGCAACAGCAGTGGGAGCTTTGGCAGAAACAGCTTTCCTAATAATTAGCAACACTGATATCACTGAGAGAGCTGAGCCTTATCTTAAGGCATGACCTGCATTATAGTAAGCACAGCTGTCAATGTACTAATGACCTAAAAAACTGCACTTTTTTAATAAATACTTGTTAATATGTTGACTTGTTTAAAATGATGCTACAGGAGAGGTTATCCATGAGTTTAGTGGTCTCTAGGAGTGAGTTTGGATGTCCAGATTCCTGTGGCCCTTTCTGAACTTCAGAGAGCCAGGACATCTGGCATAAGGCATACCTTGTTACTCCCTTAGGATGACAGCCACCAGGATGAAAAGGACTGTCTTGCTCCAGGCCATTTGATGAAATTATTTGAAGAGGGTCAGCAGAATACCAGGTTCCAGCTAAACCTCCCAAACAACCCTCACGCCTGGAAGGCTGCTTTGCCTTTGGAAATCTCCAGAACTGTCTGTGCTTGCTGAAACTGAATTAAAATGTACTGAATTAAAGTGTACTGCAAGCATCTCCACAGACTAAAGGATGAATTTATCAGGATTTCTCTAATTGTGTCAGGCCCACATATCTCAGCTACTTTGCAGAACAAGCAGAGGTTCCAGATGTGCACTCAGGGCCCACTGCCCACCATGCACAGACAGCAATACCATGCCCAGGCTGAGTGCTCAGCAAGTGCTCAAGCCCTTCTGGGGAAGAAAGTGTGAGCCATTGCACTGAACCTTGGAGCCTGGAGGGCTCAGGCCAGTCTGACCATACTCCACTGAGCTGCAAGGAGTGATGCCAAGCTTAGCTGTTCCTAAGTACCAGGGAGGGTTCTTGGAACCCCAGCTATAACCTGGCAGCAGCATGGATAGAGAACATACAGGTAGCTAATCCACAAACAGAATATGTTCCTTACTTATGCTATTTTACTACTAATGGAGAGAAAAACTAAGTTTTCATCCTGGTTTATTTGTGACAAAGCTAATTTCTGCCTCTCTGTTCTTAGAGATGGAGCTCTGTCCATTCCAAGGTGAATCTCTACACTGAGGTAAGAGCCAGCTTCTCAGCACACTTGGCTTCTTGCCAGCCTTTTAAGTCCAGCCTGCAATTGTGATGTTTGAAATAGGCACTTAGATCCTAGCTGAGAGTGAGGCTTCAGATGAGGCTTATTAAGCTGAGACCCAGTGCTATTATCAGGCCAAACACTAAATAGCTAGTTCATGTATTTTTTTGTCAATATCAGACTATAACTCAGTTACATCAGAAGAAACAAAGGCCAAAAATTTCAGCTTCAGTACCTGTAACTATACAGCCTAAGTACATACTGAGTCATTATCTATCCACAGCTTCTACTGGTGGGAGAAGGACTTAGAGTGCTTGTTAACTTTAAATATCAGACTAAAATTATTGAGGTACTTTATCAAGAATTTACATGCTTGCCTTTCCTTCGAGATAATGTATTAGTCTTGTCAAAAGCGGAATGAGAAATACTCTCCTTTTCCTACTACATATAAAATACTTTAGTTAATTAATAACAGAAATGGCTGCAAAGTAGAAGAAATCCTCCTAGGCTAAAGTCTTCTCTGTTGCAAACTTTGCTTATCACCAGAGAACTGCAATTGAAGTTTGCAAAGAAGTACAGCTCACTTGACATTCAATCGTCCTTTGTTTGAAGCCACATCTGTGGTTCCAAGAAACTTATCACACAACATCAGACAAGTCTGAAGTTTCTATGTATGGCTTCCCCCACAGGCAGTTCCCTTGTTAAATATTCAAGCACAGAGAGTTCATGGTTTATCACAATATGAGCATTAACACTTAGAGGAAGTAAGCTGCTTTTCCTTTGTCATATTTTTTGCCTTGCCAATACCCATACCTCAGTCTCCAATGGAGACAGCACCAGTTATTTCTCTTTTCCGGTCCTTAGAGCCACTACTATGCTATCCATGTAAGGAGTTCAGTGCTTTTCTGTATGAGAGATGTTATAAGAAAAGCTAAAGCCCTGCAACTATGCAGTCTTTTGCTCTGTTGCAAAATAGTTTAGGATCCATCTTCAGGTGAAAGTAATCTATATTTTAGTGATTCTGAGTATTAGCTAACATAGCTAATGCCATGACATAGTGGGATTACTTCAAAGTACCTATGACGATAATCCTACTCCTCATCTTCTAGGCATGAGAGCGGGAAAAACGTTCCTTTCATATCCACATCAGAGAATAGAACTCGCGTCATTCTTTTCCTCTTTTGGGCTTTGAAGTTGTACTAGTTGTCTGCCTTTCAGTCTTTCAGATGCCACAGAGGATGAAAAAAACATACTTTGTTGGAGAGAGTCATAAATATCGCAGCAACTACACTGATAACAAAGTAATGAATATAAATGCAAATAAAATCACCACAAAAAAAAATGTATACTATATACCAACCTACAGCTGTAATTTTGAATATAATTTCCCTAATATGCATGTACAGTCTTCCTTTTAGTATTTTCAAACTCACTGGAAAAACTGGAAAGGAAAAGTACATATCCTTGAATGAAAAAAAAATTGATCTCTTACATTCCAGTACTACATTAAGAAGCATGTGCAACTGAAGAGAAGCAATTCTTTGAGCTTTGCAAGTAAAAAGTAGTTAGTTGGGTTCATCCATGTGTGAATTTAGTGAAATTTTGAATTAATATAAGCTTTTACAAAACTCATAAATCATTTGAAGACACACTTTCATAATAGTCAACTTAACTGTTATTCCTGAATTCATAAACATAAGAAATTTAACCTGAACTTGTATACTAAATTGTACACAGTACACTGTGAAAGCTGGTGCAACATTACTTAGCTCTCTCCAGCAAAATGGGAATGATTTAAACCTCAAATTTTGTAAGGAGTGTAGTACAGAAATATAGTATGAAATATATATAGTATGAAAACATAATGCCATGATTTTCTTTTTTTTGGTTGCTATAATGACCATTATTGCACAGGTGGCAATGAATACCGTAACCATAAAGTTCTAATTAACTGCTGTCAAGGTGAGCATTTATCCTATTAAAAGTTCTATATATGGTCAGTTATTCAGTGAGGGCAATTTTTGTAATTTAAGTGGAAAGATATTAAGTATCCTGAGCTTCCCTTGAAGAACCTCAGCATTTTTCAAAGACAGTTTGCATTAAAAGGAAACAGCAAATCTTGAAGGTAAAGGAAATGCATCAGAAGAATAAAACCATCTTATAAGCCAGTAATACAGTCATATTTGATATATAGATGTAAAACTGCATTTAGAGACATGAAACATTTTAAAAAAAAATTTCTCAGGCAGTGATATGTAAATTATATAATGTATGGAAATGGCACAGCCATGAAGCATCACAAAAAAAAATACCTAAGGCCTTCTGGTCACCTACGGTTTTATTTTATTACTCAGCATGGCTCTGAAAGAAAGGCATGAAAGTGAACAGGTGCAAATCACAGAAGTTTAAATACAGGCCTGGATGTGAAGCACATTCACTGTAAATTCTCTGGAATGTTTAATCCCTTTATCTGCTCCCCCATGTGTAAATTAAAAACATCAGAAAAAGTATTTTTTCCCTTCTGATATGCTTTAAGGAATAGATATCTTCTGCTTACAAAGTACTGGAATATGTTAGAAGACTAAATATTGAAGTGATGAGAGAAGTGAAGGAATGTATGTTCACTAAAATAGAACTGAATTTGGTAAATGTAAGACCCCAGGTTATGAGCTATGAGCTCACCAAAGGGTGACCTTAAAAATCTGCTAGGCTCCAATAATTTGGCTGCCACATTTATTAGAAGAACCTTCAGTTACCTTAAAACTTTAAGAGACACTGCAAAGGAGAAACACTGCACAAGTTTTCTCAGGAGGTACCTTTACTGGCAAACATAAAGGAACTTGGCAAGAGTTTAAAGGGAAACATTCAACCAAAATAAAACATTCCACAAAACATTGACTTAGTACATGCTAAACCATACAACTCAACAAGATCTAACCCATCTGGTCCTAAGTTACCCAAAACATCAAGAAAGAAGATTAGGAGAAGTAGTAGTAGAAAAAGAGAGAGAAAGAGGGAGAGAAAAAGAGAGAATTATGTCTACCACTCCTAGATTCAGCACAGATGCAGCTATAGGACGCCAGAAAGATGACAAGGCTTGAACAGCATGGATAGTACATGTTGCTGCTTTTATTTGCTTTGCACAAGTCCATATGGGACTTGTGGCCCACTGGCCGCTCTGGGCAGGGTGAGGGGCAGTGCCCCCCAGTGTGCCAGCCATTCTGGGGCTCGGTTAGGGGCTGTGGTGTGGGGCAGTGCTCCTGCTGTCAGTGACTGACAGCTGCTCCAGGATAGCCCAAGGAGACTCCAAGGAGCTGAGGTATGGAACCTCGTCTTTGTGAAATTTGACCTTTCATTTCCCCCCCCACACACACAGACTCTTGAGCTGGTCTGCACCAATAATTGCTATAATAATGTAATGCCTCACAGTAGACAAATCCGCTGTGTTTATTAAAAATTTTCTGCGATACAGATGAGAAACACTGATGGTCATCTACCAATGTTATTATTTTACGTTAGCTTATATGTTGCTAAAACATAAGGGCACAAAAGGCACATTCTTCTCTTCAAAGCAATTGATCCTTGTTTTGTTCAGAATAGTTTTCAGACTTGAGTTTTTATTCCTTTTTTTTTTTAATCTTGATCAGTATTTTCTTGTGTTTAGCATGTATACTACAATATATTATTTTTATTTATTTTATTTATTTACATTTTTGCAGAAGCTTATGCTCGATGATTCTGACTGGAGAGTAACACAACTTTCCTCAACATTATGCTGAGTATGATATCCAAGAGCCACAAGAGAATATTCACAGGCATATCTTTATCATACGAAGGCAATAGAAGAAATTAGTGAGGGTCATTTAAGACTGTAGCTTCACAGACATTTATTCAGCAATAAACAGCAAGTGATGTTTTGTTGTGTTCCATGCAATTTTAATTATTTAAGGCAGGTAATTAATTAAGCAGTCACAAGTTCAGTAAGATTTGACACCATGGAAAGGACTAATAACCACACCATATCATGAATAAACCAAACACTAAGAGGCAGAGAAAACAACTTCTATTGTAAAATCACTTAAGGTAATGTAAATGCATGCAAGGGAACTCAGTGACAGGCCTTTAATATTTTAATGTAAAGTAATACAGGAATGAGAAATACCTAAGAATACTGCTGAAGAGGTCTCTGGAGCAGGACAGAATGTATTTTACTGCCCTTATGTTTCTAGTAGGGTCTAGGGAAACAACACAGGTAAAATTATGTCCAGCAGTAAAAAGAGAGACTAAAATGAGGCTCTGAGAAGCACAACTTCTATTGCTGCACACAACTTTAAAATTTTTAGCATGTAAGCTCTGGTCCTTACAGAGGAAGTGAATCAAGAGCTGACTGGTATGTAAGAGGGACCTCCCCCCAAGCAAAGACAACTTACACATGTATGTGATCTTTCCAAAATGGGAAAACAGTTTGAATACGGTAAACTAACTACAGGAGGAACAATCCATGTCTTTAGCTGTTTGGAATACTGTGGGAGTACGATCAGAGGACTACCGGGACTGGAAAAAGAAGAATAAGAATAAAAGCAAAAACAAAGACAGGAACAATTAAATACCTCA
>JAWWEE010000122.1:49337747-49376220 GCA_035221455.1 Xenops minutus | reverse complement strand
GTGGTTACCTGGTTACCTGGTTCCCTGCTCCTCCCTTGGCTAGCCAGTGATGTAAGGCTGGCCTCTCCCAGTTCCCCCCCTCCTTTCCCTTACCTGTTGCATGCCGCCCTAACTCCTCCCAGTTCCCAAGCCTCCCCCACGACCCTATATCAGTCCCATGCACCCATAATAAAGTGTTCCAGTCTTTTTCTCCCCTCACCGGCTGTGGACCGTGTCCTTCCCTCCCCGTCGGCACGTGATAAATGAACTCAGTTTCTGTGTGGTCCAACAAAACTAAAAAAATCTATTTCTTATTTTTTAAGAGCTATGCTTTCAGAGAGGTACTGAAGCTGGTAGCTGAATGTATGGTTATGAAGCTGTGGGCTCAGAAAGCTGAATAAATATCACATATGAGGATGTTACAGTTGGATCAAATCTTTTTACCCCAGATGTTTTCATATATCTTGTCTTCAACAATGCCCAGATGTGGGAATCTAGGAAAGGTGTTTAAGAAATAGGGCCTGTACAAGTGGATCTCTTCTCTAGTACACCCCTGTAGAAGGCGAAGGGCTCCCCATACTGCTGCATCCAGACTGTTTAGTGTTTAATGGTGGGTCAGTATTCCAGCAGTTTTCTGACTTTTAACACACAACATCCTACATTTCCCAGTTTAATGTAACTTGTGAGAAAAGATTGTATCACTTTTAAGTCTGGAGCTTGCTAATTTCACTGGATACTACCAGGCAGTTATATCATAAGAAAGCAATGGTTCATATGGCCACTGTCTGACGCTTCTGTTGGCCTCTTCCCAAGCTGAGGAGCCCTACAATACTTAATTTCATCCTAAAGGGGAAGCAGAAAGATGTTTCATGTATTTTATGATCTTTCAGTAGTTTTATGCTGCTGCAACTAGACTGATACTAAACTTCAGGACTACTGGCATGACTTCATTGGAAAGTTAAACCAGGGACTGCAATGTAAAGCTTCTTCAGCTAAACAAGTTCTCATACCTCATGATCACCTGCTATAATGGAGTTCTTAATACTGCTCTCCATAGCATTTCAAGATTAAAATCTTATTTCTAAAAGTAAACATTTTTATAGCAGTTCAGTCCTCATTTTTTTCTAGAAGTATTGAGCCTGAAAAATTTGCTCCTACAAAACAAACTTAAAGCAAAACCCATTCTGCTTCCTAGAAACTATACATAGAGGCGCATGATTAGTATCTGATTTAAAGTTTAATCCCAAACAAAAGCTTCAGGCCACAATTGCACCTTCAAGATAATGTGCCAGGAGTCATAAATTCCAGTGGTACTAGCTGAGGTATGCTTGAAGTTGCAGGAATTGAAATCCCAGGGAAACTAGCAGAGTAAACATGTACATTTCCCTTCTCCTCGTGCCTCTGAAAAACATTTTTATTTATTTATTTATTTGTTTGTTTAAATGTGCTTTGGAATTGAGGGCAAATCCTACAACAGAGCAAAATATTCTCTAGAGTTAAACCGAAGAGAATATGCTGGGCAAACAGTCAGCTGAATGCTCTCCACAGAGATATAAAATCTGTCCTTGATTATTTTATTTGGTTAATGTTTTACAGATACAGCAAGCTGCCTGCGGAAGAGAGGATCTCTCGCATATTGCAGGGACTCCAGGGAAAATAAAGGCTTGCTGACCTCCAGAAAGGGGCTGTAAGCCATAAAGACTGCCTGGTTAAAACAGTGGCAAGTCTGCAGGAGTAAAAGTTATATGAAACAGATTGTAATTTTCTGAAGAACTGAATGCTGTAGAGCAACTGACAAGTATTTGAAGCCAGGAGCAGATAAACGATCTGCATAGGTTCCTGCTGCTCAAGACTACCTCTTATGAGTTACTGCATATCACAGGCCCTTAACTCACACTTTACTTCTCCTCTGTTGAACCCCCGTAAGTTAAACTTGACAAAAGCATAACTTGGATAAAACACGTTTTCAAGGAAGATGTTCCAGGAAAGAATTGAATCTTGTTTTGTTCCACTTGTTTTACACATTGAAGTTGCAGCAGTTGTGGGGAAGGCAAGTTGCACTGCTCTTCAGCTGCGGTTGGGTTGTTATTACAGTATCAGATGTCATATCTCAGGGTGCTAGCACAAAGGAGGGAGTGACCTCCAAGTCCTGTGAAGTAAATATTCTTTCCATTCACTAACAATCGCTGCTTGTCAGGCATTAAGGTAAAATTCCAGACTGCAGATGCCATAAGTTACATGGTAAAATCATTCCTGATCTTTAATGCACCTAGTGTTTAGATTTAAGAAATATTTCACCCAATAGCTTGTCAGAAAAAAGTAAATTTAAAAACATGCCTGGAAATGTTTGCCTTTGTTCCAGTCATAGAGGATTCACTGTTCCTCAGTACAATGAGCACATCTGAGTAGCACTACATGAGTGGTGCCCCATCAGATTCTTAACAAAAATGAGACTGCTCACATGTGGCTGCCCGCAGAGAAAAACATTCTGACTAAATAAATGTGTTCTGAGGCAAAACTTTCATATTCTTTGTCATCTATTATCTACCCTGCCCAGGATGGTGAGACAAATAGCAGCTTCTGTCATTTAATGATACATTTATAAAGCACATTCAATTTGAAAAGTTAGAATTTGGAAGTTATGACATTTATTGTAGGTGCTGTAATAGTAACTTTTCTTGCTTTTTAAGAGATAGATTTTCATTTTCAACTTTCCGAAGAACTGATTGCTGGAACAAAACAGTCTTTGTTTAGTATCTCTTCATGTTTCCAATGAAGTTAAGATTTGTCATTGCTCAATAGCAGTAGGAGCAGTGGTAATTTTACATTTAAAGTGTCAAAAACTACTTAGAGGAAAGGTTGAGGGAAATATTTTCCATTTGTTAAACCGAGTACTCTAACCACCTCCAAAACATCAAGACACTGGGAAATAAGCCAGGAGAAACTTTCTGCAAATTGTCAATGCTCTGTAATTTTCCATATGTTCTCACATATTATGTTTATAAAATTTGCATGTAATATAAGAACCATCTCTTACTCTCTGGGAATCTATCAGCTCCTTCAGTGCATTTAAAAAACAAGGCCACTAAAAGAAAAAAAAAAAAAGCATCAGAAAGTAGAAAAAAAGAAACAAAACAAACCACTGTTGGACTAAGTCAGGATTTCACAAGACTTTTCCAAGATTTAAAGTACACAGTTTATTTAATAGGCATTTTCTTAAAAACTCTAGAAACCTTAGCATTACCAACATGTGTATTGATTTTTTATGCTAAGATTAACAAAACAATCAAGGTGTATCCAATATTGACTACAGAGAAAAAGTCAGTGCTACAATTTCAGAGAAATCATCCCAAAAATGGACAGTTGTGTGATATTTAGAATCAAAAAAGTGGGATTTAAACCTCTGGAAATTGTTCAAAATGCAGGGAAATAAAAATAAAGTGTGTAAATGAATGCCATCCTCAGAAATGCAACAGTTGTGGATTGCGGTTGGTAACAGCTGGAACAGCACTATTCAGGTGCACAGGAAGGCTAAAGGAGGTTATAAGACACTTACAAAGATACGAGAATGAGGTGCTTCCTTTCTATGGCACATACAATTTTTGACCTGGAGCTCAATTAGAAAGAATACTTCCTGTACAGGAAGCAGAGTAATTCAGCAGAGAATTTGTAGATCTAGACAAATTTCTTTACTTAGCAAAAGGAGTGATACTGAAAGATAAATAAGGTTTCTCAATGCTTTTGTTGCTGTTTTTGTTTGTTTGTGTTGTTTTTGTTTGGTTGGTTTGTTTTGTTTTTCTCCTAGAAGACAGTGACCGGAAGACTTCTGTTGCATGGAACTCCAGAACTGTACAATCCATTATTTTCAGCTATTTTTAAGGAAATTTAAAACAAACAAACAAACAAACAAACTGTATCCTAAACCAGAGGGATTTAAATTATGATCTGGATACAATGTTGTGAACACCAACCAAAACAGAGTGTTATCTCTGAGGTAAATGGGCTGAAACAGATGGAAGAGAGAAACGGGAACTTTCCTAGAGGCACAATGTCTTTGTCACCAGCTGTTACTGGGAGATAATGTGCAATGACAAGTGAAGTATAGGAGGAAATCCAGATGCCCGTAGTCTTTTTCTGTGGTCTACAAAAGCAGCAGATTCTTTTACACCTTTATCTTCCTTAAAGGAAGGACTCAAATTTACAATGACCGCTCGTATGGCAATTCTTTCACATCTGTATCAAACAAAAATCAAACTGGAAATCTATGTTTCTCAAGTCAGCTTAACTGTAGACTTTCAAAGCTTTATAGGCAATTAATATATTATAGAAACATGAACAAGAGTTATTTCTCTTTTGCTCTTACAGTTTTTTGTCTTCATAAGTTGAATATTTTGATACAAAAGTATTGCAATTATAGTAATTTGTGGTAATTTTTTATACATGTATTAAAATGAGATTTTTTAATTGTTGAAAAAAGTTTTAGTGACAACTATTAAAACAGCAGACTAGAGTTAGATCTTCATACATCTACTGTAATGTTTAAGACAATTCAAAGTGCTTATTAATTCGCCATGCTGTGAAATCTGTGAGTGCTCTGACTTCCTTAGGTTTAAGCTCCTTAAACAGTTAAATCAAGAACAAAAGTTCTTCAGCTTATTGAAAAGTGACAAATTTTCTACACCTGTCTGTCAGTGCTAACTTCTCAAAAAGTATTGAGACAGCTGATAGCTAAATGCACATTTCTCAGGAATATCTAAATGTTATGATTACCTGTGGCTGAAAATCTAGATATCCATCTAATTATTCAAACGCCTGAATATTTCTAATGTCTGACCCACAGCACTGAAAGGAAATATTTCCTACATCTGGATATTCCTACAATGAGCAAAATTAATTTCTCAACCTTTTCTTAGGCTGGAGATGAAAATATTTCTTAGGTTAAAAAGACAAATTCAGGTTGTGTCCACTCGTATATTTAAAAAAGGCTCCTCAAGACTAGAAATGCTTGAACAAGATTATATTACCGGCCAGGTACATGGAGCTCACACAGAGATTGACTGGCAACTTGACTGGGGCAGGCAAGAGAGCAATCCATGCAACTCTGTCCAGCAGCAGAGGAATGTTCATGTCACTATTTACCTCTCATAACTTATTCCAGGATGCAACAGAAAACTTTATGTACCTGGGATTTTTGAGACCAAGCACACTGTGGTACTTCACTTTAGCCCAAACACATGTGTTAGGAAAAACAAGGGTCCATGGAAGGGACAGCAAGTGTTTCTTGATTTCATTGTGCTTTCAAGTTTCCCTGAATATGGGGACTGCATGCTTTCACTAATAGCACTTAAGCACTGTATTAACTACGAAACAGCAGTTCATGATGATAATGAGACTTCTTTTTAAAAATCAGGTGTAATTTTTTCTCTTGATACACAAGCTGCTGGTAAGGAGCACTGAAAAGACCTGACTTGACTAATTCCTAGCAAAATGACATGGGTTCAAGACTAAGAAAGCACCTTAGGCCAGTGCAAATGCTATGGCAGTTTCCTTTTTACATGGCTTTCTTTATTTTAAAGAAATATGTCATTTTAATTATACTTTATATTAGTCATGAGAAAAATTCTCAGCAGTCCCTTTCACCTAACTTCTTTTGTAAACTGTGGGGTGAATGGAGAAGGGCAACACTTACAGCTGTACTCTGGGATGATTTGGATCAGATGAATCCATGTTTAACAACCCTACCCTACTGGGAAGGGAAATGGCATCTCATGTGCCATCTGCACGGGTTTCCTTGGCTGTGGAAGGTAAGTAGGCAAAAAAATGCTGACCATATACAAGACATGAGCTTTACATCCCCTTCTTCTCTTACTGTTTTTCAATCCTGTGCTGGAGTCTTGTGAAGGTTCAGGGCATATTAAGAATTTGATCCAGTCATGTAAAACCTGGAAAGGCAGATACTAGTGGTTTCATGGAATTTTCAGAGACATACACTGTTCTATTGGCATAACAAATAATGAATAGCGAAAATATTTTAAGCAGCTCTTGGGATATTATGAATAAATTTCAAACAAAATTAGTCTGCTGCATTTCTGGTACTGAATTGCTCACGGTGTACCTGAGAGCTCTGTGAGTATACTATTATCCCTTATGATTTTGTTCTTGAGAGAGAAGAGAGAAAAAAAAAAATCTATCTATCTATTGATATATTTCTGGTTGTCACTCATCATCATTTAGAAATTTAAACATATGTTGTATATTACAACATAATATGAGGATATGTTAGTTGATGCTGCTTAATGTAGAACACTCTGCATTGTACTCAACTAATAAAACTATTTTGGTTGTACATGAGAACATGATACAACTGACCTGTTCAACCCTTGAAAATCCTCAGTGCAGAGAACTAAATACTCTTTTTTCATCCCAGCACCCAACTTACTACAATATTATTTCTGAAGTTGTAGCTGTTAAAGTATAACACCAAAAATAGATGACTTGTTCCAGTGGATTGCATCCAGGACTCAGTGTGAGGGCAAAATGCATGCAGCTACCCAAGATACTCAGCTGCAGCTAAGGTACTAGGAAAAAATTTTCAAGCGTTGAAAACGCTAACAACTATGGTGCTAGTTTACACGGGGCAGGAAAAAATGCAAAACAGCTGTTTCCTTTGAGCCTTTTATGGCCTGCCTGGCCCCCCTGCAGGGCCTCCAGGCGTCTCTGTGAGAATTTTATCTTTTCTTGAAACAGGGAGTCAACCTCCCTGGCAGGCAGGGAGAGGAACACACATAGAGCTATTCAGGGGAAGAAATCTCCCAGGCAACAAAGTTTCTTTGAGTGAATTGTATATTCTTATCTTCTTCGATCAATTCTTCTGAAGGTTTTCAATACTTACACTCAGAACAAAGGAAATCTATGAGAAGCTTTTTTTTGTTGTGATTAATTATTTTTGAAGTCTGTTTTCAAGAATCACTGCTTTCTAAGGGCTGTAACTCAAATTTGCTGCTAGCTCTAGTATGCTACTTGGGTTCATAAAACCAGGAAATTCTGAATTTTCCATGTGAATGAAATTATAGAAATATTCACAGAATCACAGAATATGCTAAGTTGGAAGTGACCCACAAGGATCATCAAGTTCAACTCTCAGCCCTGCACAGGACCAGACCCAGAAGTCACAGCATGTGCCTGAGACTATTGTCCAAATGCTTCTTGAACTTTGGCAGGCTTGGTGCTTCTCTGGGGAGTCTGTTCCAAAACCCAACCACTCTCTGGGTGAAGCACCTTTTACTAATATTCAACTGAAACCTTTTCTGATACAGCTTCTCTGGTCACCACAGAGAAGAGATCAGTGCCTGCCCCTCCTCTTTCCCTCATGAGGAAGTTGTAACTGCAACGAGTGCCCTCAACTGCTCCTCATATGGCTTCCCCTCAAGGCCCTACACCATCTTTGTTGCCCTCCTTTGGACACTCTCTAACAGTTTAATATCTTTCTTATATTGCAGTGCCCAAAACTGCACACAATATTCAAGATGAGGCCACCCCAGTGCAGAGCAGAGTGAGACAATCCCCTCCCTTGACCAGCTGGCGATGCTGTGCCTGATTCCCCCCAGGACAGGGTTGGCCCTCCTGGCTGCCAGGGCACTGCTGACTCAGATCCAACTTGCCACTGACCAAGATCCCCAGGGCCCTTTCCACAGCACTGCTTTCCAGCATCTCATTCCCCAGTCTCTATGTACATTCAGGATTGCCCCATCCCAGTGCAGAATCCAGCACTTTCCCTTGTTGAACTTTATGTGTTTGATGATTGCCCAGTCCTCTGATTTGTCAAGGTCTCTCTCTGCAGGGCCTCCCTACCTTCAAAGGAGTCACAGACTTAAGCTACCTATAAATAAAAAAGCCCCTATTTTTTTTTCTCCATTTATTCTGCATGCAGGATACTATATTTATCTAGCTAGTATCACAATTCTTCTTTCAGAATTAGATATTCAGCTCATGTTCTGGCTCTTATAAATGATCGATAAATTTGTGATGAGTTTGCGTAAGTATTTTTCTCAAAGGAATCAAGTCCTTGACTGAGGTATTTTAATTGCTATAATTTGAATAACTAATTCCAAGTTCTGAAAATTTTAGTTGAAGGTAGTATGTGATTAACTGCTGTTAATGAAGCCATTACCTGATCAAGTACCATTTCATTCTTGGAACTGATTATCTCCAAATGCAAATTAAATTGATTTGAATTGTCAATTTTTTCTCTGGATTTATAGTACACTTTTTAAATATTCTGCAAATACTGGTATGCAACATACTTTCCCATTTTTATTCTTCTGGCAATTTTGTATGTTTTTATGTTTAACATCATATCAAAACATGCAAAATCTTTTTTGCTCAACACACTGAGCTAAGAATTTTAAACTAATTTTTAGTGAAATGAGAATTAGTAATTGTGCTAACAATTAGTTGCATTGCATCACACGGACTATAGCAAAATGCAACAAATATCCTAGTGGCAGGATATAAAAGTATTGATGAAGGAAGTTTATGACGTAGGATTCACTTGTCTAGTTTAAACAACTCGTCTCTTTTTATCACTTCTAGACTATTGTTCAGTTCTAATGCAAAGAATGTTAAGAAATGAAAGTGATGGAGCTGTACACAGAACACTGACAATTTTGGAACTAGAGGGATCATTAACCAATAAAATATAAAAATTATGAATGTTGATTTTGTTACCTGTTACTATGTATGCTGCAATATCCCTCACTCAGATCCTCCTGCTGTCACAACAAACTTTCTACAACCAGTTTTTGACATGCAGATCTGCCTCAAAAGAATTCTTAAACTAAATGGACAAGATCAAAAAAAAAAAAAAAAAAAAAAAAAAGAGAAAAAGACTGGGAAACAGAAAATTGTGTTCGTGGTAGAAGAGGTGGAAAGGGTTGCCTGTTGACACAAAGTGCTTAAGGCTGTTGATCAGCAGATATCATGATAAAATCTCAAAGCCACTGAATGACTGAAATCTAGGGTTTCCTCCATTTATAACCTGTGTATTTCACCTCCAATTTTGGCTTTGCCTTCTTTCACTATTCCCCAGAGTTTTCTGCTCCACTGTCAGTGCCACCACTGGGTTGATTCCTGTGAAGGGAAATGGGGGTGACAGTGGTCAGTCACCATCTCAGAATATGTTATTACTTGGTAGATCCTGGTAAAACCCATTTTCTAAAGCACAGTAAGAAAGATCTCAGAGAACCAGCGATTAAAAGGAAAACCTCTCTTATATAGAGTGGTACTTTTCCCTCCCTTCCTTGGGAACTTCTCAGTTCTCATCTGATGCATTTAGTTTAATCTAGTTTTAAAAATAACTTTCCTTACACTGATACACCCTAATAAATTTTGCCTCTATAAAGTCATTTGAAGACAATGAACTGTGAACTTAAGTATATCAGTTTTAGATTAAAAAAATTCAAAAAATAAAACTGTTAATTCAAAACTAGATGAGCTGTATTTAAAATCTAAACAACAGGTATGGTAAAATATGTACATTAGAGTAATACTAGAAAGTACAAAAAATGTAATAAAGTACTTTATGTTTCTTCTTTCATGGAGATCCAGATTTGAAGGTTCTGTGCAATCTCCTGTGATCTCTTTGTATAGTTCCTTCATACTCACAGACACTCACCCACACTTGTGCATGTCCACACACACACACAAAAATCTATATTCAGTCTACAACCTATGTACCTTTCTGCATTCTTTTACAGTGGGACATAATATTTTCAGTAAATGGAAATATATATACATATTTCTCCACCAGACTAAGTAATTGTTGACTCCAGGATATCAAGTGTACTGAGCACATTTGGGAGGCCTGACCAACTTGGGAAAAAACATTCCAACATCAAAAGTGTGCTCTTGCATTTAGGATCATTCTGCTTTGAGAAGGCCAAAGTTGTGTCTGTGCCTAACAATTTGGTATTTATCACTGAATTCTAACATAAGTGAGAAAGCAATGTCTTTAAAATAAAAATAACAGTTAGAGTCACTTGTTTGCTATACTGTTTTTCAGAGAGATTTCCAAATGCTGCTCAGTCCTGGCAAATCCAGACAAATCCACAAGAATGATACTAAAAGTACACTTGACATTTTACTTCTCAAATTTGTTTTATCCAAGCCACTTCTAAAGATTAAAAATGGATTAATATGAAGCTAAAGCTGTGAGAACTACATGTGTGCAATCTCCAGAAAGATTGCAAAATAGAAATGCGCTCTAAAAAGTGATATTATGAGAGTAATTTTATGCTAAAAAGGAGTTAAACAAAAATATTCAAGCTGTGAAAGCAGTGTTCTACATCCTTGGAAGGAGTTTCTATTATTTTTACTAATTTTTAAACAAAACATTCCTAAGTCAAAAATATTCACTGGAAATGCATAATTTGATGCAACAGGAACTGTGTAAGTAATCCTGAAAATATCCTGCATTATTTAGTTGATTTTGGTCTATCTATGGGAAAAAAAAATCCACCAATTCCAGTTATCAGAAACACTGAGAAGATAGCATGTTTGTTCATCTGAAATGCATCATGCTTCATAACAAAACCAAAATTATTCAAAACAGTGAGATAGCTGGGGATATAGAGCAATAGTTTATTTCACAGCAGTCTGGCATTTTCATTCCCAGTCTAGCATCTAAAATATAATGATGGGCCTACCTACAAAGGTGTTTAGCTTAATTTTTATTTTATAACCGTGTTCTTATCAATATGTACCAAAAATAAGGACAGAAAGTGAGAAGGAAACCCAGTTTTGGAAGGAAGACTACATATGTTTGAGCACAAAGAACCAAAAACCATCCACAGAAGCAAAATTAGTCCTAACAATAATAATGACAGAAAACAGTATACAATTTTAATCTTCATTGGGCAAAGAGAATATCAGTACTAGCACTGTTGAAACATTTTCTCATGTTAGGGCAGTTTCACCAGAGGGGAAGAAAATCATTATGGCATTATGTGGCCTTTGCAAATGAGTAACCTACAGAGGTTCTGTAACAATAATAGCACACAGGGACATTGCCAACTTTTTTACGTCAACCTGACAGTGATCATGAAAGATTTCTACAGGAGAAGGTATTCAGGAATGCAGGTAATTATACTGGAGAAAGCTGTGCAGACCATAAATAAGACAGGCAAGCCTATCTCAGGTGCTGAGCTGTACAAATATTCTGTAACATACCCAATATGAATTCTAAAAGATGGAGTGAAAATAAGGCAGTTATCTTGACCATTAAATTTATGAAAAGGATTTAATGTTTTCTCATAGAATGATTTTCAATTATGTACATAAACTTCTACATAAATGCCTCTGCATCATCTAAATAAGGTGTAAGTACACAAGAAATAAATCAATTACGTTTTACTTTCCTATACTTCTCATCTCACATTCAATCTTGAGTGGGGATATCACTCTAGGTACTTTCATTAGGATGCTCAAAAGTTTTGCCAAGCTTCAGAAAAAAAAAAAATCTGCTCTTTTAATAATTTACAGAGAGGGTTATGCTGTATGGTCTGCATATGCAAATATCTTAGATAAATGTGCTGGGTATGAGGTATATGCCGAATTCTTAGATAATGGTTGTGCCACCTACCATTACCACAAAACAGAGTGATGGTTCAGTATGCTAAGATAAGCATTGACTTAAATGATTCAGAATAAGTGATGTTAAATGTGGTTTGGTATCACATTAATATTTCATTGACAAATCCATATCTTTATGTTCTTGCTTGCTGTAGCATCAGACATGCCAGAATTGCAAGAGTTCCTTAATACAGGTTCTCCTTTTGACACTTTTATTACTTATATTACTATGTTCTGGTTATAAGGGATTAATTTCAGATTAAAGTATTATTCAATGAGAATAAGGCTGGAAGAGCCTGGGCAATGCTCCCAGATTCATTCTGAAAATTAGACAGTGAGCTTCTTCCAACATTCTAAGAATACATACCTTTCCTGGATAATAAGAACTCCCCAAGCTGGCTAAGACTAGCCAGCAGCACAGTGCAGTCATTTTTGCAAGAGGAAATATTCTAGAGACCTTCACAAAGAACACACTGAAAAGAGACAGTATAAGCCTTGAAGTAAGTCTTTGTTAAATAGGAGTTGATATTTTCTTATCTCCCACGTTATATCAGTTAGACTGTATAGTTTCTGGAATTGCAAGCTGCTTGCTGCTTGCAAGGCATTAACTTGAGCAAATCATTCTCATACGAAACAAGGAGTGAGTATGGCACATCAATAGGACAACATGAATGTGTTTGTTTAAATTGGCACTGTACCAATCACTAAATTTTTACAAGGTTTGAAATAGTTAACACTTTTTCAAAGCAAATTTTATGTGCCAAAACCTGCATGACTCTCTAAATCCAGATTTCTCAGAGAACATATCTGGTTCAGCTCTAACAATACGTAAATAAATATAGAGCCCAGTTACAGAAGGGGAACTGAATCACTGGGATGTGTGTGTATGATACTGGTTTCTCCAGGTATGTGCAGCCTCATCTTTTGATATGAAAACAGAGATGATTGGAAAGTGACAGATATTGTAACTGTTTGTCTCACCTGTCCCCTTTGGGCTGGTACTGAATTTCTCATTTAGTGTTCTAGAAAATCCAGTATTTTATAATAGCACTGTTCACATGGTAGATACCCTGCAATTGAAGTGTTATTAATACATAAATACTTTCATGACATAAATCTTTATAGCACTGCACACTGGGTATTTAAACATCCTTCACTATCAATGCAAGTATTTTCTGAGTCTCACATACGTGGTTGTGGAATTATACAACAATATCGCAAGGCAGCAAGGAGTTCAAATCATACAGTAGAATTTTCAGGAAGTTTACATGAAGTATATACATCTTTTCTAGCTTTACCTATATTTTCTCCTTTTCCTAAGCCCCAATCCTTTTTGAAGCCAAAATCACAGTTTTGAAAGTATTCTTTATCTTATTCCATTTTTTCAGGCAGTTGCAAAGTAGGGATGTTAAGTTGCAGTGATTCTCTGTGTCTTGAAACAAAAAGGCTTCATCAGTGTTAAATATGTTGGAACCTATATATTTTCTGGATCACAAGCATCAAATAAATTCGCTCCCTTCAGCCTTGGATTTTGGGAAATCCACTGGTGTTGGCCAGTCAATAATCTACATGATCCCAGTTTGGGAGTAGAAACTGAGACATTTATTGATCACTCACATTACAATATATAGAACCGAGGAGCAGGTTATGTTAATGAAGAGGTAGGACATGTTAATAAGGGGGACAAGTTATGTTAAGTAGGACTTAGGAAATCCAGTCACTATATTTCATCATACAGCAAGCATTTCTCCATACCAAGACCACCTGCGGGGAACAAAGGGTTTCTGCGTGTCTTGCAACATCTTGTAAAGTCCTTCTGTATCTTGCAAGGGGAGACAGGGCTAATATACATAGAGAGATGAAAACAGTCCTGGTCTCCAAAGTATCCTCTCATGGCAGGCTCCTATGTTATCGAAGGGAGGAACCCCTTTCCATATCTGCTGCCCAGGGCTTGCTGGACAATCCCATCACTTCTCCATCTGTTAATAAATGTTTTTCTTCCCCAACACACTGGAGAGCACTGCAGCTTAATAACTGCAGTAGAAAATGGAAGGTATTCCCAGTTCTGCTTTATGGTAAACTCTGTGACCTAGGGGAACTATTTAAACTCTGTGGTTTTGTTTTTGTTCTTTTTTCTCCTCCCCCTTTTTATTTAAGCAGTATAAAATAATAATAATGATAATAACAATAATAATAATAATAATAATACAACTAAATAATAATAATATAATAATAATACAACTAAATAATATAATAATAATAATAATAATAATAATGTACCTGTGAATTTATTTATGAGCTCCTAAACTGCACAGAGAAGGAACTGGCAAATCTTATGGTCCTTTTCATACAGAAAACCTGATAGGGTGATCTAATAGTTTTTTCCAATCTTCAAAGCTCTGAATATATGAATAATTTTGTACTTTACTAGATAACAAGGCTTAATTCATTAACATTAGTAGGCCCAAATGAGAACACCAGTATAGATTGTGAGCAAGAAATACAATACAGGATCTCAGTCACTGTAAACTGGTGTTGACTAAGTAAGGACACTGGTCTCTCAGGGACACTGGCACCAGGTAACCCAGAAGTCTCTGTGTGGATATATTTGTGAAATAGAATGGATATAATCAAAGAGGTAACTCTAGATTTATGGTGCAAGAAGTGAGAGGGAAGTATGTCTTTTTCTATAATCAGAATAGAGGTGAATAATTCATAACATTTGTTTGTTTGTTTATTATATTTTATCAATTTCTCTGTGCAAAATTTGTCCACATGCAGGTATTTATTTGCTCATTATATTCATTATTGACCATACTATTTCTCTGAGCATTTTTTACTCTAAAGATTGTCTGTTAAAAATTTATTAAAAGCATTTATTGTACAAAATTTGTGCTGTTCATCTTCAAAATGTGTCACCTAGTTTATTTTTACTTCTTTGCTTGCTGATTGGTTGAGAATAATTCTTATTTCAACTGTGAACCAAGAGAGAGAAACTTTCTTTCCAAGTTTATTATAAAGTATAATTTATTTGTTGCTGTGTTGATAAAAAAAATATTATAAGACCCATGAAGATATCAAAAAATGCTCATCATCCCCAGCAGCAAAGCAGAATGAGGAAAAATTCCTGACTTAATGAAGAATCAGTCATCATTTCTTATGACTTGGGTTTTTTAGATATTTTTGAAGAGTTTGGAAAAATTTGGATTTACATTCAAGGTCACTGAAGTTCCTGGTGAATGTGTATGTACTTATCAGTACAATCCTGAATCAACTCTTTGCAAAGAGTTGCATAAATGATGTACATAGAAGTTTCCTAGGTAGGTTTAACTATAGTTATGTTGTAACAGGAAGAAAACAGTTGTGCAGTAACACAACTGGAGCAATACATCAACTTCAGAAAGTCAGCTCAAGTCATAAACCTTGTTTTTTTGAGTCATCTCAGCTATGAACACAAGCTGTCAGAAGAAGTGGAAAGAACTGGAAACTTTTCCATCATCTAAAAATAATTAACACATTGAAGTAAAGATTTTTATTCTACATATTTTAAATTCTGTATGAAATCTATGCATTTAATGTAAGTATATTATAGAAGCATGCTATTTCTAATTAACTCTGTCAAATGGATTTCATTAAAGTGAAAGACCTTGTAATTACAAGTGGTTTTTCAGACTGTACCCATGAATCTACTTAATGGAAGGACTGATGTACCTATCTAAAAAAAGCTGAAAAACTGAAGGAATGTGACACACAGAGAAAACTGAGAAGGAAAAGCCTAGCTTTTAGCTGAGATTGGAAGAAAAACAAAGAGCTGAAAAACCAGAGAGCAGGTTTTGTTTCTTCACACCCTCCTTTCCTCTTTTAATCTATAGAAACTTTCTACCTCTTTGGGACATCATAATCTTTCTCCCATCTCTCCTGACCCTCTGATCTTAGTCTTTTTCCTTCGATTTGG
Source organism: Xenops minutus (assembly GCA_035221455.1). NCBI lineage: Eukaryota > Metazoa > Chordata > Aves > Passeriformes > Furnariidae > Xenops > Xenops minutus. The sequence goes on along the minus strand of JAWWEE010000122.1, from coordinate 49,360,658 downwards.
AGCTGCCTGTGGGTGGGGTCATATTCCAGGAACTGAAGTCCCTGTGAACTGCAGCCAGTCCCTGTTACCCGCTCCTGTTGGAAGATGGATCCATTGAGTTCAACACTACTGTAAGACCCTGGGTATACGCAGAGACTCTCACAATGTGTTGGGCAAGGCAATTATGCCTCAGTGAATTAATCATACAAGAAGTTAGCTCAGTGTCTGATGCTTACTACAGAAAGGGTGTGTTCTGTCCCCTCTGTTGCTTTTATTTGGGATTAGGATTCCTCTACAGGGTTGAGAACAGCTCTCCATGCACCACATTGTGTAATTCTTTTGTGCGTTCTTTTTGCCCAAGGAGCAAGGGAAGTGCCTTTAACTGTCTTTTAGGTCTGAAAGCATTATTACTGTTTTCATAAACAGCAATAACGAGCATTCAATAAACCCAGTTTTAACTTGTGCATAATACATATACAGTTTTGCTACTGGCTTGTCTTAGCTACATAGGATTTCAGTGTATACTAACTCTTTGATAACACTGTATTCAGATCTTTTTTTCCTCTTTAATTCTCAGGTTTCAAACTCTGAAGCTCTTTATTACTCTGCTTCCCAGTCTCCTGTGCCTCATTTTCCATGATTCCTCACATCTCTTATACAGTTTCTGCCCACACCATCACTCTATTGTCATGCTGCAGTCACTGAGTCTTTTTTTCCTGCTGGTCACCTCTGTGAAGTCCTTCCCTTTCAACTGTCACTTTTGGCACTTTCCTTCACTAGGAGCTACTTTTTTTCCCCCCCCTCCAGAATCTGTTTTGGTCTTAGTGAAGTCAAGTCTTTAATCTCTGTTATCTGTTCAGTTCCCCACTTGGAAGGGCAGTCTCAGTTCTCACTTCTGCAAAGTCTTTTGAAGGAATGAGTTCAAACCATTGCCTTCCATGCTCTGCTATTGGGCCAACCTCTTCCCCAAACAGCTGGCTGCTTTTTTCTTCCCTGTACACTGTTTTTATCCAGAGAATATTTCTCTCTCCTTCCACTGACTGACTCAACTGATGGCCAGACTGCCCTGACTGTCCAGCTACCAGTTTCAAGGGCACACAACCACAGTTTCACTGACATAAATCATTTAGATGTTTATGGTAAGGTCCTAGTAGCTGTTACTTAATGATCTCTGTATCTTGTTAAACCATAGGAGATAATTTTTTCTTTAATTTGTGTCAAATTTTTCAATGATACAGAGCAACAGGTAAAACTATGTTGAGATCACACCAGAAAATGGAAACTTATTTCAAGACTCATGTCTGAGGCAGAGGTATTGTTTGCTTCAAACTAATTCAGCACAACAAAAGCATTTTATGTGTCTAGAGAATTCATACAATGTGTTCCCTTAAACTTTTATGAAACACCTAAGGTATGCAATAAAACCTGTGATGATACTTAATTAGAAATAGGCTAAGAAGCTTTGTTGTAAGAATGTCATAATTTAGTTTAGCAAGAGTCTACAGCTCTGCTTCTCAAGAAGAATATTTTGTACATTTACATGTTTACAATATTTCTGTAGAATACATATTATATTTAATTTTTTTCTCTACAACATCAATACCTCTATCAGTCACAACTAAAAATCAACAGATAATTTTTAATTTATTATGTATTATTATATATTGTTTCAATAATGAACAAGTCATGTGAGGGCAAATGTAAGTAATGGTAATCTCACTTCAAAGCTATCAAAACATTTCAAAGATTATCCAAATTATTGACTCACATAATCACAGAATTGTCCGGGTTGGAATGGACATCTGGAAATTATGCAGTCCAATCACCCGCCAAGGCAGGCTCACCTAGGACAGGTAATGTGGGAATGCATCCAGTTGCGTTTTTAATGTCCCCAGAGAGGGAGAATCCATGACCTCCCTGGGCAGTGTTTTGTCACCTTCAATATAAAGAATTTCTTCCTCATGTTGAGGTGAAAATTCTTTATGGCTATTGCTCCTTGTCCTGTCACTGGGCACCACTGAAATGAGTCTGGCACCATCCTCTTGGCACCTGCCTTTGAGATATTTACGGGCATTAATGAAATCCCCTCTCAGTCTTCTCTTCTTAACTACCTGATCAATTACCTCGATCTGGAAACTGTGTTAGAAACCTCATAACCAGAGATCTTTCTCTTATTCTTCCGTGGAGCAGGACTGAAAATATGAGTCTCTTAAGCAGATTGTTACTTCTCAACTAAGAAAACTGATAGGTGGTCACCTGGGGTATATTTAATCTTCTTTCATATTCACAAACCCTTAAAACCCCTTTGCACTAGGATTAAAGCTATTAAGAGTACGAAAATTCTGTTGCATGTATGAATGAGAGACTTTGACTTTTGGGTTTTAATATGACTGAAATTGGAAATGAGAAATTTGAAACACTCCAGTAAGAAAGGATCTTGTAAGTTAATAGACCAACAGCACTAAGTTCTCTTATTCTTTTACCTTTTTATTTTAAATATTAAAACAAAAAGGTTTGGACTTGTAAGAGAATTTTTTTCAGAATTACATTATATTAAAAATGAAAAAATAGTGTATCCCACTGATTCCAGAAAATTACTTTTATTTAAAAGGAAATTTTAGCAAAATATACATATTTGCAAAGCATTTTGCTTCCACAGAAAACTCCTTCTAAATGGGAACTTTAGTGTTATGTTTTCTTTTATTCCAGTCTAAAAATTTCTCCGTGTTTGAAAAGGTACTTAAATATGCCCTTAGACTAGTCAGAAAAGGTTATTCAGCATTAAAAACAACAGAGGTAGTCTAACTTAAATTTATTCCCTGCTAAAATCAAACTAATGTAATGCAGGGGTCTGGATATAATGAAGTGTATGACAGGGCTAAAGGTCTTCATCTTCAAAGGGTTGTGTGCATAGAATTATGATATATCCTGAATAGAGAACCCACAAGCATTATACTGAGGGGAAAAAAAGATAAATTAATAAATAAAATATGAAAAATTTGAAAAGTGTAAATAAAGTTGCAGAATTTTTCTCTCTCCAGAAGTGCAATTTGTTTTTCATTTACTCAGCAATGACCACTAATGCTAAACTTCCTTCCTTGTGCTAATTGTGTGCACATTCAGAACATGTATTCACATGTATCCCCATTCAGAACTTCTCCTCCTAAATAAGAACCAGTTTTTAATTTGGTCATAAACAGAACTGAACATGCAGAACAATCCCTTTTCAAATTAAAAGCAACTTAAATTCCCGAAGTATATTATAATGTTGTTGCACATTTGATAGAAAATAGAATGTCAGATTGTTTTAGTGTATTGTTTTTAATATTTCTTTCCATTAAATCTGAAAATGTGTCTAGGCTGTGAGTCAAACATTTTTTAGTTAAAATTATGAATGAACAATGAACATTTCTTAGTACAAATCATAACTAGATGAATGAAGTCAAATAACATTAATTAAAAAATTTTGGAGACAATTTTCTAGTTTTTAAATGAGCTTTTAAAAAGGAATTAATAATGTAAATTACTTTTTAATAATGAAAGTGCTATTTTTAGGACATACACTGGCATATATGAATAAGTTTTTCTTCAAACCCCTACTTTTATAGGACTTAAGAGTTACATCTTTTGGTATTTGTGTTAACAGACAATTGTTGGGAGGATCTAAATTACATATTCTTATACTGACTTATTACTTTAAAATATTTAATTTCCTAAGCTTTGATAAGTTCCATACTTTCAGAAAATATTGATGTCCAAACCAGACAAAGGTGATTAGGCCATAGGGTTTTTCTTTTTACAAGGTGCTGTCACTAATTGTCATTAATTGTATCGATACCATTTTCTAATGCAATATTCAAGCAAATACTTAGCTAATGTCAAAGAGGAATGGGAGTGGTTAAACCATGAATCACACCCATACACAATTATATGAAGTCTTGATGAGAAGTTTGGAAAGTCTTTGATGGAGGTGATGGAAAGGGTTCCTATAAGCATAATATATATCCAAGCACATTGCTAAAGTGAGATTTTACTTCCTGTGTGACAAATTTATTTAACAGAGCTGCCAGGAGCCTAAAACGAGGCTGGGTATGAGGACTTGGCCAGGAAGTGCTGGAGCATGGCTGGGCAGGGGCGGAGAAAGGGCTTTAAGGCAGGAATGTGAGAGAGAACACTGTCCTGAGAGAAGGCTGGGCGGCAAGGGGAAGAGCAGGGGAATGTGCAAAGGGGAAAGGAGAACTAATGGTAGAAGAGGTGGAACAAAGACCATGTTCTCCACTGCAGACATTAGGGACACATCCTGGTCCCTCACTTAGATGAGTTGTGGAAATGAGCTGAGGGAACTGCAAAGGGGGAGAACAAGAGGACCACTTCCATTGACTACTATAGTCCCCTATGCTCCATCAGTTCCTCCTTTGTCACTCACTTTCACTCAAACTTTATTTTTCTTTAGTCCATTTCCCCCCAATGTCAGAGGTGTTGTCTGGGCTCTGAACAAGTCCATCAGGAATGAAAGAGAGGAAGGTTCTTCACATGCTCCTGCTCATAACATTAACCCTGTCCCTCCCATGTAACACTCACTATTTAAAAAACCCTCAGTCAAGCAGTTTTGTTTCAACATATGAATGGCAAATGCATACATTTACTGCAGGAAACAGCAGTTCACCATCACGGTTTGATGATTTTGCCCTTTGCCTAGGGTATAGTCTTGCAATGGACCTTCGTAACTACATCACACCACAAATTCAGCACAACCCTATATAATGGATTTCTATGTCACTACAGATATGGCAGTATGAACTTCCAATACCTGACACTAAAGACTGTCAATCTATGATCATTGGGCTGAGTTTTCTTTCCTTTCCATTTGCTTCCTAGGCTCTCAGCAGTGTCTGAATCCTTTGAGTGTCTCAGGGACAGCAAATAACAGTGAGCGACCCAGGGAAGATGTCAGCTGAGGATTGATTCCCAGGTCATGAAGAATAACACCTATTATTCCAAACATCTAAAAGAAATGACCTGTGGAACTGGACAGACACCAGATTATATTTTTTCAGGCTGAGATGAATGCCTAACTTAGCTGGATGCTTTCAGGAACAACAGAAAGAGACAAATAGAGTATTTATAACTGTTGTAAGACACGATACCTCTTATTGACCAACTGAATCAGAAATGATGAGAAAATCATTGGAGCTATGATGTCCATGGTGAAGGGAGTGAGTGTAAGTTCTATATCTTCTGTAACAAAGATTTTTGAAGTAGACATGTCTTTACCTCATAAAATGAGGTGTGTTATTAGATATAGCTATAGGGGGAAGTATGTATCATATGAACATTCCAAGCCTCTGATCACAGCCACATATAGCAATGTGTGAGTTACCTGTATTGTATATTATGGATGTCTTGTAGGAGAAGCTGCACCAAACACTCACAATTTTAATCTCAACTGCAAATGGTGGTTGTAGTCTCACATAAATTTGCAGTTTGTAGATGCTTATTAAATCACCTGTCTTGGTGTTTTTAGCGCCATGCTTGTGCTAGCAGGTCAGAGTCTAACTTTGTACCTCTCTGAAAAAGTTAAACAGCAATAAAAGTTGCTGATGGAGAAACACAGCAGTGAGGCACCCTCACAAAAGAGTGCTATGAACAATATGAGGGGGAATAATAACAATAAAAAAGCAGATATAAATTTTTTTTCCCCAGAGTCTGACACAGAACCTTACCCAGAGGGAAAACTTTCTCTCAACAATAAAAGTAAACACTGGTAACTTCTGTGACACAGAAATACTATTTCATTATTTGTGTGTTTGAAACACTCTTTGTTGTATTTGGATTTATATGCAATTCTTTCTTTCTGTGTCATGCTAGCCACTTGAAGACAAAAGTAAGTGTGCTTAGCACAATATTTGTAAGAAATTTAGCTCACTTATGATTATTCATGCTTTCTTTTTTTCCCTCTACCCTAACTTTGCTACTATAGTGAATAAATTTTTTGCGTACCACCGTGTAAATAGGTTGCAAAAAGGCTCTGAATTTACAGTAGTATATTCTCTATATGACTTTATACACTCATATTTACATATATTCAATCTTTATACATTGAATATCTGTACTAGCACAGTGTTATGTTCTGAAGCATGCAGCTACCAAAGTTACTTTAAATAGATTTTGCAATAACTTTTCTGTACATTTGATGCCACCATTGATTGTGAAGGCAACCCCAAACATACCATCAGTGCAGGTTTCCTCATGCTTTCAAACAGACTGAGTAATTCCATGTTACTCAGTAACATCCTGGTTTTTTTCAAAAGAATAAGCTTCAAATGGTGTGTTTTATCTCTGCCAAAAAGGGGGTACAGGCAGGGAAAAAGATGATTTTTGCGCAGCATTTGACTCAAAATAATGTGATACAGCCTTTGAGGAACGAGTTAATTTCAGATGCCGAGTAAAGAAAGAGCTGAAAATGAGTCTGACTTTTAAGACCAGAGCAAAATGAAGGTGTTCTTTTCACACAGATGGAGTAGAAAAAAAAAAACCCTACCATTTTTTTCATAGGACAAGCAAATAAATTTTGAGGAAGCAGTTATTTGATGGGTTTAGGGTCCTGTGGAAAAGCCTGATAAGAGATAGTATCTTTCTGTAGATCAAAGGAGACTATGCTATATAGAGTTATTTCCAAGATTTCTGTGAAACACATTTTATAGGAGGGAGGGCCCAACATGTCGTGATGAATGAAAATTGCAAAATGTAGATCAATGAATCACATGAAATGGCATGAACACATCATGGAAGAAGCTTCTTTATTTCAGTCTGAAAGGTGAAGCCTCAGGGGCAGACATTAGGAAGAGGTAGAGCAGCAACAAGCAGAAAACCTTACTTTATGATAGCACTGAGTGGAGACACCCTTTGCTAATTCGACCTCTTTACCAGGGACTCTGTGGATTAACTCTCTCAGTGTTCCTCATATCTTGCTGGAGTCTGTGGCTGTTCATTTCACCTGGGAACTGATGCCTCCAGCAGCCTCTCCCCAGCTGATGTGCAAGGGCTGCTCCTGAGGCTGAGCCGAGGGGAAGGCCTTAATCCCAGTTCTTCTTCACCCACTTGGCTATCTGGTACTGTGGCAATAAATCAGACCATGCACAAGGAAAATCTTAAAGTGATGATATATTCCAAACCAGAGCTTAAGGGCCTTGAGATGTGATACCATAGTAATGGGGAAAATGGTATCCACTGACAAAAGAAGTTATGCCTTGCTAGCTTAAGTAATACAAATTAACTGTGGCTATTCTAATTTTTTTGGAAAAGGCAGTACTTAGTGAGAAAAAGTAGTCAGATCCTGGAACAGTATTGTTGCAGTGATGACATCAGAAGACCAATTTTGACAATAAAGAATTGCAATCAGTCTTAACATCAAAATTGAATGTCTCAGCTGTGAGAGAGGATCTAAGAATGCACCCATAGTTACCAAATATTTTCCTACTATTTGTCTCTATGTGCATGTCACTGCTACAGCTCATGAAGATGTGAGGTCAGAATCAAGATCCATATAAATCCCTTGAAAACATGAATAACATTACAATACATAAAATTTCACTTACTGTGTTAATAGCATGTTTTTGATGTTGTGTTTGTGCACTCAAGAAATTAAAACATGTCTTTTCAGAGCAAAATAGGTGAGTAAAATCTGCTGGTATCTTGGGAATTGTGAATATGTATTTCTTTGTATTGTGTTCCACAGACTATTCAATATGTTCATTTGCACAAATGTATTTCAAATACTTTCCAGTGAAGTCTAAAGTCTTTAGTCTTTAGCTAAGCCTTAACTTTTCTGTATGTTACAATAATCGTAGTTTTGAAACTGTGTTCACAACTGTGATTTAATTAAAGCTGAATGGCCTTGATTGTTCCTTTTTGTTTCCCAGAGATTGTTGCTTCTCAGGCAAAATTATTGACTGAGCTGCAGTCAAACTGCACTAAATATAGTTCCTGCCTGAGCCTGGCTGCTTGCACATGGTTTTAAAAATCAGTGTTGTACCTTCTGTCTTCTTGCATTACAATGAGACAAGTAACCTCATGATAACAGCTCTGAAAAAAACGGAGTTTTGCATGATACCCTTTTGCATATGTTATCACCTTGCCTCCAGCCTTCAAATCATAGAAGCAAATGTGAACTAATTATAAAAAGTGTTTGAATAAAATGTACAGGAATTATAGAATGAAATAGAATGTCAAGGAATAGATGAGCTTTAACAGACAGAGTGCTACCTAGTGCACAAAACAAATGGAAGAATAACCTATTCCTACCTAAATATATTTTAATTGGGTTTCTCTCAGGTTTTGTTGTTTAGAAGAGGTACATCTTCGTATATGTGTAACTTTTTCACTGGCTGTGTTCTTTGGCTGACTGTAAAATAAGAGTCATTTTACAGTGCATTTAAGGGGTTACTTAGTTTTGCTGAAAATTGGGGTCACATTTGGAAGACCCTAAGTATCGGGTTTTACTTTGATAATACAGTTGGATTGTACATTTTTTGAAGTTATTACTTTAAATTAATCTACCTTAACTATCCTACAACCTCAGCTTCTTTCTGAGGTTCAACACTGAATATGCAATGTAATTCTTACATCTTTAATGAAAATAGAGACACCTCACTTACTGCCATCTGCCTTACACAGAGCTGTGTATCTGCCTTCAGCTGTACTGAGATAATGTTTGGTCTGGGAACCAATACATCTGCCACCTCTCTCCACATCCAAACTAGTGTCAGGATCATGCTCCATAACAAAATACTTCTGCGTGTGTGTGTGTGTGTGTGTGTGTGTGCACGCACATGCGTTTTCCAGTGGCCATGTCCTTTACTTGATAGAGAAAGATAAAGTTTTAATTGTGTTTCTGACAATGTATTACCACTATCGGTAGAGAGATTTATGTATTTCTCTGTGACACAAGAGCTTGAAGGGGTACAAGGACCCTGAGGGTAGCATCTGCATTTGTACTAGACACAGACCAATGTATATTTTTTTTACGAGGTCAGTTGCTTGACAAAGTGTGAAAAACCCCCCCATACTTCTGCTATCACTTTGCTCTGGCTGTGAAGAGAGAGAGTATGAATTTTGGTGGCTGATGTCTAACTTACAATTTTGATATGTCTTAGGCACATTAAAATATATTGTTAATTTTAATGCATTAAATGATGCTTTGACAATGACACTTCTACATTACCTGACAAGGAAACAAGGCTCCTAAAGGCTTCCGTTACATACTGCCAAATTCTCTCTGAGGAGCTTGAGAATGAGTTTGAGAGATAATATCATACACTATTCCTACTAACCTCTCCTTAAAGTTAGTTGTTTTCTGATAAAACATTGCTTTACAAGAGGCCTGCTGTTATGAAAAGCTTGTCCATGCTATGCATTCAAATAAAGCAGGAGGTTAGAATATGAAACATTTTAAAATTATAACCTTGCCCTAGCTACTTGGTTTGTGTTTTGGTATATATCTTGGAGCTCAGACTCAGGGAAGGGAATTTGCAATGTCTTGTCTAAATGGCTCCTGGAAGCCTCACCAGCTTTACTATTCTGTACATTGTAAGCTGACTGAAATTTAAAATTCAAAACACTTTTGACAAAAATAGTATTTAGAAAATTGTTGAGGATAAATTTTCACACTTCCCTGCTTCTTTAAGCAGATCTATAGGGGGTTTGTATATCCAGATACACTACTGTTATCTGAAGGAAGGGGATTTTAAGACAAAACTTTCAACTATGACTAACATTCAAAAGTCTGTTTGCCTTAAAAAAACCCCAATGCATTCAGCTTTATATATGCAGCAGGAATCTACATAGCTTTATTAGGACAAATTTTAATAGTAGTTGAACAAAACCACAAAACAATATCATGCATTTTATCTAATGAATATTTCATGCTAAATACATAAACAGTCCTAGAAGCAGGGACCAGAAATTAATGCTTTATTTCCAGTAAGTGCCCTCAATGAGGGGTCATCAGATCTTGTTCTTTCAAGCACTCACATAAATTCTGCACTATTTCCAACACAGTGTCAAAATTTTAACAGGAACTTGTAGGTCAGGGTATTGCCCCAGCTGCTGGAAATATAGATCTGTCACTGGTAGGAAATTGAACACGGGTAAGTGCTATAAAATGGGATGGGAAGAAACATTGTCACATTCTCTTGCTTCTCACATAATTTAAAAGAAATAATAATTCATATGTGCAGCTCTGAGTGACCTTGTCTTTCTGTCTTGAAGATAGTAGTCAGGGCTGCAATTCTGAAGCAAATTTCCTAAACTTCAAAAGCTGCTGAAAATAATGCCTGACACCAAACTCAGGATGAAGCTTATGGCTATGAGATGTTTCACCACTGAGATCAGCTGCAATTCTCATCCTCCCAGGACAAGTGTGGTTTTTTTTTTATCTAACTCAAAGTCTTTTGAGACTAATCTATGTGTCTTTACTGATTGCAGTGAACATTTGATTATTGTTTTGTAGGTTGCACCTCTAAACATGATACTTAAGGATCTTGGCTAAGTATATATTTATTGCTTTATCCAAATCACAATGATATTATCTCTGGAGGACATTATCAATACATTTTAAGACTGTGACTTCCATGAAGAGTTGTCTGTGTTATAACCACACCAGCATTTATTCACTATGAGAAGAATAGAATGTTTGCTATTATCAAGCTCAAGTTCTATGGAGGAAGTTATTGTCTGCCAGAGTTTTATATAAGGACATCCTGTAACCATTCGTTGTTGCCTCAGGATCCTCATAGTTGGGTGTTATTTTCCACATTTTTTTCTTGTTTCTGTGTTCTTAGTCTCCAGCTAAAAAGTTCACTGTCCTGGAAGCTGGTTTACACACCCCACTTGTGACTCATAAGAAAAATTCTTGGAATTGAATCCCTAAAAAGTAATTTACTTTCATTGTCAACAATTCAAAATAACAGTTTTAGCTGTATCAATTTTAGAAATAAATGAGAAAAAAGTGACTCGCCAGAGGATACTTCCCCCCTCTTACTCCCTCCTTCCTCACTGTTTTGTGAAAAGAAAGATTTGCCATGTAAAGTTTTTAACATAGGAAATAAATTATTTCAAATTTTGAATACTGAGGATGTCTGTGGAAAGTGTATGTACATCATACTTTGGTGTCTGTTAGATATTTTCTCCTTATTTTCTCTGTGTTGAAAATATTCTAGTCTTGTTTTAAAGAAAATACTGGTCATTGTTCAATGAAGATTGGTGCACATATGAATTATTATTTATCATAAATCACATGAGAAGCAAGAAACCATGACAGTTCCTCTTCCCATCCCATTTTATAGCACTTAAGCATGTTCAATTTCCTCTCAGTGACAGATCTATACTACAAAGTATGAGGACTTTATGCCTACACTTATTAGACTCCTTTGGTCTTCAGGTGTTTTAGCTACTTTTCTAGTTTAGTTCCTGTCATTTCGCCTTATACAAATTGTCTACCTGAAACCCACCTTTTTTCTTTGTTTGTAACTCTTTGTTTTCATTCTGTTCTATTCTCTTTCATTATCTCATTTTTTCTTCAGCTGTGTAAGGAAATACCTGCTTAGGGGTTGCTTTCATGCATTCTTCCATGCCATCAGATTAAGAATCTACTGTTACAGACTTGATGCCTTCACGTCTTACAGTTTCGTTTGCTTCATTTCCTGCCATATAGCAGGAAAGAAAAAGTGTTCTAGAACTGTACTTGTGCTAAGGATTTTAATCTTTACTAGCTAGCCCCAGAGTGCTACGCATCTCTGACAAGTTTTGCAGCACTTTATCATTAAGCCACTGTTGCACTGTGCTGTCAGTACTACCCCTGAATGGTCTCTGACAATTTTTTATCTAGGGAAAATGGGATAAGGTTTGTTCACTTTCTGAAAAACCTTTTACACATCTGAATGTTTTCATCCCTTTTTAGATCTGTTCTCAAAATGAAGGAAGAGAGCTTTTGCTTTGAATTTGCCACACAATAGCTGTGGTAAAGCACATGGCAATTATGTGAGAAGACATCCTACATACTTGCTATCTGAAAAAAATCTGTAATACTGTGGGAAGTGGCTGAGTGGAAACATGCAGAGTAGCCCACCACAACTCCCAGAAGATTAGATGAAAGAGTGCTGCCTGAAAGAGTGTAGTTATTCTTGAATTTCACTTGTTCTATACAGATTCTTCTTGTAACAGTGCAACAGCCTAGCAAATAATGCCGTGCTGTGTGCAGTGTCCCTTCTGCATGCAAAAACCTCACTATACCTTTCAGTGGTTAATCACTATGAACAAAACAGAATTATAGGGGCAGAACTACAGGAGAATACATCAGTCCTTAGTAGTAGCCTAGTATCACCCTGTAAAACCTTTATTAGAGTTCTATTAATCACTTCTGGGCAAATTATAAGAATTACATCACTTTCTTGATAGATTTAGTCTTATCTTCCTCTATGGTAATAGCAGTGAGTAATATTGATATGGGTCTGGACTGTTTCTATAATAAGTGATATTAGAGATGCTAATTGTGGTTATTCATCTAGAGGTTATGGTAGATAATCAGAAAAATGCTGATGAAGACTGTTCTGATATTACTTGAACTTTTGTTCAGTAGATTTTATTACTCCCATTCACAGAAGCTACCAGATAAATTATGTTCATGGTTTTAAGAATGTACTGATGTGGATGTTAATTGATGATTTTTGTAGGAACTTGTAAAATAACTTCTTCATAAAGTGATGAAAGAGAAAGAGTGAATAATTTTTTTTTTTTTTTTAGTGAAGTGTTGATCAAACAAACCATTGATTCTTCTTGCAGCAATTTTTTGTGGAACACAAATTAACAACGTGAAAAGTTCAGTAAATATATCTTGAGAATAATAAAGAGGAACTATTCAACATTGCTGTTAATGATCTGATGAGAAAAATATATCTTCTTAATAGTCATATTTGGGAACAGTCGTTCAAAAGAACAGAGGTTGGGGGAAGGAAAATGCATCATAGACACCTGTCAACATTTTAATAAGATATTTTGTCATGTCTTCTAAGCAAAAAAGCTGAAATCAATTTTTCCAACATCTCATTTGGAAAAATCCTGAGCTGTTCAGAAGAGCAGCTCTGATGTCATTTTCTCTGCAGCTCTCAGAATCTGGGATGAGAACTGGAGTTAATATCTCTTTCATTCAGCTTACATTATTATTCTTTCCTGGTTCTGTATTTTTTTTTTTTTTCCCAAGAACTCTCCACTACTTATGTTGATTAGATATCTTTAAGTACTTTTTTTCATCAAGCTTATATGAGAATCAAACTCCATTTTCTATGATGTACTCAATCTTTCATCCAGGAAGGTTCTCTGATTGACATTTAAAAGAAATCAAAGTAAGATGAGTATAACTGGAATTCTTATTTTTGAAGTATTTTGGATTCAGTATTAAAACTGATAAAGGAAGAAATCCCTTTTCTTTCTATGTCTCAAGGAGTAACTCAGTGACAGAATTTTGGAAACTTTTGCCTATTCATTGCCATCATTCAGAAAGCTGCTATTCATGATGATTAAGCAAAACAAGCTCCCAAAACACATTCTGCTACTGGTTCGCTTCTGCCTGCCTACAATTAAACAACAGTAAACTGAAAACTAAGGTGTTCCTTCTTGGTGAGAAAAAGGTATATTTACACTTATTTGGCTAGTCCTTGCTTGCTGACATGACTTCAGTTCTCCAGTTACTGCAAACCTTCATGTGTCTGTGGTAAACTGATGACAGGAATATGAGACTCCTTCTGCCTCCTTCTACCTTATGCTGCACGCTCAGGAAAATATGGTGCACACTAGGGGTTGGAAGGTTTCTTTTTATTTAATGAAGAATTCAGCACTAGGTCATATCTCCTTCCAGTTAATGGCATATTTTAGTTCTATGACTTTCAATGAAGCAAATTTTAGGCATTAAGTACTTATAAAACTGTTAAACACATTATTGCATTGATCCATTTAATACTCTGAAAACATAGTAGCAATTTTTCTGCTCTATTTTTTTCCTTAAAAGTAGAGAAAATTTAGATATTTTAGGGAAATACACATGTATTGTAATTGTAGTGCAATTTAACACACATTTACTTCCGAAAAGTTTTCTGCAGCTGTTTCTCACTGTTCTTTTCTGACAAGGAACAATTATTATTTTTTTTTTTTTTTTTAAAGGCATGTGTGTGTGATTTGTTGATGATCAAAATAAATGGAAGTACAGAAAAAATAGAATTTTATACTTTCATGCTTGTAAATACTGCAGAAACCCTATCTATAATTTCCTATGGAGAATGACAAAAATGTTTGGAAATTAAGAGTAAAACTACTGTGACTTAGCTCTAATAACTTCTGTACCTCACAGGGCCTTGAGTTCAGCTAACTTGTGTTCAGTTAGGCATTTTTCTGGGTGGTTTTGCCCTTTGATCATAATATGTTGGGCAAATACAAAATCTCTGTGTTTCTGTAAGTTGTTCTTACTTCTGAAAATCAGGTTTCTATCTGGATTCCTTTTGATATATCCCAGGATCACAGAATAGGTTAGTTAGATGGGACCACAGTGGGTCATCTGGTTCAACCTTCCTGCTCAGGGAAGACTATCATAGAGCACATTACACAGGATTGGGTCCAGATGGTTCTTGAATATCTCTGGTGAGGGAGACTCCACAATCTCTCTGGACAACCTGTTCCAGTGTGTGGTCACCTGCACAGTAAAAAATTTCTTTCTCATTCAGGTGGAACTTCCTATAGTTTCACCCATTGCCCATTGCCTCTTGTCCTATTGCTTGGCACCACTGAGAAGAGCCTGGCTCCATCTTCTTGACACCCTCTCTTCAGACAGATGTAAGTTGACAAGATCCATTCTGTCATTTCTCTTCTAGAGGCTGAACAGGTTCAGCTCCCTCAGCCTTTTCCCTCTTGTCCTGAGGAGCACAAAACTGGACACAGCACTCCAGATGTGGCCTCACAGGCTGAGTAGAGAGGCAGGATCATCTCTCTTGACGTACTGACACCGCTCTTTCTAATGCACTCCAGGACCCCAATGTCCTATTTGGCCACAAGGGCCACTGCTGGCTCACAGACAGCTTATTGTCCTTTTCCCAGATGTTCCAATTATTCAGATATGCTCAGGATCTTCCCGTGCAGTCTGGTCTCTCTTGCCTACCCACTGAAATTAAAAACAAGGCTGGAAATGACAAGAGTAAGCCTAAAGTTTACAGTTCTGTAGTGTTGATTTCCAGTAGTTGTAGTAGTGTTTAAATGTTGCAGGTACTAAATGAGAGAAAATAAATACAATTTCCACATTCTGTAAAGTGCCAGACAATTATATACTTCCTATCACATACTGTTTTAAGATCTGCAGTGTACCAAAGTAATGGAGTAATTATAAACATATGGGTTTTAAAACAGAAAGAAAAGTTTTTCATGATAGGTTTAACTCCTGAGCAAAGGTTGTGAAATATTTACCTGCTGGTTGAATAAATTATTAATTTAAGGTTGCTTATGACACTATGTTTTTCATGACAGATGTTTTTAAAAATGTCACTAGCCTGATCCTTTGTAAATATGATTCAAAATTATTAAATTGGTTTTAAAAAAAATAATGCTGATTTCAAACCAACATTTGCCACATTTGAAAAACTGTAAATACATATAGAAATCAAAAAACAAAAGAAAAAAAATATTCTAAGAACTCAATCAAGTCCTTCCATTCTCCTTCATCTGCAGACTCCTTGAAACAACTGCAGCATTGTGTAATGAAAAGTTGACTGTTTAAAGACTAAAGAATAAAGAAAACCCTAGCTTGGTAATGGAACAGAGAAAGAAATGAGACACTCAAAATTTAAAACAAACAAAAAAATAAAATAACCAAAACCAAACCCCAAAAAACAATCAACAACAACAAGAAAAAAAATCTTTCTTCAACATGCCTTGCCAGTATTATTATGCTTTTCAACTTAGTCTATAGATATTTCTGAATATCTGCCAAAATAACAAACCGTAAGAAAGTAGCTCCATTTCCTTAGTAAATGATCTGGCAAATTTTGGGTGGTACTCATAGATCCATATCTAAAGTTTTATAAGACATCCCAATGATATGGTCAGCTATTATTCAAGCATTTGTCTGGTTTCAAACTGTGTTCTGTACACATGGAAATCATACCTTTCATGGATCACATAACAGCTGGAGCTTAATAGAAGAAGACATGCATAATGTGGATTGAGTCACTTGAATTACTGATACAATTATGAATACCTTATATTGTATAATTATCTGCACAAAGAGCCCATATAATACACTAATTCAGTCCAAGGGGCTCCAGCTTGTCTTTAATGTGACAATAATGTTTAGTACTTTACTTTTATGAAGCACTTTCTAAACACTAACTAATTAATCCTTACAACACTCTTGTGAAGTGCATGATGAGCCTTGAGCTTAATTCATGACACCTACAGAGGTCAGCACAGGTCCGTTTCCCTGGAGCACAGTGGGAGGATGGAAAGCTTTGCAGGGCTGACCCTGTAGAACAGCTGTGGTGGATCTGGTGAATTTAAAATGCCTGCTTCCAAGTATGGTCCTTGAACAAACAGCCAGTGTAGCCTGAATAGCTGGTATTGTTTAAAAAAGTATTTCATCTTCAAACTCAGGGAGGTTTATCATTAAGAAGGGATGAAAAACCAGATTAGTACAAGACAAATGAGGGGAATAGACAGGGAAAACAGAAAATTATATAAAACCTTGGCTAGTGGAAAATGTCATTAGAGTAATTTTGAAAAAAAAAAAAAATTGAAATACAGATTATTGACACAAGTTTACCATTTTTTACATTGGGGTGCAATTGGCAAAAGCCAATATAAGTTAGATTCTTTATTTTGGAGAAGTGGAAAAAAAGGTAGAGGGTCTTTTCATGGCACGTGACAGCTCCTGAGATGCTAAGTAGCCTGTTAGGGTTCAGGTGAAATATTTCTAGGTACGATTTCTCATGGCTGTTCATCTAGGTAAAGGCCTGTTTCCCCACTCAGCTTCTATCCTCCAAGTGGTAGGCAAAGCATATTGATCACTTTTGGAATTAACCTAGGGATAGTTCATGGATTTCCATTTAGTCTTAGAAATAATTTTTGCTTTCCCACCTAACTGGTGTGATAATTTGAGTTGGAGAGGAAAGGAGGAGGAGGAGTTTTGGATACATTACTTTTTGCCTCCAAAAAGGCTTGAGGTAAGAAGAGAGGAAGAATAGGATACAAATATCTCACACCAGTGAGGCAAGTAGCACAGCTATATGAAAAATTAAAATATATCTTACCACTGTTCAAAAAACCTGAACAACTCTCATTTTACTCTTATGAGCAGTAGTATAGAGAAGAGAGGAACACAGAGTTGGGAACCAACTAAAGAAACAATTCAACACTGACAGAAACCCTAAGCCAGGTGAAAATAATTAGGGATAGATGACATTTGGGTGAGTTATCCTTGGAAGTTTCAGCCCCCCTGCCTAGGACAGACACACCTTGCACTAGACTGGGTTGCTCAGTGCTCCACTCAACCTGGACTTAAACAGCTCCAGGGATGGGGCATCCACAACTTCTCTGGGCAACCTGTTCCTGTGCCTCACCACCATCACAGTAAAGAATTTCTTCCTAATATCTAATCTAAACCTACTCTATTTCAGTATGAAACTATTTCCCCTTGTCCTGTCACTACATGCTCTTGTAAAAAGTCCCACTTCATCTTCTTTTGGGCTCCTTTCAGGTACTCGAAGGCTGTAATTAGGTTATCCTGAAACCTTCTCTTTTCCAGGGTGAACAATCCCAATTCTGTCAGCCTTTCCTCATAGAAGAAGTGCTCCATCCCTCTGATCAACCTGAGGGCCTCTGGATTTGCTCCAACAGGTCGATGTCCATCCTGTGCTGAGGACCCCAGAGCTGGATGCAGCACTGCAGGTGGTGTCTCACCAGAGCCGAGTAGAGGGGCAGAATTACCTCCCTCACCCAGCTGCCCACACTGCTTTTGGTGCAACCCAGGACACAATTGGCTTTCTGGGCTGCAAGTGCACATTGCTGGGTCATGTCCAGCCTCCCATCGCCAGCACCCCCAAGTCCTTCTTGGCAGGGCTGTTGTCGATCTGTCCATTCCACAGCCGGTACTGCTATCTGAGGTTGCCCCAATCCAGGTGCAACACCTTGCACTTGGTCTTGTTAAACCTCATGAGATTCCCTTGGGCCCACTACAGCTAATATTGGCTTTGATTTAGAACAAATTGTGTCCTAATTGATTTTCTGTTTGAAAATAAAATTTGATAAAGACTTTTCCACTGGTCAAAAGAAAACATTCAATATTTAAACAAAGAAATATTTTCATATTTTAATAGTAACTTTAATGTCTTTAATATTTTAATACACTATTAGTATAGTAAGCACATATATGACATCTTGCTACAACTAGAGGCAAAAATAAATAGTTAAAATAATGGCTCAAATCCATTCAATTATGCCTTTTTAAGTTGTTAGCAGGTCACCCCTTGAAATTATTATTTCAGCAACTACTTTATAGCTTCACTTGGGAATATAATGTGAGTTCTATCATAATGGAAGGAAGAATGTGAATATTCTTAAATGTAAAATATAAGTTTGTCCCAGATCACATTGGACAATGTGATAGCTGAAGGCTAATAATCCAAAACATTATTTTCAAAAGTATTTACATTGTGCATTTATAGACCTCTTGCTGTCTGTATTCTTTGGTATTCAAAATAACAAGCTTTAGTTTAAATAATACTGTAGACAATTTTTTTAGACAATGGAATGCAAATCCAGGTAAATTAACATTCCTTCTGGGAGATGATAGATAATTTGTGGCATGAGTTTTGTGAAATTTAGATAATTTGAATTAGCTACAGACAATCTGTTTTTATGAACAGAGGTATCTTTTCTTTCGAATTATTTTGTCTGCTTGTCTCATTTTTGTTTCCACTCAGTTTGTGATAAAATGTTGCCATGGAAGAGAGAAAAATAAGAACATTGTTTCATACTACCTGTTGTGTCCACATAGCTTTGATGAAACACAAAAAAAGAAAGCTCATTTGTAGAACATGCTATGAACATATAGGTATGGCTTCAAATCATAAATAATTCATAATAAACTTTGGATATTCATAATTTTTACTATGGAAAAAAAAAAAGTGAGTTGAAACTTCCCATTCTTTGTCTCTGTTGCTAGTGAAGAAAACAGCAGACAAATATTTTTACAAACATTAAAGCAGTTGAACTGAATATGTAATGCTTTTGGCATACATTGGAATTGGAAATGAAAACATTCTGCTTTTTAGAGCTTAGGTGTGTACAAGAATCCATCAAAACCCTTTCAATCTAATGACTCCATAATGATATAGTAATTATTTTGCTTTTGGGGAGTCACAGCTTGCTCACCCTGGGGAAAACATGCACTCTCTCATGTTCAGCATTTACTTTGGATGGTTTAAACTACTCCCATTACCCCCAGGGACAGGAGCAATCCAAGCTGATAGGGCAGGGAAGGGGTGCTGTGCATCCCTGGCTCTGGGATGGTGCAGGAGCATATGTGATGCACCGGCTCTGGGTGAGCTTTTTGGGATTTCTCTTGAATTTTAGTCCTTGACTGAATCAAAATAACATGAATAACTTACATGCATACTTACCAATACACAAAAAAGGTGAGATCCTTTGCAGAACTCTGCTGCAATGCAAGGAACATGTATATCCACAAGTTCACCATAACAATTAACTGAAACTACAAAAGGATGACTAAGGCTATAAATTTAATAGAAGATAAAAAAATATGAAAGCCATCAAACCCAAAACGCTTATATCACTGATGACATAAATCTGTCTAATTCATAACTCTACACAACACTTGATAAAACCTGTTGGTCTTCGTTTATGACTTAGGAAGGGAAAGATATTAAAAAGGAAAGCTATTGATTCTGAGAATCTATGATACTTTAGATCACTCCATAATGCATGAGAAGGGATAATAACTTTCTTTTATTTCAAGAAATAATCCTGAAGACAGCAACATTCATAAAAAGTGGAAGTATTTTTGAAATGCAAATTTCTGTAATAAAGCAAAAAGAACATGTAATTTTTTTGTGCTCCACTGAGGTGAAAAGTGAAGAAAAGGTGGCGAGGAAGATGCCCTAACTATTGTGCATGTGTGTTATAGTTTTGTAATATTTTTTTCCATTTCACAATGTATTCTTGAAGGTTCTAATGTGGAAGGACTGCTTAGAAAGAAATTAAATTTTACCATCTTTGAATGGAAAAAGGAGATTCTAAGAGAAAACAGACTGGCCTGATGTAGTCTCTATTCCCTTTCCACATTGAAACACTGTATGAAGATCTTGACTGATCTTTAACAAAATACAAAATATACTCATGTCAAAATATGAAGCTAATCGTCAAAATGTTCTGGGTGAAGAATTGAGGATAAAACTACAGTGATTTGGTAGCCTGAAGGAGAGAAACTGCACAGAGTGTTTTGATGGTTTTGATTTTAAGCTTCAGTAGCAGAAGAGTTTCAAGAGAAAGGGAGGAGAAGACAGTGCCTTACAACACTGACTTGCTTCATTAAAGGAGGATAAGGTCATATTCTGATTAGCAGGAGAAATAATTAAAGGAATTCTGTATTCTGAGGTTAAAGGATCAGACTTTGATTTGATCCCAAATGTAACCACTGTACTAGCCATTAGAGACCTTATTTAAGAAAAATACATGAATACTAGCTGGTGATGCAATGGTATGGATGACAATTATTTTTGTCTTCCCTGAAGTATTGTGGATTTTATACATTTCCTTTTAAAAAGGATGGGGGGGCAGGGAGGGAGAGGAGGAAAGGGGAAGAGTTTAGTATAGTCAACAGAAGATTTAATGTTCCTTTTGACAACCTTAGCAGCTTTCTAAAGCCTTACTAATAATCACAGTGAAGGAAAATAGAAACCTAAACAACTCTAAAGGGGGGGGGATATTTTAATTAATTTTCTTTTCCATTGACCCTTTCACTTTCTAGATTTGAGTGCTTTCACTGGGAAATAAATTTCATTTAATCTAGTCATGAGGACTCTTAATTATATTGGAGGAGATCTTAATTATGTCATTTCCAATAATTGTGGAACGTCTTTTTGTCTGAGATTAATCAGAGGTAAAACAAGTCACTCAGAGCACACTTTGGAATTAGACTGGAATAGTTTTGTACTCCAGTGGTTTTACACCAAGCAAATAGCACTTGAAGAATTGATGGTCTTGCTCAATGCAATTTTAAAGTCTGAAAATTTCCTTTTTATCAGGTGGGCATTTATTATGTCTACTTGTTAATTTCTGGTTGTACCCACTGTATTCTGGTACAAACTGAGAAGGAAGGAGGAGACATAATTATTAACCATAACCAACCACTCAAATTACCCAGTTCTTCCCCTACAAAACATCTACAAAAAATAAACATTCCTTCAGATAGTTTACATCCTAATCTAGCTTTCATCTGGTTTTCAAATGCCCTGAGATGGAGGCTGTGTTGGTTTTGGCTGGGATAGAGGTAATTTTCCTCATAGTTACTAATATGGGTCTGTGTTTTGGATTTATGCTAAAACAGTGTTGATAACACAGAGCTGTTTCCATTACTGCTTAGCAGCCCTTGCACAGCATCAAGACAATTTCTACTCTTCAGTGCATCCCACTCCACCAGTGAGGATGTTGGATCTGCGCAAGAATTTAGGATGGGACACAGCTGGGACAGGTGACCTCAACTGACCCAAGGGATAATTCATACTGTATAGTCATTCTCAGCATATAAAACTGGGAGATGAATAAGAAAGGGAGGATGTTTGGAGTGATGGCATTTCTCTTCCAAAGTCTGCATTACATGCGATGAAGCCCTGCTTTCCTAGGGATGGCTGAATATTTACCTGTGCATAGGAAATGGTGCAGGCACTTGTAATTCTTTGTTTGCAAGCATGGCTTTTATCTACCCTATTAAACTGTCTTTATCTCAACCCATGATTTTTCTCACTTTTACCCTGCCAGTGTGCTCTCCCTTCCGGACATGGAGGGGTGAGCGAGTACCTGAGTGGGGCTTAGTTGCCAGCTGAGATAGACCATGACAAGGCCAATACTGCAGAGGGCAATAGGAGAGATGTACAAACATTTTCAGAAACAAAACATGTACATCTTATTAAGCAAGCACCCAAAAAGATTCATTTTCTCTTTAGTGCAATTTCATTTTAGATGTAATATCAAAAGTCAGACTGAACAGAAAATTACGATGAAATGCTCATCGCCTGTAAAACTACCAGCGAAGTGGATCTTAATTTCCTTTGAGGTAAAGATATATGGTAACTAGTTTTCCTAGATAAACATAGGGTACACTCACATAAAAATTTGAGAGATTTTAGGTATAAAACATGCTTTAAAGAAATTTAATTTTCCCTATAATCTATTTTTTTCTTAGAGGCATGCTTTTACTATCTTCTTATGTGCTGTTTGATCTTCATAAGTTTTATTATTTAAGAGTGTAAATCAGTTCTAATATGTTTCAATGAATTTTGTTCTTATTTCAATTAATAAAAGAGTATATGTAAATTAAATAAATATGGTGTTCAAGCATAGCACATATAATATCTCATATGGTTCTACAACCTGTCCTGCTCTTTTTACATAGAGAAAATATCACAGCTTATTTTGAGATAGGGATAGACATAATAGATTCACAAAGTTTAAAGCTCCTAGTAAAACTAAAATGTGAAGCAGGGACTACAGAATTCCTGAAGCACTCATAGTTTTGTCCAAATCAATTTTATATGGTTTTCTTCACAAAAAAAAAAGAAAAAAAAAAAAAAAGAAAAAAAAAAAGGCACTTATCAATTCCCT
>JAWWEE010000122.1:49308267-49327669 GCA_035221455.1 Xenops minutus | reverse complement strand
CAAGAAAAAAAATGGCAAGAGATACTTTCAAGAGTGAAAGATGTTAGCCCAGAACTGTCTTCAGTTCAGGCACTTGAAAAACTCAGCATGTTCAGTCTTCTTCTTATTTTTTTAGATTTGACTGTACTTTTTCAAGGATTGTGGCTGTAGTCATTATAGATCTCACATGAACTATAGCAGGTAGAACCATGTCTGCAGAATATTGGTAGGTGCTCTGACTTGTGTTGATGATTTGTGCTCTGATGAGGTTGCTGGTGGTTTTGGCCACATTTGGAAATTGATAAAAACATATAACTACAGCGATTATCTGCAAAAAAATGACCTAGACCTAGGTGAACTTTTTGGGAATTTTGCAAAAACATCATCAAATCGTCACTCAAAAACTAACTTTTTTTTTGCAGCATGTACATCTCCTGGAAAGAAAAGCCCAGTGGCAAGCATATGACATCCAACTCTTGTGCAGACTGTGGTTTTAATGAGAGCATAAATGCTGCGTGTTCTTGCACGAATGTGGAGTAAGTTGCTCCCCGTAGGCTTCTTACTAGCTGTAGTGAAATCAGGGAACATCTTTTCCAAACATGCTCGGCTTTGAAGAGAACACGTGCACAGCCCAGTTGTAATGGAGAGGACCAGGACAGCAAAGATGGCTATGTCCGCGCTGTGAGAACAGAAAACTATCCTCTTACTCTTGTTTTGGCTCAGAGTGAGTTTAGTCCTGGAGTGAACTTAAGATTTCTGCTCTGTCCCTGGGCTTGGGTTTTCTTCAGTCACATTTAAAGATGTGAGAACAGATAGTAAAGACAGAGGAGGGCATGATTAAGATAAGATCTGTCCTTAGTACCGCAGGAGTATGCTGTCAGGCTCCTTCAGTGTGGTCTAGGACAACACCAGGGATCATACTTTGCTGAGGGAAGACAAAATCCACTTTGCCCCAAGAATGAGGATGATTCAGGTTTATCTTTCTGAGAAGTTAAGGAGTTAGCTGGAAGAGGAGGTTATGCAAGAAGTAGGCTATAACTCTTAGATAAATGAATAAGACCCATAGTTTTGTTTCAAAAATTATAGGAAAAGAGGAAAACAGAGGATAAGCAGTACTGTACCATCCTGCTCTGCAGTGCCTCTCAATGGCAACGTTTCAGGTAGCTCTTCTCATCATTTCATGGGATGTCAGATGTAGCTCCTGCATCTCACATAGCTTGTGTGTAGTATAGAGATGCAACCGTAGGCTCAAACTGCAAGCGGACATGAATCCAAGTACATATATTCAATCTTAACATACTGATCTACAAAGCAATTTAAGACAACAGGGCCTTGAAAAGATAACTGAAGAATTTAGTAATATGTATTAGAAATTAAGAAAAAAAACTATATAATCAGAGTGGCAGTATCTTCCAGCAAGATTGTATTAGTTTTTGTAGGAAGTTTAATACTTTCAACTTAAAAATATGTCTGAACTGGGACGACAGGAACTGTATGAAAAAAATTAATTTGTTGCATTTGTACACTCTTCCTGAAACTTTGGTAAGGTCTGGAGTTGCTCTTATGCACAAAAGAGCTTCTACCTTCATTGGTTACCTGAGCGAATAGTGTGTCTCTATTCTTTACCGCTCTCCTGTAAAGACAGCAAGAACCTGGCTTGGAAGCAAGTCTGTATCAAATACCAGACTCCAGAGCACTGATCTGAATTCTGGAACTTTGTGAGCAGAATGTCTCTGTCACTATCACAAGGAATGAGGAAATTTCTCTTGTAAAAATGAATGAAAGTTACTACAGATTTAAATTTGTTTCAGAAATTCTTAAATAAGTAGAAAAGTTTGAGATTTTTCTTGCAGCAGAAAATTCAATAAATCAAATAAGTATATTCAGTGCACACCACAGCTTAGCCTTATATATTCTAGCTAAATAACTACAATGGCTAATCATCTTCTTAAATTCAGAATGTCCCTTTCTTCAAGGGTTTGAAAAAATAGCACTATTACATAGTCCAAATTTTGTTCTTGGTTAAAAAATAGGTGCATTTGCCTTCCTGCCCAGATCCTGCTTTGACCATCCTAAAAATCTCCCTTGTTTGTTTCATTTCATTTAGTTGCTGCCCAAAGTAATTGTCTCTGTGTTTTCACAATTCTTTACAGCTGCTTTTGCATTATAGTTCAGCCTTTGTCTTTTAACCCAATTATCGAGTAAAAAATTACTATAATCTCTCATGGCAAACAATTTACTTTTTAATTATGAAGAAGCCTGTCACTTTACAAACAGTTTTATGGGTGAAGGGTCTCTTCTGATCCTCCACTGACTCAACCTTTTGTCTATTTCTGTTTTAGCTAAAGAGAGTGCTTGGAACAATACAGCACATGGAGGCTTTCCCATTCCCTTGACAAATGCTGTGGATCAAAGACATGCTGTGCTAAGATTAAAAAATTAGAAGATGATGATAAAACAGATGCCAGCAGTGCAATAAAGACCTCATGTACTCTAGACCACCAATAATAATGATGCATGTCCATATGATAGGAACATCTCACCATCTTATAAAATGCCAAACATTCTGCTTGTCTCATAGTGCATAAAATCAAACAATTTTTTTCCCCCCAGTATAGTTCTCTAGAAGTTCTTCTATTATTCATCTATGAGCAGTAACTGGAATGAAAAAAATACTCTCATGCAGTAATAAAACTAGTGAATCATGCAGTAAGGTTTGGGCACAAGGGCTTAAGCACACTAACAGTTGTGTCAGTTGTGTCACAAAAAGTGATCATAAATACACTTCACTCACAGCCTTACAAATTTAACCTCCTTTTGCAGATTCCAATAGAGTGTGTTAATTGACTTTTTTCAATAAAAGCTATTTGACAGAAATTGTTTTTCAGAAAACATCTTTTCCATTTTTGAAGGAAAAGCTAAAATTATTTCTTTAACTTTCTTTAGATAATATTTTAATACACATTTCTATTAAAATATTTAGTTTATTTATTAGTTTATTTAGTTTATTAGTTCTATATTTATTTCTATTTATTAGTAAATACAGCATTTCCAGAAACCATGTATTTCTCCTTCCTACATCTGTCTGCCACTTCTGCATGTAACATGCTGTTTACTAATTTTAATTGGTTTATTTTGAAAAATATCACCTTAAACTTTTTCTGTTTTCAGTAAAGGCAATCCCTTATCTTCACTCATATGGTTATGCTGTTTTGTTTTTTTTTAAGATTCCTCTTTATTAGTGGTATCATCAAGCATTGAGATTTAATTTTCTATACCATGTCACAGGAAATTCCAATGGTGATTGAATCCAAACGTTTATGCCCTGAGTTTATGCATCCCATTATTAAATAGCAACATTCCCTTTGAATCTTAATTGCCTTTAACTATTTTTTTAAAGGAAAGCAATTTATTGACACAAGACACTTCATGCAACTTTAGAATATGTGGACACAAAGGGGACATAAAAGAAACATCCTACTAACAGGTCAAGAAAAATATTTCATAATTGCTTTTTTTGCTGGTGATGTTTTTATGTTTATGAGAGCAAGAAGATGCCTACTTTTTCTGTTATTACTTGAAACTTTTTTTCGTAAAGAAAATTTAAATGAGCATTAATCTTTAGTTTTGAATCCTGGAGAGAAGCGTAAGTGAGGTATTTCTCCTTTTCTTCCCTAAAATTTATAGCTAGCACATCTTCTACTTGTAGATTTAAAATCCTGTATATTTTTTCAGCTTAACTGGAATGGCTGAATATTTTAAGCAGTTGAGTCTTGTGCACTGTTACTTTTCTTCTTGTTCTTTGAAATTATTAAAGGTTTTCTCTTTATTACATACCTCTGGGCTTGCTCCAAGGCCTGTAGTTACCAATTGAATGATTCTCTGTCATATATATCTTTTTTCATGCTATAATTGCTGTTTCAGGCATGGAAAACCATGTGGCTGAAACTAATTCAGCAAATTCTTGAGCACCTTTAAAAACCAAAAATAAAATCTCAATAATCTGGGTCTGACTAGTGCCACACATGGTAAATCAGAAATTCATTTCACAGTGAAAGGTCACTTTACTGTTATGGCCAATTCGCTTATTCTACTTACGTTTCTTTTAGCTAGTTTAGTTCTCTTCCTTGAACTGGGTTTGTGGTTTGGGCAGCTGAGGGGGGCATTTTTTCAGCTCTCTTCCTGACTTTCTTTTCCCAATACACCTAGGGTACACCAAACGCTTTTTATTGGCCTCTAGTCAAAGGTTGTCAGGCTACTGCTAAGCCACTCATACTTTACTGTCTCACTATTTTTCCATAATTTGAGAGTGAACACTGCTCTGCAGTGTCAAAGAAGCATATTTGCTCTTAGGGGCCTGATTCATAAAAGTGGTTTATCTCATTCACATGGATTTCCCACAAATACACTCACACAGTATTGAATGGATTTTTTTCCAGTCTCAAAAATGTTAGAGTTTCATGTGTCTTTTTGTATAGATACTAATATGATATTGCATTAGTACTAACATTTTTTTGCAGACAAAAAGACTATAAAATTATAAGTTAGTGTGCCTAAACTGTAAACTCTTTAGAGCCAGGGTGGTCTACTTTATTTCTTGTATGATGTCTGATACATTAGTGTCTTGCACGTGACTGAAGATGGCAATAGCTTTCATGTTGGAAATAACTAATTGTAAATATACCCTTTAAAGTCTATTGCAAACTGTTGCAAACTTGTGGTCTTACATCAAGGGACATAAGGAAAAAAGTGGAATTGAGGATTTTTTATTCTCATATCTATCAGGAATTATGGATATTCTATTTATTTTCTCATAATTTTAAAGTAAAATCATTTTCAGAAAGCATATTTTCAAGATATCCAAGTCTCTTCTCATGAAGGAAATGGTGAAAAGTCCTGAAGTGGTATCATGAACTATATTTATGCATTTACTTGCTAGCTTGAAGTCTGAAAATTACATCTTTCAGAGAAAAAGGGAAGACAGCACATACATGATCTGAACATTGTTCTCCTCATTGATAGGCAAAGGAAACTTCTAAATCTGGTGGCTGAAATGCTATTAGTTTCCTAACATCATCTCTAAAGAAAGGAGTAGTGCCTCTGTTACAAGTCCACGTCTACACTTGTAGCCTAAGTCTGGAGCACAGGACTACTTGGAAAAGGGTATCTTAAAAAATTGTTAAAAAGACCTATTGAAAAGTTGTCTCTGGAACATGAGTTGTCTGTGTGCAGAGCCAAAAAAGTAAGATCTGAGAAGAGAAGAAAATAAAAGAAAAATTTGTGTTACAAAAAGTCAGCATCAGTGAAGGTAAGTTCTAGGGTACTCACAGTACCTGGGTAAACAAAGGACTAGTATCTACCAGAAAGCTCAAGCAGTAATAACAATATTCTCTCTGAGATCTATTTAATAGAATTGTGCTAAAATTTTAAGGATTATATTTATTTGTCTGTTGTATGCAGGTACAATTCCCTCAACACTGGACATACTTAATGATGTAAGTTAAGAGCAGAACAGGTCCCCTAAAGAATCTTAAATTTTGGTAGTGAAATGAAAATTACTTAACATTAGACTCACAAGAGATAGTGGATTATGTCAATGGTGTTAATTAATTGCCTATAATACCAATTAGTCATTTTTTTTAATGGCAAACTTGTAAAAGAAACTAAATTGATTGCTTTTTTAATGTAGTAATATCTTCCATTAACAATAAACAGCTGATATTATTGGAGGATTTGGGCTGTAACAGGAGCAATAATTTGTAACAAATGAATGTAATCTGCACTACTGTGGAATTTTAGCCATAGAATTTAACTTAGGTAAATTATTCATGCTATTAAACTGTTAGAGAAAGCCATGTGAGAATGAGTTACAGATTTCAAACATGGACTGATTCAGTCCTGCAGTGCTGAAATGAAGATCAATCCTGAACTCTAAGAAAATAAGCTGTGCAGCACTGCACAGGTGCTTAATTTAGGATATTTAACAACATTTAATTTAAAAGGGATTTTAAAACTTGTTGCTTTGTAATATACAAATACATGAAATGGTATGGAGGGAAATTATTCAGGATGAGGATGTCCCATTTCTAAAACTGTTGCTAATTGTTCATAATAAATCTCATCTGAATTCCTTCCTTTCTGTGACACTTATATACCACTTGCAATGCAATGATATTAAAGACATGCAAAACCAGTAGTGCTGTCTGGTGCTGCAAATAGTTGAGTGCCAGTAAAGATACCCATCAGCTGAGTATGATCCAGGTATACTGAGATCTCTCATTTTGTGAAGAGGATGGGACCCCATCCTCTTCACAAAAAGTCCAATTGAACGATAAATGGTGTCACTATTTATTAAAACTTCAACTGTAACTTTAAATCACAGCTATGATAAAGTTTTGATGTGGGGGCTGCCTCTAGAACCAGAGGCCTGTAATGGATGCTACTTAGCATAGCAAGCATATATGTATAAATATATACAAACACATATGCACATACATGTGTACACATGTACATATGTGTGTACTGCAGCTGTAGTGAACTCCATTGAAATAAATAGTTCTGCATACATCTGCAGAGCAAGTCTTCAGCAAGTCACCCTTGAATTTTTTCGCGACCACTATTTTACTGTCTTATTTTACTTTTTGCAACAATTATTAACACTTTCCCACATTTACTCATCATTAATCTTTGCTGACTACTTATTTCAACTTTAGAAAGACAGTTTCCTCAGACATATTAATTGATCTTTCCATCCTCAAAGAGGTAATATTTGCAGTAACTGATATTTCTACAGGCTTCTCTTGTTCTGCATAAGATAGTGTCTTCCTTAGGTAGATGCATATAGAATTTGCTTCTAATGGCTCAGAATTCAGCTTAGTACTCTATTATATAAAAAAAAAAGGTGTTTAGCTGCCTCTTTTTCTACACAGTCAAGATATATATCTCATATGCATGGGGAACAAATCTCTGTATTATTTCAAAGGCACTCTTAATATTAGTTTACCATTAAAAATTATAGACCAGGGATTTTAGTGCATGGTTTAGTTTCCTTCTTCAACCAGTGTGCATTGTACCAGTCAGGAAGTTTGTGTCAAATCAGTTAGCGTGTCTGCAGAAACACTTTAGATTGAATGGAGCCCAAAATATTTAAAACTGTGTAGACTAAATCAGCAGTTCTAAGGAAATATTTTCATTCACGTTTTGATATAAATGCATATTACACAGGAGTGCTCTCCAACAAATAAATTCAATGCTAGTTCAAATGTTCATGTGCTTTTCAGGTGTCATTTCAAGAAAGATTATTTTGAAATAAGTCAGGTTTGAGTGACAAATATTTGATGAAATTCATTAGAGCACATAGGTGGACGAAAAGTATCCACAGAATCTTGACCAAATACAGACAAAGCTAATTCCTATGATCTATTAATCTATGTGTTTGGGGCATGCAAGATTCAAAATGTGAGGAAATCAGAGTCCTTTTCAGTTGGAAAAGCATCGCTCCAAAATTAAAGTGCTTGTCAGCTTTAATACCAGGTTTTCCAAAGGCTAAGACAGCTGATGGCTGCAAATCCTTCTACAGAGGCACCAAGTTGATGAAGTTTAGTGTAGATTTGGTTATTAACATGCTAATGTTTCAGGTACTTTTATAGTTTTCAAACTTTATTCTCCATCATTATGCAAAAAATGTATACCAAAGTTTTGGTGTTCATGTCTCCTATATAATTGCTTACTTTATACTGATCTAAAACTGATGTTACATGGAAATGAAAAACTATCAGTGAACAGAAAAAAATGCACACAACCTTGTTTGCATAGCACAAGAAACCTGGATGATGGAATTTAAGATAGATAACAATTAGAAAAATGAGCTATTTTTGGAGGTAAGAACTGATCTAGTCAGAAGGTGATGAGAAAAAACAGACTTTCCCAAAAGACAGTAATTTTTCACGAAAATTTCAGTCAAATCCTGTGAAATTCTACATATTCCAGCTCAGTCTGGTATGGTTTGTTCAGCTTGTGCTTTGTTTCTGAAAGGGAGCTGGTAGTTTTGCAGATTAAAACCATAGCCTTCAGTCTACTGGGAACAATCAGCTAATTTATGCTTAAAGTGCTGTGAGAAATTGAATTAAATACCCACTATCCTATCAAGCACATTAGATACTGTCAAAGAGATATTTTTAGCTCTTGGGACAAGTAATTACTAATATTATTTCATAAGGGAATTTCATCCTGAGAGATTTGCATTTTATTTCAGAAGGATCCTCCCTACTAACAGTAGCTGATACTTCCTAAACAATGCTCAGCTTCTTGCAGATGGGATACCGAGGCTTTGATAGTGCAGTGAGGCTTTGATAGTCATGGAGTTGACATGGCACAACCCATTTCCACCAGAATAGTTATATCACTCTTGCAGCTACTTGTAACATCTGCTTTCTTAAGAGTAAGAAAAACAAAGAAGTCAGAGAAAACTCTATCATGAATAAGACTCAAGGAATAAAATACTCCAGCCAGCCCTGTCAGTCATTTTACTTTTGAACACAAGTCTTCAAAGTCAAACACAATTGGATGGAAGTACTGTACTATGAGGATATGTTCCCTCTGAGCATCACTGGAACTTACATCTGCTTTCTTCTCTGAAAGCTCAGTTACTGAAAAATAATCTTGTGCATGAATGTAAAGAAAAGCATTCATAGAGTTTTCTGTATATGAGACGATTATGGAATTAAGCACTGATTTTACATTATTTTATCCTCCAATGTCCTTGACAGAAAATCAACTTTAATTTTGGCAGGCCATAAAAGGACATTAAAGTTCATCTGAAGGCTTGAACTAAAGTCAGTGAAGTAACTAGAATTTAAGAACAGGAGATAAAAGACAGTGACTTAGAGGGAGTAGATATCAGAAAGAAATCAGGTGTCACAAAAATGCAAGAGTACTCAAAAGCACAATGTAACACAATTTGCATTTACATTATGAAATGTTTTATCTTGATTATGAATATTTTCAAACAGCTGATCTGTCTTCAATTAGCTTGAGTCTCCTAGCACCTTCACCCCTACCTCAATAGGTCATGTTTTTCAAACAGTTCTGTTTTCTTTATACACTATCATCTAACAATGTCCCAAAACCACTAAAATATCTCAGGTGGAGCTAGGGGAGCAGTGCAGAACATATTCTGCAAACATCTTCAGTTTTTAAATTATTCACTTTGACTCTGCCTAGGCCTTCCCCTTTTCCTGAATTTTCCAACAGATAAACTTAAATGAAAAACCTTTAGGTTGTTGGCAAGCACCCCAAAGCCAGAAAGTCAATTTCAAAATTGCAACCTTAAGGATTTGAATCAGAGTTAGCCTATACAGTCAAAGAATTGACGTGTGTCATATCAAGACAACTCCAATTTCATATAGAAAGACTATGTTGAACAAATGCATGTCATAAATTATCTTTATTTGATAAATAACACTAGCGATGAAAGAAATATATCAAATGAAGCATGTAATATGAATTTCCCTTTACTACTTATTTAAACAGATGTCCCCAAAGTCTTCAGGTCTTCTTAGAACCTGCTTCATGAAATTTGTTACAGAGGCTCCATTATAGCCAAAAGCCGACAGACAACTAATGGCAAGAACTAAGAGGTACTAGTATCACTACCTTATTTTGGTCATCTTTATAGTGTATACAAGATGACCACATTCTCCTTTGTGAGAAGATAACTGAAAAGGTGAGTAGAATAGACTACAATAGTGTAATAGACTGAAATGTCAATAATTTCTTAAATGTTGTCAAAATCATAAAAAGATTTTTTGTCAAACTCCAAGGAAGCAACTGCCTGTCTGTGACCACCAAAGCCTGACTAGAATCTGCACTGTGAAGGGGGACTTGAAATGAGACTACTGTCTAAACATCTTGAACCTGAGAAAGAGTAAACAAGGCTCAGAGAAGAATATACTTGTGTTAAGAACCTACCTCAGCTGAGCTCAGCTCGTGGCAGGAGAGAAGGGCTTAGGGTGTGTGATGGCAAAGTCTCTCCACACCAAACCAAAGGAGTAAGCCATCACCTTCAGGCACAGGCATGTCTAATAATTTTAATAAACAGATCATAATAAATAGAATAGAACTATTTCAGTTTGAAGGAATCTCCAACAATCATCTAGTCCAACTGTCTGACCGCTTCAGGACCAACCAAATGTTAAAGCATGTTATTGAATCATGGAATCACAGAATTGTAGAATGGTTTGCATTGGAAGGCATCATCGAGTTCCAACCGCTCTGCCAGGGACAGGGCCACTCACTGAAGCAGATCGATCAGGGCTAGATCCCACCTGGCCTTGAACATTTCCAAGGATGGGGCATCCACTTCTCTGGACAACCTTTTCCACTGTCTCACCCCCTTCACAGTAAAAAAATTTCTTCCTAACATCTAATCTAAACCTGCCCTCTTACAGTTTAAAACACTTGCTCCTTACCTGTCACTATCTGCCTGTACAAAATGTTCCTCTCCCCTCTTTTTAAAAGCTCCCTTCAGGCACTGCAAGGCAGCAATGATGTTTCCCTGAAGCCTTCTCTTCTCCAAGCTGAATAATCCCAGCTCTCTCAGCCTGTCTTCGTAGGTATCCCTCTGATCTCCTTTATGGCCTACTCTGGACCCCCTCCAACAGGTCCATATCTGTCTTGTTTTGAGGTTCCCAGAGCTGCATGCAGCACTGGGTGAGGTCTCACAAGGGAAGAGATGATGGACAGAATCCACTCCCTTTACCTCCTTTGATCACTCCCCTTCTGATGCAACCCAGGATGCCATTGGCCTTTAGGACTGTGAGCTTACACTATTGGCTCATGTCCAGCTTTTCATCCAAAAAACGCCCAAGTCCTTCTCTGCAGGGCTGCACTCAATGACTTCTTCTATAAGTGTGTAGTCATGTCTGAGATTGCCCTCACCCAGGTGCAGCACTTTGCATTTGCACTTGCTGAACCTCATGAACTTCCCACAGGCCCACTTCTCAACTTTTTCCAGGTCCCTCTGAATGACATCCCACCTTTCTGTTCTGTCACCTCCACCATTCAGCTTCATGTCACCTGCACACTTTCTGAGAGTGCACAGGATCTCAGTGTCTATGTCATCAGGGAAGATATTGATGAACACTGGTCTCAAGACTGATCCCCGTGGGACACCACTTGTCACTGGCCTCCACCTGGACACAGAGCCAATGACTACAACTTTCTGACTGTATCCATCCAGCCAATTCCTTATCCATTGGACAGTCTATCCACCAAATCCACATCTCTCCAATTTGGAGATAAAGATATCATGTGGGACTGTATTGAAGGCCTTACAGAAATCGAGATAGATTATATCTGTTGCTCTTTAATTGTCGATCGTTGCCATCAGTCCATCACAGAAGGCCACCAGATTGGTCAGGCATGATTTGCTCTTAGTGGAGGCCGTTGTCCAAATGCATCTTAAACATTGACAGGCTTAGGGCATAGACCATCTCTCTAAGAAGCCTATTCCTGTGTTTGACCACACTTTCAGTAAAGAAATACTTCCTAATGTCCAGTCTAAATGTCCCCTGGTGTAG
The DNA here is from genome assembly GCA_035221455.1 of Xenops minutus. NCBI lineage: Eukaryota > Metazoa > Chordata > Aves > Passeriformes > Furnariidae > Xenops > Xenops minutus. The sequence goes on along the minus strand of JAWWEE010000122.1, from coordinate 49,316,111 downwards.
CTCTGAACCATTCCCACACATCCTGTCACTGGATGCCAGAGAGAAGAGATCAGCATGAAGAAAAGATGCAGATAGAGAAAGGAAAAATCGTGGATCTGAGGCCACAGAGAAAGGGAACAGAGAATAACCTCGACCTTGCTGTGCTGCAGAAGTGGCAAAACCATGTGACAAATTGCTTAAAATCAAGCCTGTGCCTATCCAGACACCATGGACCCCACCGACATTCAGGGGTTTTACAGGGTCAACTTTCTCCATTCCCTACTCTGCCCCACTCCCCAAGCTCAGCGGCATTTGGTCAAGCTGATACACCAGATCAAAACTAAATTTATGTCTTGGTGCTGTTATGTTATATTTATGCAAAAAATAGTTTGACATGAGTACATTTTTACTGATTCCCAGATGCACACCACTGAGTTGCTTTTCGCAGTATTGGTGCATGTAATTATTAATAAAATGGATTTTAGTCTGAGAGAGATTGCTTCCCCACAAAACTATGAAAATATGGTAAAAGCAGCACTATGAACTCGGTTTTTTACAGACACCTATTACTACTATTTATTTCTTCAACATCAAGCTCAGGAAAGGAGACATTTTTTTACCCTGCCATTGTGAAGTACTTCTCATACTTTACAAAGCTATTCTAATTTAAACATAAAATAAATAATTTTTGTCTTTTGATTTTTTTTAAATTGGGCCATTCATGGATAACAACTCTCAGAGTTCAAAATTCACAGCTGAATCCTACTTTATTTTCTTCCTCCTTCTCTGATCAAAAGTACCATGACAAAGGAGGTTGATGAAAACACTTATGAGCATTTTTAAATACAAAATTTTACTGTTAGAGGCAGGTTATTTAACATTTTTTACTTAATTTTCTGTCTATATGGTAATCAAGCTATTATTCTGTGAACAGTTTGTAAGTGATGATTTGTGTAATTAAAAGGAAATGCAGAAATAATATTTGGTGTTCCACCAATAATGAATTTTGTCCTCTCATGAAAAATCAATTTGTTTTCTCCCAATAGTACCATAATGTATTTTGCCTTCAATGCCTACACACTCAAATTGTTTGCCTCATTGATTGCTAAAAGGACAGGGAAGCTCAGGGAAAAAGAGAAAATACAAACCTCAAAGTCCAGTATGATACAGCTGAATATTTAAGATCAAATGATTTCACGTAATATACATCCGATCTGTTGTCAATATACAAGACGGTGTCATCATCATCATCATGGCTAGACTTTGTGAATGAGGATTTGGGAAGGGCTTTATCCACACTTCCTGCAAGCGTGCTGATGGCTCAAAAGGCCAACGCTGATGGCTAAATAGGCAAGTCCAATTGCAAAAGGCACAGTGGAAAGTCTCCATTGGCACTACTGGCTAGGCACAGTTCTTCCTGCATTGCCTTTTTCCTCAAGACTGATTATGTGTGTGTACTCAAAGGAAGCAGCAGCGTTATGGATGGTGTGTCTCCATTTCTCCCAGCTGGAGGCCAGGGTGCACCATTGATGGTGGTCAATACGGCCAAGGCTGAGGTGTTGTTTCAGGGAGTCCTTGTATCTCCTCTTTGGGTCTCCTCTCTTGCAGCAGCCAGTGGTGGGCTCACCACAGAGCACAATCTTAGGGACATTGGTGATCCTCCATCCTGGAGATGTACCCTGTCCAGTGCAACTGCGTTTTCAGCAGCATGGCCTGAATACTGGTGATCTCTGCCTGTTCAAGGACAGATACATTAGCCACATATAAGAAAGTGTAATACGAAGCATAATAAACCATGCATATCTATAGATTTCCGCATGAACATGCTATTGATTCTAGTAGTAACTTTGCATTATAGAAACTGCTCTCCGCTATGTCTTTAGACAATATCTGTCCCCAGTCACATACAAACACAGAGACCTGCAGAACTGCTTAGGACAGCCATCCCGCTGAGCATCCCCATTTATCAGAAAGACAAAATGGTCTGGTTTAAGATAAGCCATCATAACAATACCATTTCAGCTGTTTAGTAACAAAGCATGATGAATAATCTGAAATACTTTTGAAGTCTAATTCATTTAGTCTCTCTGAAGTTCATGCTGAGAAAATATTTTAAAATGGATGCATTAGAAACACTGAGAAAATGTGAAAAAATGCCATCCTAATGACCTTCCACACAAGTTAATCTCGTGTGTGGCAACTTAATCTCTGTCAGTACTGTACAACTATCACTGGAATTAAGGTCCCACAGTCACCAGCAGGTAATACGCATAGGTCTTCTCTTCACATGCATCAGATACAGAGGACACTTTGCTCATGTTAACAAAGAAATACAAATTATACTTTCATTACAAAATAAGTAAAAGTAGTAAAAATTCACTAAATTTACCTTATTGTACCTCTTTTCTCTTTTAAAAATAATTGATAATAGTCAGTTATAGGTGTCTGGGAACTATTAGTTTGTTTTTATAAGTCAGCAACCACCTCAATGGGAAAACACTCAATCATCATATGCAAATAGATATGATTAGGGTTTTTTTCGCAATTGTGTTTGCCATTACTCCTTCTTAATTCTGTTCCTTCTAATTTAATGTTACATTGAGTGCATGCTATTTCCTTGTCCGGGGGGGAAAAAAAAAAGAATCACAATTAGTGTATCTGAATGACAAGATGTCATTTCCTTGCCTGAGAATGATAAATACACTGTTGCTAGGGAACAGTTTCCAAAGAAAAAATTTTCAAAGGATGGAAATTATATAGATTAAAAAAAAGTCTGAGGTATAATCTCAAAGCAATGCAGAAACCTAAATAAAGTTCCCTTATGTGATTAGAAGGTGAATAAGGGAGAGACTGTGGGCAGAGACAGCTAGTGAGGAACCTGTTTTACTAGATAACCCTTCTATTGCATATCCTTATTTTAACCTCTTCCTGTACCATACAAAACATACCTTTCCAAGACTATAATTCAAGCAGTATTCAAGCATATTTGTAGCTCTCACTTTTCAGGCATAGAAGCTGATCTTCAAAAGCATTGTCCACATGAATAAAAACACAGTAGCTCAGAACAGGGCATAATATGGGAATAAAAACACAGTAGCTCAGAACAGGGCATAATATGGCCCTTCCTGTAAAGTATGGGTATGCATATTTAGCTATGTTTGAATTGATGTATTTAAAAAAAAAAAAAGTATTAATTTAAATATTGGGTAAGTCTTTTTTGGAAGACTCAGTAAAGTGGCATCATGGCAGCCTCAGTAAAATCTGGGTGACGTGAAAGCTGCACTGAAATTATTTAGACACTTCAGATATTTCTGCATGGCCCAGCTGCCAGAATGTGCAATTCTTTTATCCTTAAGCATCTTTTAGATGATGCTGATCTGGGAAGACTATAAGCTCCTATGCCTGAACTTGCACCTCGGCAGAATATTCTATGTAGTCTTGCTTTTTGGGCATGACTTTAGGGAAGTCAGTGGTTTCAGACACCCTCTTGTCCAGTCTGGGATGTCTCCACATCATGGGCTCCAGGCAAGGTGAAAACACTACATATGTCCAAGGAAACCAGTCACACACTCCCATGACTTGCAGCTCACAGCCTCTGTGAGCATACTGCGCTGAGCAGTGCAGGATAGACCCATTTTCCCCCTCTGCATTCTTTTCACAGCAATCCCCTGTACGTACCTTCTTTGCTTGTCTGTCCTTTGCTCTGAGGCATCTTCTGTAATAACATCCAGGCTGCACTTCGAAAGCATCTGTAGAAAAAAAAGAAAACAAGTCTGCTACATCTGCTGTCCTTGTTCTGCCTCAGGGACATTGTTTTTCAGCATCTGTTTTCTGATTAGCAGTTCAGGCACAACCATGGGAGGCAAACAGACCCTCCGACACCTGCAATGGCCATGGCCAAGTAGAGGATGTATCCTTCATTGCATTCATGGGAACTTCAGGGACTAAAGGCCATTTTCTTGCAGAAAAAGAGGCTGGCTGTGAGCTCAGAAGCTAAAATTATATATATGTATAGAAATTGGCAGCAACACCCTAATTATTGATTGAGATTCTCAATTAACATAAATGAAAGCTTAGCAGCCTGGCCAGTATTCTGGTTCTTCCGATTGCTTCATTTGCCAATATCCAAATGAGATATTCCAGTTTGTCTTGTAAAACTCCCTTTTTTCTTTATTAGACAAAGTTGTTTCCAGAAGATAACTAATCCACAAAGGTAGTGAAAGTCTATCAGGAAGCAAATGGAATGAGACAAAGGCTCTGAAGTCAGAGCTCAAGGGATTCTTGATTGAGCAAGAAAAATGCTGCTGAGAGATTCTAGCTATGCAGGTGCATGAGACAAAGTATCTATATAATGATAATTTCTTTTCCACAGAAGACAAATTCTAATATTCGTTAGGTCATTACAATAGAAATTAGTGATTTCTAACAAAATGCAAGGCTTGGGTAACTTCCTTGATGTAAACTAATCAAATTTATTTTATTAGAAGAATTAAATATTCCTATTATATACAATAAAACACACAAAAAAGCAAAATATATGTAGACAGAGAAAACATATACACTGTTACAACTAATAAATACAATTTTGCAAATGCATTACTGAATTCTGGATTTCCTTGAAAGAATTGTTTCTCATTTCAGAACATTTGATCTAAGGTAAAATCTGTTTATAAAGGAACAATAGTAACATGAGCCTGTCCTGACAATGGCTATGGAAATTTTCACGGTAATAAATTAAAATCCAAGCATTTTGCAATCTTTTTATTAGTCACTCATGTAAGACTGATTTAAGTATAGAATCACAGAATCACTGAGGTAAGGAAAAGACCTCCAAGATCATAGAGTCCAACTTTTGACTAAACACCACCATGCCAACTAAACCATAGCAGTAGATGCCATGTCCAGTTGTTTCTTGAATGCTTCCAGAGATGGTAACTCCACCACCTTCCTGGTCAGCCCTTTCCAGTGCTTAACTGCCAGGGAAACAATTCTTCCTGATGTCCAACCTGATCCTCCCCTGGTGCAATGTGAGGCTATGTTCTCCTGTCCCATCACTTGTTGCCTGGGAACAGAGGCTGCCCCCCACCTTGCTACAACCTCCTTTCAGGTAGGTGTAGAGGGCTATGATGTCTCCCTGAGCCTTGTCTTCTCCAGACTAAACAAACCCAACTCCCTCAGCTGCTCTTTGCATGACTTACTCTATAGACCCTTCATCAGTTTTGTTGCCCTTCTCTGGACATGTTCCAGTCCATCAATATAATTTTTGTAGTGAGGGGGCCAAAACTGAACACAGGACTCGAGGTGCAGCCTCACTGGCGCTGAGTACAGGGGGATCATCACTGCCCTGTCCTGCTGGTCACACTATTTCTGATTAAAGCCAGGATGTCATTGGCCTTCTTGACCACCTGAACACACTTCCAGTTCCTGTTCAGCTAGATGTCAATCAGCATCCCCAGATCCTTTTCTACTGGGCAGATTTTCAGCCACTCATTCCCAAGCATGTAGCATTGTATGGGATTGTTATGACCCAAGGGCAAGACCCAGCACTTGGTCTTGCAGAACCTCATACAACTGGCCTCAGCCATTGATCCAAACTGTCCAGATCCATCCGCAGAGCCTCCCTACCCTCTAACAGATCTACACTCTCACCCAACATATTGTTGCCAGCAAACTTATGAAGAGTGCACTCAATATCCTCATCCAAATAATTTCTAATGAAAACGTCCTATTGAAAGGTATCCAAAGATAGGAGTTCTCTAATACACAAATTGAGCAGCATATTTTTCTGATTTCAAAGTCTTATATTCTTCCAATGTAGAATAGGCAATGGTCACCTCTCTGGAACTGGAACTGCATTTATGTCTGCAATATGCATTGGTATTAAAACAAAATGGGCAGGGCAGCCAAAAGGAAATGTGCTTTAATACCTCAGAATCTAATAATGCCTTTAAGTTATGCCTCTGAGCTTGTAAACTAATGGCTAAATAAAAAAAAAAAAAAAAAAAAAAAAAAGAACCTAGTTAGCCAAATAGATAAGTGCAGTCCCAAAAGGTTGCCCTTCACTAACTGTTTAGCTAGGGAGGTTATTATTATTCATGTCTAAAAGTTTTGCTTTTAGGACCCTGCAGTTTTGCAGCCCCAGAAACTACTGTATCAGATATCTCAGAAACCTCACCGAACCTACATGGTCCTGTGGGGTTTCTCAGCCCTCTGGATTTTCCAGGCTGGTGGGCGTAAAGTGTTGGCATCCAGGAGCCTTTTGCAGGCAAATTCACCAACACATTTCATCTAAACTTTGCACTAAGCAAAAACCATACACCAGCATTAATGTCAAACATGTCTTAGCACCCACAAATTATATTCTAGATCAAAAAGGACACTTTAAAAGATAAGATAAAAAAAGCTTTCAGCAAAACTTTCCTACAGCTTTCATGCCCCAAATTTGTGGGTGTTTAGAACCACAATGAAGTTCATATAGGAAGGGACTTCTGGAGATGAACAAACCCACACTGCAGTTAAGGCAGACTAACTTTAAAATTTGGGAGAATTGTTTAGTGTAAGCTCAGTACTGCAAATCTCCAGAGGTGAAGAGTCCAAAACATTGCTTAGTAACTACTGCCACTCCTTAACCATTCTAATTTTGATTCTTCACCCCATGCTCCACTTGAGTTCTATTTGATACAACTCATGACCAATGCATAAGATGTTGCCATAATTTGATGCATACAACATAAATTTAGAGTTTTATAGATATATATACACATTATTTATTTTTTTTTTTGAGCACTGTAGCTCGTAGTAAAAACGGATTGATAATGTTTTTATCTTACACATAGCTTTTGGATACATAAACCCAAAAACTTACAGTAAAGTTCATCACTAAAATTTGTCACTTAGATTACCTCACTTAAAAAAGGTTTCTTTAACAGATTTCTGCTGCTTTAAATAGGTTTGCTAGACAAGAAACTTTTCACTGGTGTCAATAGAAATGTAAACTATGCAACATTTGAAGGCAAAATAAAACCTGTTGCAGAAATCATGCTTTAACAGGATTTCTGAAAGAGGAATATCAAACTTAAATAAAAGTTGATTCTAAAGTGAAAGTATTTGGATATAGTCACTGGATGGTAAAGAACCTCTTTCAATGGAAAAAGAGGATGAAAAGTAATCTCAGTGAAAGAAGCAGCTTCTATATGCTATGAAATAATCATTTGAGTTATGATTCACAAAAGAAAAATGCAGATATTTTTAGAAATCAATTGAAACACATGTAAAGCTATAGGCATAATTCCTAGACTGGCCCATCCTAACTGACAAGTAATGCTTTTATCTGTGTGCATTTTTTACAGAAACAAGTGAATTAAACTGAATTTGTAAACATTAGTTATTGATAAAGGAGTTCAGTTTTCTTGCAACCTTTAAACACTCTTGAGAGTATTTTGGCTAAAACAGAGTCATAATTCTCGACAAATCAGGTTGCCAATAAACAGCAGTAGTTTTTGAACATATCACCAAGTTCTCTGAAACATTTCTGACAAAAGCTATAGCAATTAGAACATTTGCCAGTAAATTCTTTCTCTAAAACTTTTGTCTGAGAAGAGACCGCTCACACTAAACTTGGATTTCAAAGCAGAACTAATCAGTAAGTTTGACATGAGTTTGTCCACCTAAGGTTTAGAGGAGACTATAGGCTCAAATGTAATGTTGGATTTCTTCTTAAAGTGCATTATGGAAATGCTGATTTTATTCCATTACAAGTCACAGAAAATCTGTCTTTCCCAATATGAAGATGTGGTGGTTTAGTTTTCTTGGTTTTGGTTTAGGCCTTCCTTGGTAACAATGTCATAACTAAGGAAGTATTCCAC
>JAWWEE010000122.1:49286222-49299496 GCA_035221455.1 Xenops minutus | reverse complement strand
GTCCATGGCTTCCCAGCACAGCCTTGTGTTCCACACAGGCCAGGAGAATGTGCATGCTGTCTCAACGTCTTGTGGAGCTTCTGGCTGATGAAGATGCAGAGGTGGTCAGGATGTCCCTCTGTGTCTTCATGAATGTTCTCCAGTACAAGGATATCTTGGTAGCCAGCACTACTGCCCAAAGGCTAGCTGAGGCACTTGTACAACTCTTTGACCATGTAAGGCTCTGTGGCCCCAGCCATGGGACTGGCTGCTGCCCAGAAACTTTGTGCCCTGGGCATTTTTAGTCTTTTACCCAGAGGGGCCTTGAGAAATGTTGGTGAGGTCTTTTCTGCGTCCTTTCCTCCAGGACAACAGCAATGTGCAGCTGCTCTCCATTCAGCTGCTTGAAAAGGTTATAGACTTAGTAGTGGATGAGGGAAAAAAGCCTCTGAAGAGAATCGCGAACCACAGCCTGCTCCCACTCTTCATACACAGCCATGAGGAGAACCAGCGTGTGGCGAATGGGAGTTTTGTGTGATGCTGGTGGATCTCGGGGAGAGGGCTGGGCTGCCTCCTGCCCTGGTACCTCACGGGCTGCAGCCTCCTCCAGGCCTTGGCACAGGGATGTGGGTCCGGTGCCCTGGGCTGTGGGGCCATCTCTGGGTCTCTGCTGCTCTCCAGGCCTCTCAGAAAACGCTGCATTGTGCGGCCGGGTTCCTGAAGAGGAGGAAGCTCAAGCAGCTGGTGAAGAAGGGGCAGCTGTCAAAGTTCGCCAAGGTCCTGGTAAGGAGGGTCTGGAAGTCCCAGGCTCAGCCTGGAGAAGGCCCCTGAGGGCGGTGCTCAGTGTGCGGGGCTGGCAGCTGTGCCCCTGCCCGCTGCTGCAGCCAGAGGCCGCGCGGGCTCTTCTCCAGGCTCCCGTGGGCCCGAGCCGGGTGCCCATGGAGCCCCGGCCCGGCGGGGCTGCGGGCCGGCACCGCGGCTCCCCGGGCAGCAGCCGGCCCTCTGCCCCCTGCCCTCGGGAGCCCTTGGCCAGCGGCTGCTGGCCGCGCCTCAGGGCTGTGCAGCCAGGGGAGGCTGGGGCGGGGCGCAGGCAGCGCCCGGCCCAGGGGCTGAGCCCGCGCCAACCCTTCCCTCCTGCCGCTCTCTGCAGCTGGCAGAGGACAGGAGCCGAGCGGCCGAGCACCTGCGCCGGGCCCTGCGCTACCTGGAGAGCCCACAGGAGCCCCTGCGAGAGGCGGCCGTCAGGATCATCGGTGGGCCCCGCGCCCGGGCTCCCTCCCCGGCCCGGCCCGCCGCAGCTCGGCCCCAGCCCCGCCTGCTGCCCCGGCAGCGCCAGCCGGGCCCGGCGCCGTGGAGCCCCGCCTGGCCTGGGCATTGCTGCTGCCGCCCTCTGGCAGCCGTGCCCTGGGGCGGCAGCGTGCGCCAAGGGCCGGGCTGAGCCCTGCCGGGCCAGCAGCCCGTGTGGCCACAGCGCCGGCAGCGCCGCTGGCAGGGAGCTGTGCCGCTGGGGCCCTGACAGGCTCTGTGTTCACAGGCATGGCCGGGCGGCACCTGAGGGGGCAGCAGCAAGAGCTGCAGCTGATCTGCACTGGTGAGTGAGGGCAGCGGGCTGAGCGCGGGGGCTGCCGGGGGGAGCTGCAAGCCCTGCCCCGGCTGCGGAGGGCTCTGCTCCCGTGGGCAGAGCACACGGAGCTTTCAGGGCCACGTGGGCCATTGGTGGCCAGCAGCTTCGGGCTGATCCCCTTGCTCCCTGCTCCCTCCTGGCCATGGCAAGAGCCGGCTGGGATGGCCCTTGCAGGGGGCTCTCCTCGGCTCCCCGCCGATCCGGGATCTGACCATGCCTCTGTTCCTCTCTCCTGCAGCCCTGGAATGCCTGACGGAGGACAGGAGCAGTGCCGTGTCACAGCTGGCACTTGAAACACTGCATGTCCTGGGGGAAATACAGCGTGGGCGATATTCCACCATCCAGAGGCTGCAAGATCAGCTGCACAGGGCATGGAGGACTCGACCTCGTCTGTCGGGGCTCGGCTGGCTGCGCTGCCGGAAGACTTAGGAGAAGAGCTGATCCTGGAGGCTGGGGCAACCTGAGCCAGGGGTAATTTTCCTTTTCTTTAATATTTTTCTGTTCTTCTTTTCATTGTTTTATCTCTATTGAAAATAAATAAATTATAGGGCATATATAATTATATATATTATTATAGATTATAGATTACTGTAAATAATTATAGTATGTATTATGATACACAGACTGCCAGGAGCTTTTCTTTGCTGCCCAGGGTCTGCAGGGCAAGAGGCAGGAAAGGGTGAAAAGGGAGCTTGTGCTCAGCAGCACAGCAGGCTGAGGGGTCCTGAGGCCCTGCAGGGGGCAAAGGGTGCTTGTGCTCAGCCAGCTGCCCAGGCATGCAGTGGGCCAGGGGAAATGGCCAGAAGCCCCTTGGCCTTTGGTGGCTCTGCTGCAGCCTTTGTGCTGGTGACAGAGCAGGTGGGCAGGGGCCGGAGCTGCGGGGATCCCTGCCAGAGCGGTGCCTGGAGATGGCCACAAGCCCTGTGCCAGGCAGGAAGCGCCATCCGTGTCCTCCTGCCCGTGTGCTGCTGGCTGCCTTGCTGAGGGCTCCCAGGTGCCTCTGGATGGGGCTGCTCTGGAGCTGCTGTGGGGCTGCGGCTCTGAAGTACCTGCTGCAGCTTGTTAAAATCAAGAGCCCTGTGCATTCTATTTAGAGAACACTGGTTGCATAACAAATCTGCCTTCCTGTGAAAAGCAGGCAATTAGTATTAATGATTTCATCACAAAGAGCAGGAGAACACTTAAAAGTTGCCAGAGAAACTGGGTTGAAAAACACTGTTAAAACAAAGATTATGATGCTACATAGGAAGAGGTGCATCCCTCAAAGCCTGGAGAAAATGAGTAAGACCTCAGAGACACGGTGCCAATAACAGCACAATATGCAAATTACACATTAAGGGCTTTTGGAGAAAGTTTGTACTCTCTAGATACGAAAACTCATAAAAGAATACAGTCCACCAATACATGGTGGCCATGTATTGGGCATACCACATGATACAATGTTAGCCTCATGTTTTGATGAAATACACAATTAAGCAGGGAGTTAAAGATTGGTGGGAATTAATCTGGAGAGCTTTCTGTGTGACAGGGGACTAAAAAATGCTTGATTTTTAGCCTACAAAAAACAAAAGCTCATAAGGATTACAATTATTGTCTATAAATGCAGGAAAATACATATATGTGGAATGGAAAGAGCAAACATGAGACAGCATATCCAAAATTTTTTTATCTGAATTATTAAAAATATACACTTTGAATATATTTACCTTTTGTTAGGTTGGCTTGTCATGATGTTTCAGCTTTCTAGAAGACAACAATAAGGAAGTTGAATACAAGTTTATAATGAAAGTTAAGGAATGTAATTGGTCCAGTTTAAGGAACATTTCATGGCAGGAGGGAGTTTTGAAGAGAACAGGAGGAAATAGTCTCACATGTAGGCCACGGGCCCTACATGAAAATTAATTTCTGCTGCAGTGCCAAGCAGGTAGCAGGGATTTTTAACCATGAGTGATGACAAAGGAGGATGTGTTGTGGTTCATTAGAGTACACTGAGTGCAAATCTACAGAAAACTCAATGATACGGCATCATATGAGGATCTAGAGACCTCCCAATAAGGCTTATCTAAGTAACTAGCATATGAATAATTAGTTATCTCCCAAAGTGCCTCATAGATATGCAATAGAGGATGAAATCCAGTAAAAGAATGATAAAATATATGAGAAACTAATTAAAAGTCTAAAGGGGATGTTGTAGTTCAGATTTGCTGTGTCTCAACCACTGGCCAGATGGGTCCACAGGTGCTTTGGTGACCACTGTGTTGTAGTAATGTGAGCTGGATATGTATCACACTGCTCTGAATTGATACTACTGGGTGACAGAACAGATGCTGATGAAGGCTTAAAAAGCAGATTGAGCCTAATTTCTGGAAAATCTGGAAGCAGGAAAAATTCTGGAGAAAACATCTCCAGGCAGTGAATGAGTTTCACTGCTCTAAGGCATTAAGAGTGCTTGTATGGGACACATGCTGAGAAGAGCATCTGGCTTCTGGGCTGCAGGCTTTGGGCTTCTGGAAGGGGATTTCTGTACAGCAGAAGTCAGTTCTTCAGGACAGAGGTGCAATCCTCTGCTCTATTCTGCAGCCAAAATCATCCACTCAAGTGAGAAAAATTATTTTTGGTACCTATTCCTGAAATGCTCTTGCTGACATTCTGCAAATAATTCTGCTACCAATGGTGAGTGGAGACATGGAGACTGAGCCAAAAGTAAGAGGGAAAGGAGGAGGTCAGCTTATGAAAAAAACATTATTAAAGTCAGCACACTACTGCTAAGAGCCATCTCAGAGTCATAATATGCTGTCATGGGCTGTACCATAACTTTCCTGACTGACACGGTCACTTTCACTGACAAGCAACATGCAACACTCTCATTACCAGTGGACACTTCAGAAGATGTGACTGAAGAAGTCCTTGGGTAAAATAAAAAAAAACAGACCACAGTATCTACAAGATACTGTGAGAAACATTTAGAAATGAGAACAGTTAGAAAGCTTTATCTTAGTGGGAGTTCTTTAAAACAATTAGACAAGTTTTGTATTCCAGTGAGGCAGCTTCTTGCTTAAATACCAGGGATCTGACTGAGATACATTTTAAGCCAGGTCATGCTTTCTTTTTTCTGCCAAATATAATTAAAAATGTATTGAAATGTGCAAGCTGCACTATTCATTAAGCATTTGCAGATGTAATACCATGAGGAACACTGCTGTTGTTCTGCTTTTGGCACTTGACATTACCATGGCAAAAAACATGCTGAGCTAATAGAGTGTCTGGACATTGGAAACTGAAGCACGGCTGGGGTTGAGAAAAGCAATTCCCTAAACTAAAAATTGCCTGTAATGCAAGTTCTTGGAATTCTCCTTTAACTAAAAAAAAAAACTGTGGTGAAAATCTAACAAATAAAGACAAGGACTGGCTAAAAATATAAGCAGGGATTTTTTTTGTCGTTCTACAGACTGTGAAAGTTTGGATTCCTGCTCTTATTTAGAACTAACCCAGAATTATCAAGTTTGAAGTCCTTTACAATTTTTTTTTCTTTTTATTTATGAAATATGTTAAACCACCATCTTAAATTATGAAGTCTGATTTTAAACCACAATGTCATCAACAGCAATATGAATTCAAGACCAGAGAGACTTCTTCCTGAAAGATGCAGGTTTGACAAGGCTGCAGTTGATAGGGTAAGCACGATGGTACTTAAGCACATACTTTATACCAGTAAAATGCAAAATCATATAATATTTTAGGTTGTGAAAAGAGCTTTGAGACCATTGGATCCAATCATTATGCTTTCTAAATAAACCACTAAATAAAGGACATTCCTAAGTGCCACATCTACATGTCTTCTAAATACCTCCAGAGATGGTGACTCAGCTGCTTCCCTGAGCAGCTGTTACAATGATTTACAGCTCCTTTGGTGAAGAAATTTTTCCTAATACCCAGCCTACACCTCCCCTGCTGACTCCTGAGGTCATTTCCACTTGTCTCATTTCTTGTTTTTTAGGAGAAGAGACCAACCCATGCCTGTCTAACCTTCTCTCAGGAAGTTGTAGAAGAGTGAGAAATCCTCCTGACCCTTCTTTTCTCCACAATAAGCCACCCCAGTTCCCTCAGAGTACTTCCTCAGAGGCTTCCAGCTCCTCCTCTTTGTTGGCCATTCTGTGTGCATTGATCCCACCATGTTACCTTTTTTGTAACTGGAATGAACCTGATCACATTCAGTAAAAGCTTGGTTCCCTGCTCTTCTGGGTCAGAAAAATTCCCTTTTTTTCAGCTGATCTTCTGGATTCGTGCTCTGTCTCTGGCCAATGATACAGGGTTTTTTAAGCCAAACCTTAATTTGAATATTCTTATTGGTAGGTTGTCAAGTCTCAGTTTGAATTTTCCTTTGGGAATCTTAAAAAATCCATTTAATGGAGTTCCCATCAATGTATTCTTTTTTCAGTAATAAGTAAGCCTTATGTAGTAAGACACTACGTATCAGACACTTCCCTTGGCAAACAGTGATCCTTGTTTACTGAAAACTCCCTCACTACAGGTTATTTTTAAAAACTGTATAATAATTTTGATGTGTCATAACCCACCGGTAATTTTGAATAGTAGCTTATCTCAGTCCAATGTCAATCTTGGCTGATGGCCTGGAAGCATTATCTAGATCTGGAAAGGTCAAAAACAATTTCAGTGCCAAAGTAATGATAAGCTGCAGGTGTGAGTGCAAGCTTTCCAAATCACATAAAATGCCAGGAAATTTTCCCAAAAAGATTTTTTTAGCATTTATAAAGTAATTGAAATTAAAAAAATTATTAATATGTCTGTGATATGTAAGTAGCAGAAGAAAAACTGTAACTTTTGCTGTCTGTAAATTATTGTATTCATCAGAAATTTTTTAAAACATAAAATTGGAGTCAGTGAAATGTTACTAGATCATGTTCCATATTACAAGCTCTTCAGTGAATGTTGTGGGCCAGTATTTTGTTCTTTGTATGTGCCTGTGTTATGTGAACATTTGGAAATAATTTTTGCAATCAGAACAGTGAAAAATACGTGTTCTTATGATGTATGGACTTCTCATTCCTTTAAGACTCCTTAAAGTTCAATCAATCCAGACTTTGTGGTTACTTTGGAACAAAAAAAACACCTGTGAAAAATTCACAGATGGAGAAAAATCAAAAGCTTAGAGAAGAGACAGACTAATAGGAGCAGGAGGTTATAGATAGGCAGTAAGCTACCTGTGCCCAGTTTGGCTTGTAAAATGGGAGTGGAAAGCAAGCCAGGCATCCCAGCAAAGCACAGGTCTGCCACAGAATGTTCAGAGGGAGCTGAGCCTGGGGCCTTGCTCCCAGCCAAGCACTGAGAGTCAGGAGGAGCTCTGCTCTCATGTACCATTGCCACTGCCCTTGACGTTATTCAGGTCTGTCTTTTGCACCTGTGCTCAATGAGAGATTCATAAAGACATGTGTCCATGTCAGATCATAGAAAGAAACCAAACAGAGCTATTGAAGGACAGATATGTGCCATCTAGAAATGCTAAGACATAAAGGGAAAAAAGCTGGATTACCCCACATCATCATTTTTTCCCCCAGGTCAAATGAACATTTTACATAAGTCTTGTTAATTTCTTCTTTTTCAAATGGGTGAAAACACTTAGTTTAATTCAGAGCCTACAGCTCTGATAACATCAGGTATCAGGTATCAGTCAGGAGCTGAGACTGCCACTGCAAAGCCCACAGCTATGGCCAGAAATGCAGCAGCCTGCTTACCCAGTTGTTTCTCTCCCTTCTCTTTCCAAAACTCTGTGTATACCATTGGTCTATTTTATGAAACTTTTTTTTTTCCCCCGAGAGAATTAATTGTCATCTTGAAAAATCTATGGTTTCATTCTTGGGAGTGCTTCTGGAATTGCTTTTTTTTTTGTTGATGGCAGCATTGATATGAGCTGCAGCATGCTCAAAGGTGTTTCTCCAGCAGATGGTGAAAAATATTTTATAATATGGTGGATTGTAACAGTGGGAGTAGTTCCTATGTTCCTGGGAAAGCAGACTTCAAAAAAACAAAAAAATTGTCATGATTGCAAGGATGTTTAAGCAGTTGTCAGGACAAATATAGCAATACTTACTGTTATCCCTGCAAGTTATAGTTTTCATATAGCAATGGCTAGATTTCTTCATCTTTCTGCTTTGATGGTATTGAAGTAAGACGAGCAGCAAAGATTGCAACCAGACTTTTAATCACTGTTTATAATTACATTACAGTTATATTAAGTGATGAGAAATAAATGAATAATTATTTTTTCATTTTAGCATCAACAGATAACAAGTATCAGCACCAGAGCCTTGGAAATGTCATCATCTCTGAGGATGCTGAGAAAAACAGGGGATAGCACACACAGAGAGACATTAATCCTTTGTTAATACCTTGAGACTGCTGTATCTGTATGGCTCATGAGGCTGCTGTGTGGTTAATCAACACCTGTGCATCTCAAAAAATGTACAGTCATAGCTACTTCACATTGCATTCACAATAAATTTATTTAAGAAAGAAACAGCACACCGATTTTCAGTGGAGGTGGATTTCCTTTGTGTGTGTTCACTATCTGAATATTTGTGCCATAGGTTAAATAGAGCATATCTTTATAATTCATCTTTCATCTTTGTTCTTCATGCTCCAAAAGTCTGGACTTTCTCATTATGTTTCCTTTAAGTTGCATATGGAAACTAATGAAAACCTAGAAAAATACTAAATATATTTCTAATTTGATACTTAATAAAATCCAATTTGGAAAAAAAATTGTATTCACATTAACCTTACAGCTGTATTGAAATGCTTTTCAGCTGTCAAAAAAGGTTAAATGCAGAGGAAGCACACACTAATGAGTTTGATAGTAAAGGCTTCATTTTGAGAAATCTGTTTTAAAGATATATGCTTTCCTAGCTATTATATTTTACAAATAGAATGAATCATCATGAAAATATTTATTAATACATATTTTATGTTACTCCAATGCTTCTGCCAGTGTTAAGGCTTTAGGAGTCTGTATTGAACTCATTGATGCTATTGAAAAACTTTTGTATTCTCATGACCATTGGAGTTATCTATTATTTTCTGAAGTTTTTCTAGCGCTAACATTCCTTTCCCTGTCACAAAAAAGGTTGGTTTCCTAACAACAGTGTAAGATTTTGTTCTCATATATCTTAAAATATGCTGTCTGGTACTTGTCTTTGATATTCAATTTCAACACATTTCCCCACAGTTAATTGAGTTCTTTAGTTTATTAACTGTTAGAAACAAGTCCTGAAATGCAGCTAAATTGTATAATACCTAGAATTGACTATATTTACTCCTGGTTTACCTGAAAAATAGAATTTGCTGATTGAGATATCTGCAAAATCTTTCTGACTTTACCACCACAGTCATGGTGTTTATTTCATTTTCCATGAAAAATGTTATCAAGTTTAGTAAAACCTCAACTGGAAATTAGTGAGACAGACATTTAAAAAGTGATTTTATGAAAATACTGTCACTATTTTCAAAGCAAACTTTTGTCTGTGCGTGTCTCCATTTACCCCAGGATCTAGGATACACACGCTCCCTGACAGCCAATCTGGGGCACAGCTGCTTTAGCAAGTCCCCGTACTTTGCCAGACCCTTTCTGCTAATCCACCTCTCTCCATGCTGCCCCAGTCCTGTGAAATTTCAACAGAGTATTCTGGGCTCGAAGAGACCCACAGGGATCACTGAGCCCAACTCTTAAGTGAATGGCCTGTATGGAGATCAAACCCACAACTTTGGTGTCATTCCTTGCTTTTCAGGAATACACACCCACAAAAACATTCAGTCCTCATGTTTGCAGGTTCTGAGCTGCTGCTGAATTATTTTGAGTGCAGTGTATTTGTTGCAGATGGCGTGAACAACTCTCACCAGGCTCTGCAACCCAAGTACACTGTGACCATTTGCTTCTACACTCTCCTTTGCCATGGCAAGGACCCCTAACATCTTCAGAAGGGCAATTTGCCACCTCTAGCTCTGTGGCCTCCCCATCACCTATCAGCAGAAGTCAAGGCAGGACTTAGGACAAGAAATAACTTAAGAGCTTTTACTTTCCATAATTAATTTTTCTAAAATATTTTCATAAGGAGATAACCACTCCTAACAAGGTACAACTCTATCCTTTTTTTGTTGGTGTTTTTTTTTTTTTGAGTGGTTTAGTTTGGGTTTTTTCTTTTGTTTAGATGGGCTTTTTGTTGTTTTTTGTTGTGTTCTGATGCATAAAAAATGAAAAAGAATAATTCCTATTGAAATGTCAAAGTACTGAGGTAAACAGATAATAATAGACTTTCACTCAGGCATTATGATTACTTAAATACATTGCCATAAAAAGGCAAACAATCAACAGAGTTCTTTAAAAGGTTCAGTGCAAATTAGTTTCTGGCAAGGACTGTGCACTGTTCAAGGCTTCATTAAAGCCTTCCACTTATGAATTGTCAGGAAAAAGCAAAGGATGCTATGTATGCTATAAAATGAGACAAAAGCCTCAGAAGCCCTCACAGGGCATTGGGCAGCTCATTTTAAGGAGGTTGTGAGCACCATTATCTATCACTGCCTCGGGGTCACGGTAGCAGCAGGACTTGGGAAATAAAGGCATCAATCAGGAACAAACATTTATGTGTGTGCCTCTCCAGAGTTTAATTCTAATCTGGAAAAGAGCTTTAAATGTGAAATACAAATATTTATTCTCCCCATTTTTCAAAGGGAAAGTGTATTTGAGGACATGCAGCACCACACTGACTCCCCTTCTGACTCTGTTGTCTCTGACAATAGGTGGCACTGGGAATTTTCACAAGCAAATCTGTTGAGTTTATCCTTCAGTTTTTGCCATTGAAGTAGTCCCCTGTAAACATTTCCCTGTATAAAATGTTTTGGAAATATCACAAGCCATATCCTTCAGTTATTTACATAGTGTCATTCCATTGTTTTGAGACTATTTGTTAAAGGAAAATAATGAATATTCACATTTCTGGGCACAATATTGATGCTGGGAGACTTTTTTTTCCGGTTTTCTAAGTTAGTGATTTCCTGTTGCCTTCTGATATAAGGCAAGGCGACCTGGTTTCAAGAGCAGCACGATGACCCAAAATCCCAGGGTCATTCGGGCTTAATAACGCACGCAGACGCCAATGTGGTGGACAGTTAAAAAGCATTTAGTGCTTCATCTCAGGGGCTTATATAGACAGGGGACTTTTCTACGTAAAACGGGTCATACTATGCCTAATAAGGTTAAGTGAGCAGTGGAAAGTTACTGGTATTCCTAAGTTAGTGGGGGCTGCATTCCGAGGGTGATTGCGTATCTCTAAGGAGCAGGAAGAGGAGTTCAGCAACATTCCTAAGAAGCGGGGAGAGAGGGGGTTGCAACTTTTCCGTGACATCCCGAAATCTTCCGAGCGCCTGTCCCTGGCTGCTTCAAACCCCCCAGCCTCAGTGGGGCCATCCTGGATCAGGGGTACCAGCCGGTGGAACAGGAGCCACTTCAGGGGGCCCTCGGAGCTTTTTGGGGAGGGGGCACCATGGGAGACCCCCCAAAAACCGGGGGGGAGGGGAACCCCTGCTGTGCCCCCTCCCCCTGAAACCCCCAGACCCCGGTTCAGGGTGGGCCTGGGACCCCCCGGGACCCCCAAATCTCCCCCAGGACCCCTCCAGAAACCCCAAACCCCACAGGGCCCCCCCAGTGTTGGCCCAGAACCACCCTGGACACCAAAAGCCTCCGCCAGACTCTCAGATTCCCGCATTTCTCCCCAAAATTCACCC
The DNA here is from genome assembly GCA_035221455.1 of Xenops minutus. Lineage (NCBI taxonomy): Eukaryota > Metazoa > Chordata > Aves > Passeriformes > Furnariidae > Xenops > Xenops minutus. Next base: position 49,288,098 of record JAWWEE010000122.1, on the reverse strand, counting down.
CAGAGCCACCTGAGACACCCCCAAATCCATCAGACTGCCCCAAATCCCCCTCAGACCCCTCAATGCCCCCCAGACCCTACGAAATCTTTTCGGACTCCCCAAATTTTTCCCCGGACCAACCTCAGAACCCCCAGATGAACTCACAACCCCCCAGTTCCTCTCACAATCCCCCAAAATCCCCTCAGACCCTCCCAATTCCTCTCAGATCCCCCTAAACCCACCTGAGAGTGCTCCAGAATCGCTCAAGCCTCCCCCCCACCTCCGCGGCGTGCGCGGGCTCCCCCAGCCAATAGCAGCGTGCCCGGCCGAACCAATCAATCACTGCGCTGCACGTACCCGAACTAACCAGTCACGGCGCAGCTCCCCTCAACACCGCCCGCCTCCCCCGCGCCGCCCGGGCCAATCAGAGGCGAGCCGGAAGCGGCGCCCCCTTCCCCGCCGCCGTCGGGACCCGCCGGGCTCGGGACAGGAGCGGGAGGGGCCTGAGAGGGGATCGGGGGGGGGGGCGGGGTCCTGGGGCATTGTGGGGGGTCCGGGGGGTGTGGATGGGTGCCTAGAGGGAAGGGAAAAGGAGCAAACAAAGGAAGGCAGGAGAGAAAGCAGGACACAAATGGCAACCAGCTGAGAAGGTGGCACTCTGAAAACCAAACCTGAACTTATGGAATAGGAATGGGACAGAAAGGAAGAATTCTGAAACTTTATTTACTCTGCTTCTCTGAGCAACCTGTGAAGCCAGGACTTCACCACCCTGAGAGGGAAGCATTTTCTAGATCAAACCTGAATTTGATCCCTTTTACTGTGATTCCAGTAAATCACAATGAACTCAATTGTGGTCATTTTCATCAAGGGCCCAAGCTCTTTGTTCCAGCACATCCAGCAAGCACCAGGCAGGACAGCACGGGAACCCAACTCACAGCTGAGGGACTCAGAACATCTAAACACCAGCAGGGCACATTGCTCATTTTTGCTCCAATAGATTTGAGAAATGAAACCCTGGAGATGAGAGCTCTTTTTCAGAGCAGTAATTGCTAGTTGATGTTAATGAAGTTGATAGGGTCTGAATTTGAAGTGTTGGTCTGTTGTTAAACTTTGAATGTTACAGTTCTAGGACTTGCCTTTAGTTGCCGCTATTCAGTGTTACCATTTTACCCTGTATTAGTTTCTCTCCCCGGCATACTCTGTATTTGTGCCCCTTTCCGTCTCAGCCCAGATTTGTATCCCTTCCCGTCCCAGAGTGAATTTAAATGAGAGGCTGTGGGAACTCCATGAACCCTCTCCAAATAACCAACCAGCACATAAACGATGACTTTAACCCAGCAGAACCGCACTAAATCACCCACCCTTCAGCAGAGCCGGATTCCATCCTGCCACCATAATTTTAATAGTGCTCAGATTGGAGGATCCCCCTAAGCTCCGAGCCAACGTTGCCTTCCTAAGGACTCTGGTGAGGACGGAAGCCCCAGCTGTGCCGGGAGACAAAGCTGTGCTCCTCCTCCTCCTCCTCCTCCTCCTCCTCCTCCTGCTGCTGCTCAGCGCAGTCCTGTGGGAGCAGCGGTGCTGTGCGCGACCCGTCGGGTTCCGCACCCAGAGCTGTCTTTAATAAAGGCCTTTTGAAAGGAGCTGCTCCAATGGCCCTGTTTATCACACTGCCAGAGCCCCCAGAGCCCCTCCCCAAAACCTCCAAAACCCTCCCAGGACACCCTCAGGACCTCCCAGAGCCCTCCCCAAACTCCCCCAGGACCATCCCAACGCCCTCAGACCCTCCCAAGACCTTTCTACGACCCCTCCCCAAACAACCCCCAGACCTTCCCACGACGTCCCCTCCCCCCCCCCCCAGACCCCTCTTAGGACCAATCTGCGCCCCCCAGGTCCCCCC
>JAWWEE010000122.1:49236852-49282468 GCA_035221455.1 Xenops minutus | reverse complement strand
GATGTCTGCGTTGTGATGTTGTTAACCCATGGCTGCCCTAATTCTAACTGCACAACAACTTCTTAAATATGTTTTCATGCAGGGGCGTAACTTAATGGTTCAAAAGCAGGAAGTTTTCCTCGGAGCTGACCCTCATTGGCTCTGCTCTATAAGATGGAGGGAAACTTCCAGAGGCTTTTCAACAGAAACCAATCTTAAACCCATGACAGACTCGATTATCCTTGTGAGTCCCTTCCAATTCAGCATATTCTGTGATTGTGTATGTACGTAAAAACACACATACTACGGCAGAACAGGATAGGAAATGAAAACCATGTGGCAAGCATCACATATACTTAACAAACAAAATATGCTCAATACTATAGTGTTAAGAATAATACAGGTAATTACATTAAATCAGAACAGGGCTAAGCATATAAACTCAGTATTTCTCAGCAGAGTCTGATGGGAAAAGTTATTTTAAAGCTTTCTTGTGGGATTTTAATGCAATTTACATTGACACCTGACAAATGATTGGTGAAAATTTTTATATGACATTCAATATGTTGCACATTTTCATAACAGATTTTGCAATGCCTGTGATATTAAATTTGCATCACCAGTCTTTTTTAAAATAAATAACAACAATTTGGGCACACTAAAATGATTACTAGGAAGAAGTATTAAAAAAAAATCCAATTTGTTTTGTATTTTCTAAAAACTGCTATTTTTTGAAGTCCCCATTTATCTCAGAATTTTGAGCTTGTTAAGTTGTCAAAGCTTTTGCTCTTAACATATGTCTTCTGAACATTAATTTGTGTTTTGAAAGGCATATTTTCTTAAAATTCTTTTGTTAAGTTGTATGAAATTTCCTTCTAAGATGCTTTGATACCGAAGAATTTTTATATATTTGACATGGATGTTTTCAGTCGCTATTTTTTGGGTACAGCAGAAAAGATCTGCTTGCTGTTAGAGGCTAGCATTGCTAATATATTTAATTCTTACTACTGCTGTATTTTATCTGTTTCTCAAACGGGTGCATTGGTAAAATCCCTTTCTGAAGTCACAGACACTACAAAGGACTTGGGGATTTCTTATCATTCCTTTCAGTGTTGCCTTTAAGCAGCTTGATTGTATACTACAGGGTCCAAGTATCTACTGCAATTGCACATTTTCTAAACAAGATTTTTCATGTCAACAACATACAATGCACTCCTGTGAACAGAAGATGTGGAGCAGGCAGCTTTTGCTGTCCATCTGTTTTCTTCTGTTCTTAGTGACTGCAACTCTGTTTCTTTTTCATTCTGGACTCTGACCAGTATTTTGTCATCAAACCATGTATTAAAATTGTTCTTATTATGAATATTTGCTTAATTGATTCAGATTTCTAATTATCATGATGGATTGATTAAGAAGCGGGACTTATTGCATGATACTAGTGAGTGGAACTGTGAGTTTTTAGTTTAAAACTTATAAACTACGCAATCAAGGATCCTTCACTGCCATGATGATTTTGACCTTGGATTTTATCACATAAAATGCAGAAATTACTCCTTTGGCATGAAATTACATCCTCCTTTTCTTCTAAGCCCTGAAGTTCTTAACGGAAAATGTATTCAGAGGGTTTCTTTCAGTAGCTTTGAATGCTCAGCACCTGTCTGCTGGCTCACTTAGCAGATAGAGTTGCAGGCTAAGCCTGGGGAATCACATGCCATGTACGTTTTATCAGAACAGTGTCTTTTCCTTAACCTACAGAATATGAGGTTAACAAAAATAGAATCTTCCTAAAGGAGAATTATAAAGATGAAAATGATTGATCATTGAAGCTAGTTTTCTTCTCAAGTTTCTCAATTTTTTTATCATCTGTGCAGTGGCAGCAGTGTTGAATACTAATTTTACAGGCGGTTGTTTTCACAGACAAAAATTGAGCACCTTATTTAAGATCTCCAAATCCTGACTGTATGAATTACTGAAAACCCCATGAGAGGTGTTAAAGCCTGCTTCTACTGGACTGAAAAAAAAAAAAAAAAAAAAAAAGCCTTAAATTGCCTCAGAAGCATATACATTATGGATCTGTAATAAAGTAAATATTCAAAACATACTATTAATGCACTAATATCACACTGGGAGAGGATAGTTTTGTGGCTATGAAGAGAATTGCTCTCAAAAGCAGAGGACTGATTGGGGTTTTTTGAACCATCTTAATCTTTCTTTGTGAGTAAACTAGGAGTCAGTTAATGTGCCTGTCAATTTGTATGCCATTGTTACTACACTGTTTTTAGATTTAGGGCATAATTATTTATGGGTTGTTTCTGTATCATTTCACAAGGCAAAATACACAGAACAGCAAGGATTTGAGAAGCAAAATAGAAATAAAGAGAACTTCCCTGGTCTGTCCTAACTTATTTTTAGCATTGTTGTGAAGTCTGCCATAGATGTAAGGATGTGTACTGAGGCACATCACATGGGTTCCACCAAGGCAAGGAGACAATGGCCCACTGTGGGAATCCTGCCTGATGTTTCTTTGCTTTCAAACCCAGCAAATGATAACGAAGCATCACATCTGACATCGTCTCTTCCATTAAAATACAAACTGAGGAGATATTTCAAATAATAGTTTTAGATGATATTTCAGATAATCTCAACACCCCAAAACTTCGTTGAAGTTTCAATGCACAGCTAATTGGTTTTTTTGTGTGAAAAGCCACTAAATGGGGAAACAGATTTAATTTTGCCTCATTGGGATTGTCAAGCAGTTTTCCCCTGGACTTTTATGGTATTTAGATTGATCTTCTTGTTAGAACACTTTATTATGTCATTAAATTAATGAAACATTGATTCATCTCATGATGCTGACTGACTAGGTGATAAAGTAGCAGATGAAATTCGACACTGATAAGCACAAAATAGTTCTCTCATAGAAAAACAAATCAAACTATACATACCTAATGAGGAGTTTTAAAGTAACCATTACAACTCTGAAATAAGATCTTTTAGACATCTTGCGTAGGATTCCAAAATGTTATCTCCATCCTTAGAAGTTGTAGAAACACAGTAATAGATTGACTTAAATAAAAGACAGAGAAAACAAGTGGTTATATCAGTGAATAGTTCTTTGGTGTGGTCACATCTTTATATGCACAATTTTCTGAACTCAGTTTAAAAAAATATAGCAGAACTGAAAAAAAGGTAGAAAGACAAGCAGGAAAGATGGACAGAGTTATAGAACAGCATCCCCTCAAGAAGACTGAGATGGATTCAGTTCCTCAGACAAGAAAAGGAAATGGCTCAGATATGACAGAAGTCTCTCAAATCATGAGCAAAATAGAGGTCATAGGAAATAGCCAGCCAGCATTTCAAGCAATAGAGCTCTAGAGGCAGTAATGTCAATATTCATACAGAAAATTGAAGAACAAACTACATAAAGTATCTAATTACTTACCCATTGCCAGAAAATGTAGTTGCCAAAAGTCTGTATGTTTTCAAAAGGTCATTAGGCACAATCTTGGAATAAATTATTAAATTTTAAAAAAAAAAAGTGTTATATAAACCCAGATATATAACCTCTAGCTTAGGAAGTCCTTAACTTCCAAGCTCCTGAGTACTAGAGGTACTAGAAAGATGCCTGTTGCTGTACCTTTGCCTATGCACTTGGCAGTGGTCAGACATCATACAAGTCCACCTTGTAAAATTTAGTGCAATTAGATGATTTTTCATATTAGTTCTCCAGTAATAGCAATAGGATAACAAATGAAAAAACATCAGCAAAAAACCAAAGTGTTCTTCAAATAGGTTTACTGTACTATATTCCTTGACTGCAATGCATTGTAAAGATGAGTCAGAAGCAGAGAAACTGTTTGAAAATTTCTTGGGTCAGCTCATTCACTTGGACAGCTAAGTCTGCTAAGAATGGAGGATCAATGACAATTTGTTCTGTCTGAGAAGTTGCCCCGTGTGGCATTTCAGTCACTGCTTACTGCATCACAGTACTGTATCTCAACAACTAGCACAGCTACTTGGGTTTTATGCATGATCATTAGCTTGATCTGAGAAATACAGCAAAAGGCTATTATCTTCGATCCTGGGCTCAACTTTGGCCATTAGGCTGCCTGCGTTGTGCAAAGGGGAGCTACCTGGGTTTAATTATTTCACATGATCAAAACATGTGATTGCTTCTAGATATTTCTGAAAACTCTGGAGATTTCACATTGATCTAAAAGAGAGTGCCTCAGGACTATGTTTCCAGATTGATGGAGTAGCTGATATAAACATAGAGAGAACAAATATTGTGCAGAGCTAATGAGAAGTGTATATTAAATCTTGGTTGGTATATATACTGAGTGCCTGAAAGCTCCCAGTTCTGGTTGTACTTGCTGATTGCAGACTTGTTCCATGCCATGCATGGAAGGACATTTACCCATTTTTATCAGAGGGAGGTTGTTGTGTCAGCACTGAATGGCATTTACTCCAACAGGTCCTGGAATCACCCTGAAAAGTGGAATGTGTTGCTAATGTACCTGCTTTCCCATTCAGGTGTAGACGAGATGACCTAAACTGTTTCAGACATTTACTAGGAACGAAACAAGGAAAGGTAAATTTCATCTTCCTGGACCTTCTGTTAAAAATTTTGATAAAGACAGGGGAGTTTCATTTTGGACAGTTCAGACATTTGTGTGCAACATGTATGTAAGTAGATCATACTCCAAGGCTGGTAAGAATTTCATATTATTATTCTGTGAAATAAAATCTACTATTTTCTTCACAAGATTTGACTTGGGACATAGCTCTGTGTTTTTTATCTAGTTGTAGTCTAGAGGTTTTATTTGTAAACATAATCACAAAAAAGAAATTATCTTGCCTAATTAATAGTTTGTTATTTTTTTCTCTTTCGAAGCTAGCTGCTTCCAATTTCCTACTTTCTGCAGGGTGTCCTGACCCATCATTATTCTAAAAAGGGGTTTGTTGTTATCAGATCTATTTTCAGGCATGTCAAATAGATGTTAAATCAACCACCTCATATTATATGAACTAATTTTAATATATGTTTGTTTACATTGCAGAATTATCAGAATCCCAGCAAAAAACAACTATGACAAAAATGGTTTTTACTTAATTTTATGAAATATTTTTAATTTGATAATCAATTGCTATTAAAAAATGGTGCTGTTATATACATATTCCCTCAAGTGGTGATTTGAACTTCTGGATTCAGGACTCATTAGTTAAAATACACAACACAGTCCATAGGAGATGAAGATCCTGTCAATTAAGGGTTTCATGGTATGGATAATTATACACATTTCTTGAGATCCTCAGGGAGGTTTTAGTAATTCTTTAAACAGCTTTTAGGTAAGTAGCACTGCTGAATGTCATTTCCTTGTACCTAAACAATATCCTTAATTAACAGAAAAATTCAGAAAAGAATTTTGGTAGAACAATGCATTGGAAATTTTGAAAATATTAGATAAAGCTAACTTTGTAGTTGCATTGTAGTCTTGCATCTAACACTTTAAATTGATCTCATTATTACAAACAAGCTGAAACAGTTAATACAATGTGACCAAAAAAGTGAGATTTTGACCATTTAAATAATATGCTGATGTCTACCAAACTCTTTTTATTTGAAAACAGAAGAAGGTTTTCCTCTGTCTTCATTTGAAAGATTCTAAATTAATATTTCCTTTGGTATTGAAGGTTGGTAATGTTTTGGTCTATGAGGACATTGTAGAAGACCCAAACTGAGACAAGCCATTAAATTTTGGTCGCTTTGTGCAATATGATTCTAGGAAGAAATTAATTTTATTTAATATGCATTTACTACACATCAATCTGACTTTATGCTCCTAAAGTGGATCTTACAATATTGAATTGGAATATTCACTTTTCCAGGGTCCATGAAAATAGTCCTACATTTTGCAAATGTTAATTTTGATGAAGCTGCACATTATGAATAAAATGTAATATGTGTATGTGGGAAAATGTAATTTTTTGCCACTTGTTGAACACTGAAATAGATGAATTTTGGTCCTGGAGATCAGCAGGATATTTTACTTTTGTAGTAATTAAAAGTAAACTGAATGTTAGGTTTATATTTCTCAGATATGAGGGATATATGGGTGACACTGGCAGTGGAAATGAAGTCATCAGTAGTAATCTGAAAGGTGAAAAGGCATGAAAGGGTAAGAATTCAGGAACAAGAACAGGTGTTCTTGCATAGTATTTGCTAGAATGCTAAGAATGTAATTGTAAGGGATACTTCAGAACCTTAACCCTCTTATATCTTCCTATTCATGTTGCCTCCATTTCTCTCCAGGTCTTCAACTTCTATGTTGACAAACAAACTTTTTTAAAAAACGTGGAATAGTCTCAGTTAAACAACGGATGAAAATGAAAGTGCTCTTTTTATCGCGTACTGATACTCTGTGAATGTCATCTGTTTGTGTCTAAATCAACACAATATCAGCAAAAAACCCCACACAAATAATAATGTAATGCATTCATTTATTCTTCAGTTCCTCAGTAGTACTCAGACCTTCAACATAATTTACACCGAAATGAATAGAAAGACTAAGAGTTGGTGGAAGTCAGCTAGGGAAAATGGTGTAATGGCTCTTATTCTATGATCACAAGGGATGGTAGTATCTGTCCTTGTTTTGAAACATTCCTTCCTTTTTAGTTTCTGCTTGTTTGTTTCCTTGTTTGTTTTAAGAGAGACAAAGTTGGTAAGAAGTGGAAGCTGCAATCTTGCCAAGAAATTGAACCATCCTGCCAAGAAAATGAATCATCCTGCCAAGAAAGTGAATCATCCTGCCAAGAAATTGAATAATCATGCCAGAAACAGTACATAGCAGATATTATTTACTATTTGTAAGAGCCTAAATTTACTCCATTTTCCTGTACAATTAGAGCATGTTTTTCTCTTGACATCTGTAAGTGGGAAGTTGTCCTTTCACAGGAACAGAAAGGGGAACAAAAACCTCAAATTATCCATAAAGAGAAAAACAACAAACAAATGCAAAAAATTAAACCATGTAGAAATGGTCTGAAAGTTGTTTTTTTATGCAGGTTTCAGGAAGGTGACACTATGAAACTCATTCATCTGCTATATGTAAAGTGCATGTGAGCCACCAAAAAATCTTCTTGCACATGGTAGAAGACAGGCACATCAGTAAGGTAAGCTGGAGATGGGTCTAGGCCACCAGTTCTCAGTTCTGCATCTGGGAGCCATCACGTTTTTCTACTGGAGTGAGAAAAAAAAGAAAACATATTAAAAACACCACAGTGATGCAATCAGGATAGCCAGCAAGGCAGAAACACACAGTTATTTACCCTTGGGGTACAGCCCCGAGACACACTGCAAATTCATTTATTAATAGTAAATTCAATAGTGGAGTGCTTTAGATGCATAATCCTGAATGTTTAGCAGCTGCTAATCATGGTCATTACTTTTTAGTGATGTCAACAAACATTCACAAAAAAGTAGCAAATCTTTAAACTTAGTACTCTTTGAAAAGTATGCTTGCCTCTTACATGTACTAAAATAAGCATTAGCAAAGCAGAAATAGGTAGATCCTTTCTTTCCTCATCAGAAAATCTTAGAAGAAAGTAGGATGAGTACATGAATGTTACCTGCTTTGGAATGAGCTTTCCTGTTATGTCTTGAAATAATACATATGGTCTGTGAATAGTTATTCTGTAGAAGTCTGCTTTGTTTGAATTGCTGTATCTCTAAATTTCAGTCAGATAATAATCCATATTAGTATACTGTGTGTTTTAGATAAAAATAATGTAAGAATCAAAGAAAGAGCAACAAAACAGGCACAATACCCATTGCTAATAATTTCTTCAACTATTCAGTAGGCTATGGATTTTGTTTCTGTCATTTCAATTATACTATCTCCATTTCACTTTCCTTTCCACTAAGAGGATTATAGTTCCTTTCTAAAATTAATTTGGTGTCTATGGATAGTTGCATTTTGCTAGGTACAGTTTGTGAGGCTAATTTTACGTACTGATTCATGTAATTAAAGTCAGGAAATAACACTTAGCTGACTTAGCCTGATTTCCTGTATACTTTAGGACATACATTTTTCCACAGATGTGAAACTTATCCAGTTGTGTATGAAATACTTGTTCCACTGAATAAGACAAAAAATAGTGAATCCGTTTTTTTTTTTTTCAGTATATTGTATGCTACAAAGTCACATTTGCAGTCACAAAATAAAGAAATAACTGTCAATTTATAACCATTGATTATTGCTTAAGAAGACCCTTAGGATCTTGTATTCCTTACATTTATTTTTTTTAATTTTAATTATTTCTTAGGAACTGAAGGACTGACTTCCATCTGTCAACATGCCTTTAAATTACAACATTAAAACTGTTGAATATTTTCCTTAACATACTTAAAAATCACTTCCCTCAACCTATTCATTGTTGTTTATTTGTAGAGTGAAAACTTTCTTATGCCATTTTTGCCCATTCCGCATCTTGGAAGTTGTTGTTCTCTCCTTTGGCCCATGAGATTTGCAAATCTATTTTAGACTCACTCCTTTCTCTCACAATCTCCTCTTGCATAGCTGTCATGTCTTTCTGGATGTGAAAGTTTTCAACTGGCTACATTAAACATATATTTTACTCAACAAATTATTAAAGGTTCCAGTTTATCTGTATGGTTGCTCTGAATTCTGCATTGATTATACTTCCAGTGTGGTCTATTCATTTTATCACTAAAAATAAGTATTAGTTCATATTTACTCTGAATAATGAGTAGAATTGTTGAAAGCTGTTGAGCCTGTGGGGAACCTTTCCCATATTCCCTGATGATTCTATCTGACAGCATCATTTAAAAATCTGAAATAAAGCCCTATTTTTAATATCTGAACACAGGGTGCTTGTAAGTCAAATGCCTGGTACCATTACCTCTAAAAAATCAAACCTGTAATTTTCTCAGATAATTAAACTGAACCATTTGACAAGATATATTTTCTAGGAAAGCATATCAATTACTTGCATTTTACTCTTTGTCTTATATTAATTATAGTGTTTTATATTAATTATTTTTTGTATTCTATATGAGCTCTCTCATTATGTACACCAGGGCTGTCTCTAGCTAACGTGCCATGTGGGTCATGTGGGTCAGCCAGCATACTCTGTCTGAATGTTTGCAATGGCATACTTTATTCATTTGTATTTTCTCTGGCATGCAGAGAATTAATTAAAATCACTAACAGGGGGACAGAGGTGTCCTCCAGCTACAATTCCAGTAAATTGGGTGGGTGGTAATTTTAAAATGTTTTCTTGTAGCAAAGCCCCCTGAATTACAGCTGGGAAAGCTTTGAGATTATCAATTTAAGTACAAACCAGAAAATTATTATGTAGTATTATTATGAATAATTCTACAATCAAGTAGTGAACTAAGTGGAACTATAATCCTCATTTTTAAAAAGAGAAATAAAGAAGACCTGAGTAACTACAGGTTGTCAGTCACACCTTTGTGCACAGCAAGATCATGGAACAGGTCCTTCTGGAAACTGTGCTAAGGCGTATGGAGAACAAGAAGACAATGGGTGACAGCCAAATCACCTCTCCTTCTCAAAAAGGAGAAATTGTGCCTGAAAAATTTGGGGGTGTTCTACAATAGAGTTGCAATGCTGATGGATCAGGGAAAAGTGACTGACATCACTTACCTGGACTTGTGCCTCTTCGTTGGTGACACTCATGAAATCGAAAGCTGCATCATGATTTATCTGCACTTGAAGTTTCTTCCTCTCCTATCTCCAGTTATGAAATGATGGATTGTGTTTTATTGGGTAAATACATTGTGTTTTATTGGGTTAAATTTAGGCAGACAGGTCAGATGGTTACAGAAATGCAGTCTATGGCGCCCTGTGGCATTTCTAAATCTAGTGCAATATAGTACACCACACTCAGGTTGCTTCTGGAACAAATAGAAAGAAGTGAGACTAGGTGAAGGTAAAAACTAATTTATAAGCTTAGCAGAAATACTTCCATCTAAAGGGTTATGTCAGAAATCTCAGAGAGGACAAGTGAAAGAGAAACAAACAAAAAAAAAAGGTAAAAAATGTGACTCACAAATTCAGATCTAGGAATAAAACATTATGTTTTTGCTCAGGTCTGATACTAGCATACTGAGCTGGTACAGGAAATTTAAGGATTACTTGAAAATTAAACAGTGACATTAACTAAACCTTGTCTTCAAAGAATAGCAATTTTTGTAATGGCTTGTTATAAGATTTTATTGTCTGGCATTGTTTTTCTTCTAAATAACTAGCTGACTAATCCTTAAAAAGTTGTAGACAATGAGTAGATTTGACCTAATTTCTGTGTTCCTATTGTAACAGTGACACAGGTTTTAAGTATTTTCTAACATCATGTATTCAGACTCACAAGCAAGCACTACTGACTTTATTTAATCTTAATTATAGCTAAGACTTACACAAATCTGTTTATTCAGTCCTTAGTGGCTTCCCCACCACCATCAGCCCAACTACACAGGTGTCTCCAGCAGGACATGTTACCTGCTGTCGCTCAGTGGCTGCCTTGCACTATCTGCAGAGCTTGATGCACCAGCCACCCCAGGGCACACCTCATATGCTGAGATGGAGCCCTTCACGAATTGCAGCACATGTGGGAGTGGCTAAGCCTCTTTCTGGAATAAATGAATGGTTATAAAAACCCTTGGGTTTATTTTTGGACTCATTTGAGCTACATAGAAAGGAGAGAATCTGGAGAAGGAAGGGAAGATAAAAAAGAGAACACAGAGGGAAGTGAGTGCTGGTGATGACTCCCAAATTTCAAAAATCTTCTGTACATTTGTGCAAAACTGAATGAAGCAGACACATAGTTTAGACAGAAAAAAAAAAAAAATGACTGAAGCTAAGGGTTCTTTTCTCTTGTTGCTTCTTTGTTCTTTAGATTGCTTCACTCTTTCTCCACTGTTGTTGTGACTTTTGTGTCTTCTATAGACAGGTGATTTGTAAAGCAGTCCAAATGTATATATTGGTATGACAAAGCTGGAAAATAGCTGTTTAGGAAAAGTCTAATATTTTTATTCTGGTTGTTGGGAGTGTAACTCTTGAACTACTTTGTCCTGTTCTTTTCTAAGAGTGCCTGTATATTTGTGTTTATACATATATATTTGCATGTTTTATTCAGTTTTAGGCTTGCTGTATTTATGATTACTGCATATCTGAATCCCAGTATGGACTACACCATGATTAAAATTTTGTACCTTACAATTAGTCAGCTATTCAGTGTCCTTTTTCAAAGTGGTGAAAATATGTGTGAAATAAACAGCCTTTGGAAAAACCTCTTGGCCTTTTTATTGGCTATATATATCGGACTTATTGGCCTTCCACCCTTTTCCTCTCCTCTTAAGTGCGCTTTTTGGGAGCTAGGTGTCACTCACATCATTAAAAAAAGCGCTTCACCTAAGACTGACATGAAGTATTTAGTTTCTGGGGTCACTTAGCTCAAGAAATGGAAAAATCTTCCTTTTTCCACCTCTTTGGTTTTCATATTGTCATTCTCATTCGGTGAGGTCACAGGATGAAAACTCCCTTTCTGAAAGCCTGCATATTGATCATAGTTATGTCTCTGCAGATGTGCCATTTTATTGCCTTCTCTGACATTTCCCATTGCTTCTTGAGCTGTGATCTGCTGGTTTACTGCATCAGGTATTACCTTCCGCGACAGCAATATTCTAACAATGACACAGGAAATAATCCATTGGTTTACACAATGAGCATGAAAATATCATGCATAAGTAAAATCAACATGAACTGGTGCAGATGAATCTTGAATGTCTCTAGTCAGGTTATGACATGATGAAATATATTCTGTGAAGTGCAAGTGCCATTGCACAAGGGTATTATTAATGCAAGTAGATGAAAATGGGTATTTCTGAGGATGAGAAATGTTCTATAGCTCTTCGAGGCAATTCTTGTTCTTACTATAGAACAGATACTACAAGAATGTATTTTCCAGAAAAGATGGGAATTGATTTTATCTTCAACTCCGTAATGTTTCCCAGTTTTCCAAACACTTCAACTAAAAAAAGCTTACACGGCTTTCCATGGTTAAAATGATTTGTGTGAATGCTTTTCTTTTTTGAGAGGGGGCTGTTAGTTTTTGCAGTTTTCGGAAAAAAAAAAAAACACAAAGAATTATTTATTTAAACTCTAACAGATTTTGCTAAATGGAGACAGGCTAAAAATTAAAAAATAAAAAGTAAGAATCAGCCTCTGCTGCCAGTTGTAAAACAGTTTGCGTAGGCAGATTCATTATTTTTAGGTCACTACCAGTCAATAAAAGCCAATTTTGGTCTAGCAGGATCAGTTTTCTGTGTTAGAAGGGTATTGTTAGGTAAATTATTGCTCATTTGTTTCTCTGATGAGTCTACTCTAGTCCTCACACCAATGGAGAACTAGGCATGTGCAAGGAACTGAACAAAAAACCCCAAACTGTTATGAAAATGATAATTTCCCAAATAAAATAATTCCAATAGAATAATCTTGTAAAACAGAAAATCTTGAATATGTTCAAGTGATCATACTGCTCACTGGATTTTGCTATGAGGCAATGCTTGATCTGAATCTTCAGGTCATCCTGTGGGGAGGTGAGTAGTAAATGCTGGCTTTTCTAATGCTGATCTACTACTATTTCAGTGTACTGGATACTCAGAGGGAAAGCTAAAGTAATCATGGTTTACCTTGTGCAAGAAAGAAGTTGTGAAGAATGTTGAAAATGAGAGTTTGGTAAGCCTCAGAAAGCACAGAGTCATTTTAAGAATCTGTCAAATAGCCTAAATATTCAGACAATTTAGAAGCAACAGTATAAACTGAAAATTGAAGAAAGTTCATCCGTAGCTTTTTACATCTACTTCTTTATGTAAAATCTTTTGGTCAAAAGAAAGTAAAGCAAAAAAAAAATTATGTGAAGTCAGTTGTCTCTTAAGACACTATTTTTTTCGAGATTGACTCTGAAAAGCTGCAGTAACTCTTCTTTATTTCCATGAATATCCACGTGTATTACCTGCGCACAGGGAAATGTTTTAGATTCCTAGTGCTTCCAGTCACGTGAACAGGCAGATGAGACAACTGGGAATCTGAAGAATGCATACTCTGACCTAGTATTGGCCTTTTTAAGGGTCACCTTGGGAATTGCTAGACTGTTTTGTTCTCTGTCTGAGAAACTTAGGTGTTAGGAAAAGCCACTTTTCGCCTGAGTGCCTGAAAACTTCACAGATGCAAGCTACATGTCATGCCAGTACACTAGCCGAGCTGCTGGGAAAACAAGACTCGTCCTTTGAATAGGTTACTGTGTGGAGAGTCAACAGGAGTCTGTCCACATGATTATTCAGGATGGATCTAAGCCATGCAGATGTTTTTTTCTCACCGTAGACCTAATCTGAGCACGATGCTCTGAAAGGTGAAAAGCTCAAGTTCTTGGTGCTAGACTTGCCTTTTAGCTGTCCCATTGTGGGCTGTGAGCCAGCACTGGTGGGACAGATTGCACTGCAGCAGGGCTCACCAGTGTGTGTCCTGAACTTAGCCTCAAGTCCAGGTGGACATTTGAAACTAGAGCTATAACAAGCTGGTTACATGCAATGAGAATTTGCACAAGAACTTAGCAGGTTTGAGCCTTCTCTCAATTTATCCTTACCTCACAGGGCAGGGCAGAGTCAAATTCAGAGTGAGAGAGGATCAACACAAAAAGCTGAGGGTATCATGTCAAATTATGAATATGTCAGTTCAAACATTGACCCTTTGAGACAAAGTGTAGCAAGACACAGAGAATTGAGCTACACAGAAACTATGCCTTGAAAAGCCTCTACAGGTGTACAATAAAAAACTTACACTGTTCCTGAAGAACAGCCTTTTTAAGGTTTCCTCACTCTGTTTTCTCTCCATACTGGTTTTTTGACCACTATATTGGAACTCATATTTCATTATCATTGCAGAGATTTACAAATCTCTGTTTAGTTATTTAGAACCTGACAAACCATTTCAACTTTTTGTCCTAGGAATCTGCAAACCATGTAAAGGAATAAAACCAGGACTGCATCTCACAAAATATTACCCTGTTTCTGTAATTTTTAAACTGAGGGGAACCTCTGTAATAGTCTTCATATAACAAGAAAAGAAAGCAGAAACCATAAACCCCTTACCTGTTTAAGTATCTTTTATTGATCCTGAAGATAAGTTCATCAGAGAAATACAGAGTGTTTAAAATGATTTCTGGGTGAAGCACTGCACACCATATTGCAACATATATGGTCTCTAACTAGGCATCTTTAAGAATCAGTAGAGAAAAATAACAAATTAGGAAAACTATTTTAAAATAATTTGTTTCTTCATTGATGGAACAGATATTATTGTCCAAGAATGATTTATTTCACCCTAATTATGTTTTGTTTGATATTTGCAGCTGTTTTGGGAGCAGGCTACTGTTATGTAAATCCAAGACATATCCTTCATCTCATTTGAAACCCCAAAGTGTTAAAATATTCAAAGGAATTTTAAGCTGATCGTTACTTATAACCATTGATTTTTTCAGAGAAATATGGAAAGAATAACTCAGATTTCTGAATACTATCAATGACCTAGACTCTGTTCATCCTCAGTGTACCTCAAAAATGTGCATAAACAGAATAAAGTATGCATTGGCATTACAGTGTTAAAAAGTTATGTAGATCTGTGATTGAATGAGACCAGACATATATTTGTTTTGAAATGTTCATAGAACAGGAGTGAAAATTGTTTTTTTCCTTTTGTCTTTGAATTTCAATTTACTTTAGAACAGATGTGAAGTTGCCTCTTCTGCAACTTTTCAACTTAGTCACTAAATCATTTTGGCTGACATAGAAGAAGAACCAAAAGAGGATACATTTCTGCCAAAAAGTAAATGTTGCATAATCATCTTTCAATGTCTTTAGCAGTAGCTGTCCATGTTACAGTGCTACATTGCATAATACACATAATGGTAAAATGAAGGAAATTTTAATTAAATATTGACTCATGGATGGCCACCAGAAATGGCAAACAGTAAACACTGGTATTTATACTGGAATATAATCATCAATTTCAGGCAAGATAGCAAAGTGAACAATGTAGTGTCAAAACCCACAAGGGCCTTTAAAATGCATGAACAGTAAGTGATGGCTTCCTGCTGCTCTCTACAAATTACTAATGAACAAAACAGAGCAGTTTGCTTTCTTCTACTGGGAAGGAAAATGTTCCCTTTAATAATCTTAGGAAGGGTTACAATTTTTTTTGGAGAGGAAACAAGGGAAGTCAAATGCTTTCCTTCAAATAAACCTAACTTATAAAGATAGAATGTTAATCAGAGATTAGAAAGCTAAAGTAAATTAAGTTTTATGCTTTGGAGATAGGTAATGATTTAAAAGAATAATCCACAAACTTTTATCCATAATTACTACAGTTTTTTTATCAGGTAAACTCCTCAGGAGTTTTCAGGAGTAACTGTTTTAATGCCACACCAGCTTAATGGGACTAGGTTGTAGCTAAATTGAACATCAGAAGCCTTAAAATGGGCACCTCTACCAAAGAAGTCAATTCATTAGACACAGTTTTGGACTATATGGTTCTTCCCAGCTTTCCACTCCTCCAGCTGAATGTCACAGTCTTTGGTCTAACACACCGCAATCCCTATGCATGAACCAACTTAATCCTGAAGGCTATTGTACTATAGTGTCAGCAGGAAGAATGAACATTATTTTCTGCCCTATAGTTCCCCTTGCACTCGAACAAATATATGGCCTAATTGACCACAGAGATATGAGAGGCAGGTTTGCTTCCTGCCCTCTATTCTCAAATTTCCCACCCACTGCCACTCGTAACCCGTAAGTTTTTGCAAAGAGACAGCACCACCAAAAATAAAAAGACTGTTCTTGTTCCTCTTTGGAAAGAATGAAACACAAGGTTTCGTCAGTGAATCTCAATCTGCCAGAGATGTTCAAATCTCTCATCCTCAGGTTCTTAAAATCCAGTCTTCCTTCATTCATGGTTGCCTATTTTATCTGTTCCATCCTGCCATGCTAGTTGCAATGATTCCCTTTACAAGGTTCCCAAGTCTCTCCATGTACTAAGCAGTGAGTAAATGTTATTAATCCCTCAGTTAAAAATTTGGTTTAATACGTAGGTTTATGAAATGAAAATTTCTTTTGTGGATGAAGCGAAATAATAATAAAAAAATATTAAAAAAAAAAAGCCACAATGATATTAACATGTACTCCTGAAAATCCTGAAATTAACTTCTGGGAATTGATAACTTTCATTCACAAAAGAAGACATCTGAAGTTATTAAAATAATATTAATCATCTGGAAATAAATGGTATATTGGGGAAACAGATTAAAGCTAGAATATTTAACCTTTTACACATTTTTAATAAAAGAAGCCTCATATATTTTGAACATATTTAAGACTATTCTTCAGAGAGTGTTTTAAAACTACATTTAGGGAACGATCTGGAAAGAAATACAACTCGAACCTTTGCCAAACAGTTGTAAAGTACAGAGACCTCAGGACTCAGAATTCAAATTGTTTTCTGTCAAATTTTCAATCCTTCCCCTTTCTCTTAAATAAATAGGCAGATCAAGAGTAAATGTAAGTATACAAAAGCACCTTCATTTTCAATTGCATGCAGAACTGATAAAAAAGTGTGAAAAAATATGAGGACTTAAAACCCATGGAAAAAAAATTAATTAAAAAAATGCAGTTTGTTATTTTCCTAACATATCATTGCTTATGAGAAATAGCAAATACTGGAACTACAGAGGTTTATGTGACCACAAAAACTTTGTGCCAATATATGAAAAAGCTTTGATGTAGTACCAGTATAATAAGGACTTTAGGTGAGAGTTTGAACACAAGCAGCTACAAATGTTCACCTTATGTCTAAATCAATGTTAGTATAATGAGCAAAATTGAAATATTTTATTTTCTATAAAGCATTTTCTACAGCATTTAATAAGCAAAACAGAGCAAAAACTTTCAAGTTTCAGTGGAAGTCTTTAATTTTTTCAACGGAAGTCTTTAATTTTTTTGTGGTGATTATTTTCTTCAGCTGTCAGGGACCTCCTCTATTCTCCATCACTTTTCAAAAATTATAGAAATTGGCCTTGAAAGGATGCCATCCATCTCTTTCATTATGCTGGTTTTATTCCATTGGCTGTCATAGGCTAGTGTATGTTAATTGTTTCTGAGAAATACACAAATAGATCCTTGTCCACTGCTAATGGTTCTTCTCCTGGAATCTTTTTTTCCTAAGCACAGGGTCCTGGAAGACCTTGTTGGTGAAGACTGAAGAAAAGATGGAATTGAGCATCTCAGCCTTATTCAGTATCTGAGAATGTTTCAAAAAGAGACTGAGAACTGGGACTGGTTAGCCTGGAGAAGAAAAAATTTGCAGGGAGTTTATCTGTGTGTAAGTGGCTGGTGGGGGTGGAGGGAATAAGTAAGACGGAGTCATTCTCTTCTTGGTGGTTATATAGATGATATGTGAATAAATAGACTGGAATGGTTAAGCTTGTATAAGGGAAGGGTGGTCCATAACATATGAACACTACCATTGGACCTTTGGTGAAAGAAAAGACAAGACTTCTGTGTAAAACTTAATTTAAAACATTTCTTTGTTGCCTCCCAAGTCCCCTCATCTATGTACTTGTCAATGATAGCAGCATCCCTCCAAACAACAGCAACACCTGATATAAGGCAGGCAGGGATTTTTATTCAGCGGATATGTAAATTTTATGTTGATGAAGATTTTTATAGTGTATGTCTGGGGATATCTGGCTTGTACTTTTCAAATTCCCATGGCAGACAGTCTTGCTGAGCAGACTAGTCTGCTTTAATCTTGGGCTCAGCAATTTGCCAAGGATTACATGATTTAGACTGCATTCATAAGTAAATGAGGACCTGATGAGACCCTTTCACTTTTATGTCACTTAGAAGAAGGAGGTAAAGGATCTCAAGCTCAGTCCATATATTTGTAAAACTTCAGGCAAACTTTTTGACTATCTTTTGAAAAGTATCCTCTGACAGTCATAGAGGGTAGTTGTGCTTAGAGAGCACAGAGGTATGACAGAAAAGCAGGTGGGAAAGATGCAAAGATGTCTGAAACAGAATTTCATTAAGGTATTTGTCAGGCCAGAGGGAAATAAAGATGAAAATGAAAAAAATAATGTGTTTTACTGTGATGTTCCAGTAGGATTAAAAAAATATATATATAAAATAAAATTATATGGCATTCTTTGAAATTTTTCATAAAGATAGGCAGCAGTAGGCTTTGTTAAAACTGTGGGTTTGGGATTATACAAAGAAACCCAAACCAAACCAATTAACAACAAATGTGTCTCACAGCAGGGGCAAACTGGTGCAGGAAAAAATTAACTTATACTTGAAAAACTAAACCATACAGATGCATACAATCTGTAGTATTAAAGTCGTTGTACTCTTTGCAAGACTTTTCTTCATGATTCATCAACCTTTCATAGATATATATGTAAGTCATGTATAGTATGATTGTTGGTAAACATGGTAAACAAATTTGTCAGAAATTAGCATACACAAACATATCTGAGATTTCTGAGATTCAGAGATTAGACTTATTGATAGAATTCTAGCTTGGCAAAGTAATGGGAAGATGATAACTTGCACTTGGATGGAACAGGCATTGGCAAACAAAGACATTTGACTGTATTGTTAGCTGACTTGCTTGCTATCCAGTAATGCCAGGATCATATAAAAGCCTGACCAGCAGTTATCAATTGTCATGCAAACTGCTGCTGGTAAGAGGATTTTTGAGGAGCAGCAGCATGGATTTTTATATATGATAAATTTTGCAGTCCCATCAGCACTGTTGGTTCAGCCATTTGCTAGGGCAGCTGAAGAATAAATGATTCTGTATGTGTTTGCATAAATATACTCAGTGAATAGCACGGTTGGTTTGTAGTACAAGCTGATCCGTTCTGGAGATATGTGATAGTATCTACTTGGCAGTGAAAGTAAGATACCAGTTCCACGCCACCCCTATGTACTCAGCTCTTTGCTAGGATACTTGTAGTTTCCTACACTTGACATGCAGTTTTGGCTACTAGAAATTCTATGTGGTCCTGAAATATTTGGTTTTTATTTTAGCCAGCTTTTGTCTTCTTTTTCAACCTACTCACCCATTTTCTTTGCTGATGAACAGATTCTCTGCACAGAGGCCTGGCAAGTATCTTTGGAGTTTTTGGCTTGTGCACAATTTTACAGGGAAAGTTGTATAATAGATTATTATGCAATTTGGCATGTGGTTCCAAATCTATGAAAAAATAGATTGTCACACAAAACCTTTGCAAGAAGTTGGAAAACAATCTTGTCTGAGGGTGATTTAGATGACTTGCTAGAATCAGTAGTTTATTTCTCTAGGCAATATTTTAATGGCATATTAGCTAGCGATGAACTTGACACAATTTGAAGAGTTTATCTGAAATATACCATGTGGGACTGTTAAGCCTGTCTACACAACTGATCCTATCTTTGGTGTTCCTTAATAGTCTTGCTTGGTAGCTCACTGTTGAAATGTCAGTTTTCATTTCAGATACTTCTCCTGAAGTGCTCAGGCTTCTCTGCTGCCTTAATTCTTATAGACAGGTATCTAAAATTGGATAATTTATAAATTCTACAGGCCACACAGAAAACGTTCATTTGTCGACTCTCACTTCACAAGGGTTTATTTTCTCTCTAGGTCTAAGGTAGGATCAGGAGAAACAGAAGCTTTACAGTTCACTTAAGAATCTTTCCTGAAGGCATTCAAGGCAAGGTGGGATGGCTCCCTGAGAACCCTGGTCTAGTGGTAAATGGAACTAGATAACCTTTATGGTCCCTTTTAACCCTTACCATTCTATGACTCTGATTTTCTAATATATTTTCTTTGAGAGAAAAGTAGATACAACAGTATTTCCTGTCTTTCAATTTCTATTTTATCAGACTACTGGGACATGGGAGCTGAGGTAGCTTTTCAAATTAAAACACAAGTGTGAATGTTAAATACTTTAAATAATACTTTTTAATGGTTCTTTTCAGTCAGACAATTAATTTTCTTGTATATAGACAAAAATGGTGCTTTTGGCAACAAATACATTAGGAAGATGTATTTTTTTCAATATATAAATTTTCTTTGACTCAAAGCAGAGGAGAACACTGCAGATTGTAAAGAAGAGAAAATTTCAGGGGACCTGTGGCTTATATGAGGGAAGAGACACTATTTGCAGTAAACACTGTGTAGTAATAAAGACATACAAACTGTTTACTATGTGAAAAAAACCCAGATGATGGAAATACAGATAAGGCTGAAAAATGGTTTTAATGGAGGGAAGATTCATAGCTAGTAGTGGAAATCACAATAAAAATTATTCAACTACCAAGTAATGGAGATAAAAGCTGCAGTTTACAGTAGACTGTAGTGTAGGAGGGAAACACAAGTCACCTGAATCTGAAAATGAGCGTAACTGGGGTTGATAATACTGTAATAAATGTTGTTTTATTTCTTTATAATACGATCTCACCTCAGGTAGCATTTCCATGAGTTTTTAATCCCACAGGCCATTTGATAACGTGCATAATGTTTGCCAAGAAGACTGTAGACAAAAAGAAGGTGCACAGAAAGTGAAAAGAACATAATCTTTTTGTATCGAACAGCTCTACAAAATATTACTCAGATCAGGTACTGGAGACAAAATTCACCACTCATGTCACACACAAGTCTGAGCAGCCACAGCTGTATTTATAACAACTTAAGCAAAGACTGAAGAAAAAAATTTTTTATCTTCTTCCACAGAAGTATATCCATGTCATTTCTTCATTCAAATTTCCATTTAAAGAAATGCCATTTTAATTGGTGCAATCTTTTGATGCAGAACTCTTTTCACTTTTTAAACAATAACCAGTGAACAGAGTTGGGATGCGTAGATGTGTGCCAGTTATTTTTTCTCACCTAGTGCCTTATTTATGTGTATGGGGTATAGAAAGAAAAGCAATCATGCAAAGGACAAAACAGGAGTTGCTTAAGGTATATATCTTTTGCTCTAATTTGCACCAGAGAATAGTTGATTAACTCTACCTTACATTTTTTATAATCTCCTACTTAGTCTGTCTTTTTCTCCACCCCCCCCCTCCCCTTCTCTTTGCTCTTGGTAATGTAAATTCATTCTCTAGTCAGAGCTAAGAAGCTAAAAAGATTTAGGTCATGATTAAATGCTCCAGTACCAATGACTATCAGTAGATGTAAACCTATGAAAAGGATTCAGTTTCTCAGTTAACTATGAGGATATCTCGTTCCACAGCCTATTTTCATTCACTTTAGAGACATTCAGTCAAAACAGCATCATTCCATAGCACAACATATTAGCCACTGTTAACTCTATCCCAGCCAAAACCAGCACAACTGGATAGTAAATAATGGCATTACAGTAATTTTTTTTCCTAATCAAGAATAAGGTCTTTGGCTAGGATGGGTTTGTCAATAAGTTGAAACAAGTTGAATTAAACAGAATGCTCATAGATTAATCAGGGGCTGATAAAATGCATATCTTTTAGCCTCTTTCACTGATAAGGACAAACCAAAATGACTATTTGCTCAACTGTTACCACTGAATACAATTTCCATGTGCTTAGCCAAAAAAAAAAAAAAAAAAAAAAAAAAAAAAAAAAAAAAAAAAAAAAAGAAAATACATATGCTCCATAATTCTTTCAAGTGGTGCACATTATTAATAAAGATGGGAATCAGAAGTCACAATAAACCATAAAAACTGACAAATTATATATTGAAAACCAGAAATGTTTAGGTACCTAAATAGATCTTTTCATATGGGCCAACACATGCACAGTAGATAGCATCTTAATATCTAGATTACTTTCAAATTCTAGCAATATTAAAAAAAAAAAAAAGAGGTGCTTAAGCCATCACCACATATTGCTGACAGTGCAGCAGAAAAAGCAACTATGCCAGCTCCCTACTGTCAGAAAACAGAGAGGTACGCCTGTTTTCCACCATAACCGATAATTCCTCATCAATGTGAAGAGAATCTTTCTCCTCAAATTTCACTTCTCTGGGATTCCCCAAGTAGCTGAAACCAGGCTAGAGAAGTCATGATGGAAGAAAGGGGTGCATAAAAAGATGATTTCCAAGCTTCCTTGTGGCGTGATGACAGGTTTGTTCAATATCTTAATCAGCTTCTACATTTTACATGATACAGATGCTGTATTAAAAATGCAATGCTATTATAAACTCATAACCCTGGTCATGTTCTGCCTTCAACAGGAGACATTTTCCTTAGGCCTCCACAGATAATACTAATTAGGTGAGAGGTATTCAGTAGTATCATCAAAGATATGAAACCTGAATGGGCTGTTCAGCCTCTGTAGTCTGGCATCAAATCAATGATTAATTAGAGTATGGTGTATGGTGATTACACTAATTAAAATATATTGTTAGTCCTTCACATGTGGCAATAAATGGCTTCAAAACACCTTGCACTTCATTCTCTTTAATAATTGTCCCTTGGTTTCTGCCATAGCAAAGTTTTCCTGGAAAAGTTTCCATGAAGACAATTTTTGAGATGCTGTGGCAGATGCTGATGAGGTGCAGATGCAGCCCTTACTTGACCTAGGAAACGTCCAGCTATTTTATGGGGATTAGCTAGCTGTACCATAGCCTTGAAAATTTATGACAGTTTCCTAGGAACAATTCTGTTTATTATTGTCAGTACATTCTCAGTCATCCAAGCAAGTTTCTGGAAGCTAGAGTTTTTGGTCTGCATAGATGCTAAGGCATCCCAGAAAGAATAAGTGTTTCCAAATTATTAGTGATGCATTCACAGGAGAGATGGAGTGGATCCCTAGTCATGGTCTTTAGTGTTGTGCATTGTGTAACTGGGTTACAGTAAGATAAAAGAAAAAGGGAGGGAAAAAGAGAAGTTATATGACAGTATAGATTAAAGGATATACAGAATATTTCTTGAATAATTTCCTTCTTTTCTCCCTTGTAGGCGATGAAAATCTTTCCTTTGAAATTGTTGAATTTCTTTGAATTGTTGAAATAATGGTTCTGTGTCTCTGTGTCTGCATGGACTCTTTCTATAGTTTTGTATTCTTTTTATGTCTCAGCAGATGCCATCAGGGAATCAGAATACACTTTTTTATTTGATCAGCAATCCCAAATCCTTTGTTTCATTTCCTCTTTCCCCACTGCTCTCAGCTCTCCTGTTCAGAGACTGTTCCTCAAGAGTGTGATCTAGGTTATGCTCCATACCTGTGATGATTTATCAGCAACTCTAACACTTTTATGATATATAGAATACAGAGAAAACATACTAGTGGGAGAAAAAAGACAAGAAGGGCACAACTAGAATGCAGAGACTTTGGAAAATATTCAAAAGAAAAGCCAGGCAGACAAAAATATAAATTTCCTAGAGGAAAATCACATATTTAGGAGAAAAAGAATTACAGGAAGGAATACAGATGGACTCCAGCGAAGAGAGCTACCTCTAATGTATCTATCTGACTTTGTTTCCTGCATTATTATGGATCACAGGTTCAAGAAAAACATAGTGTTAATGAGCTCAGATAAAAGAGCAGTGTTGTCTAAGTCCTTGAGTGTGAAAGAAATCTAATATTTTTATTTCTAGTGCCTTTAGGTGCGTGTCAAATGTATTCATTACATCTTAATAATAATATTTCTGTGTCAAATATACACTATGTAAATTAAATGAAAGCTGGAAGACTTAAGGTATTTAGCAAAAGAGGACTTTAGCAAAGTACATGTCTGATAAAAATCACTTGACCTTGAATGAGACAAAATACGGACTTATTGCCACAACTGCTGCCCAGGGAAGCAGCCTGCAAACAGATACTGATGTCAGCAGGAACCTGCTGCAATAGCTTAGTCTCAATCAGCAATATGGCATGGGCCACCTGGGTCCTGCACCTCACAGGTGTTTCCTGATGCACTACACCATCCACTAAAGATTTAAGAAATCTAGGATGAAGGGAACGCTTCATATTTAATTTGAGTGAATGGTGGAGTTGCGAAAGATGGTAAGGTGGACTCTGGATGCTAGTCAAGCAGTTCCAGCACTGGGAGCCACAGCCACCTTCTGGAGAAGAGCCTGTGAGAAAAGAGAGCAGCTCCAGGAAAAGGGAAAAGGACTGTGTGTGACCTAGGACTTCTGCAGTGGCAGATAGGAGCAATGGAGCTCCAGAGGGTGAAGCAATATATAGTAGGACCATCAATACTTATTTTTCACTTGGCAAAAAGATGGTTAGAGATTGCTAACTTCAGTGACAGGCAGCTCTGCCAGTTGCTTTTTGCCATGGGTGGTCAGCTGGAAGTTGAATATAAGAGATACATGAAAGTTGCAAAGTAACCACTAACAGCTGAAATGCTTTGAGCGTCTCTTCGTTTTCCCAGCAAAATATCAGGTCATTATAGGTTTTACATGAACTCTGTTCCTGCTTGCATCCTTTGGCTTCACTCCTTACAAAAGCAGCATGTTCTGCTCTACCAGACTGCATCTCTTTCAGTCCTACCTTTTCTGGTTACACTGAGTTCAGGACCAGAACCAGTAACATAGATAAGGCATGTATAATTTACATCCACTAGGACTGGTTTTGTTTTCTAACAGGAGCCCATGAGAGCAACCCTTTTGTAAACTCAGCTCTCATCTTTGTGTGCTCACTCTGCCGCTTCACAACAGTCAGAGTCCCAGGACAACTGTACTTCTTTAAACCTGGATCTTAGCTGTCTTTGCTCTGTCAATAAAAAATTCATTCTGCAGATGGGTCTTATCATTCATTGATATGGTAGGAATATTAGCCACAGTATTTTCTTCTTGCTTTCTTCCTTGAATTCAGTTCTAAAATACCTATGAAACAAAATATATACTTGACCTGATTCCAGTTACATTTCTTTAGGATTTATACTGTTTAACTTAACTGTCTTCTGTTATATAAGTGCTGATTTACATTACCTGGAGTACAACTTCACCAGCCATTATCCCAGGCTTCAAGAATATCCTCTAAAATCTCTCTCAGATATTATTGCAAAGTTAACCCACAGCAGTAGACAGGTTAGACAACCTGACTCATGTTAACAACTAATTTTTTTCCCCATCTATTTAATAACTCATGAAGTTTAAAAGCCAGGTTCCTCATTTAATTTTTACATTTCAACCAATTTATTCTGGTAACCTCTCCCTGTAAAAATGAGATAACATGCTGTAAAGATAAAAGTGTACCAACATGCACTTTATTGAATGTCTGCATTATGGGGGTTCTGTGTGTCATAGCTGCTGTGCTATTTGAAGATGACTCAAAATAAGCCCTTTAATTGATCTGCACATCAAATGCTCTGAAAATGTAAAAGAGGGACTTAGACTGTCAGTAACTTGGCTAGCTCACAGTGTATTGTCTCCAGTGTATTTTCTTTAACAGGCATGGTGATAACAATGGCTAAAATTCATCTGCTGTCAATGTCAATAAATTTCAACAAAAATTCACAATTGGTTGTTGGAAAGTTTTCTTCTTGCATTTCTTTCTTGAATACAGAATCACTAAAGCAATGTCAGAGTATTTTAACATCATATCTTCCTGGTCATTTGTGGTGCCCATTTTGTGTATGAAACATGCCTTTTCACCATCTCTGGCTGTCACAGAAGTACATGGTGGTTATAGAGGGGAAAAAGGTTGGGAAACAGTTCCAGTGTGCTGCAGGCTTTCTGAGAACAGATGTCAGTTAGACTTAAAAAAAATAAACTTGGCTCAACTGAGTTTACCTTATAGACATCCTTGGGCTATTAAAAAAATCAACCTTGACTCCTGTTCCCCATCACATAGAATTAGTTTGCTGTTGACTTCATGCTTGATCTAACACCACTGAATTTAATAGTCTTACAACAGGGATGAATTCGACCCTTGGTCTTTAAAGCAGTATTTCCCCTTGTGTGTAACAAAAACACCATATGGTGAGTCCTTGGCTTGGTATCCATAGCTCAGCTTGCTATTGTTCCTTTCTGGTTCTGTTGATGGAAAAGGTTACAGCCTGCAGAGCTGGTTCAGTAAATGCAAAACCTGCAACAACAGAGGGTGAAAAAGGAGTTAACAGAGAGCTTCATCCATATGAGACCTCCTGCTCATTCTCTAGGGGCTGTATATTATACAGATTGAGTTGTTTATTGTTTATGGAGTCATGGACTTGAGACCCACAGAGAATCAAGGCAACAACCCTCTTTTTAAAACTGCTTAGTTCCTGTAGTTCAGTCAGTGAGACATCCCTCCTCCTAGGCACTTGGAAAAGCAGCAATGCCTGGATAAGCTCCCCTTCACACCATCTCAAATGAAGACCTTTGCCATAGAATATGGTCACCAATAATACAGCAAGGAATTAGGGAGCTCAGTGAAGTGGCTTTGTCATAGTTCATAATACAGTCTGAGGATCCTCAAAAATTCTCCTCCCAGTGCTGAATATGTAAGCAAGGAAGCTGCAGTTATAACACTATATGTGCTGAATTTAATTGTCCAAAGTGCTTTTGACCTATACTGGTATAAAACCTGTGCTTTCATATTCCAAACTAGGTGGAATTGTCAATCTGACCATTCCAGTCTCTTCAAATCCTCTCCACTAACTTCTTCTCTAAAACCGTACCCAGTGCAAACACTATGTAATGAACTGCAGAGCTGCAGCTTTGCCTTTTGCCACCTACTTTGTAGCAGGATTAACCCCTGCTTGGTCTGTTATGCCAGCTTTTGACCTACTGTTTGTCCCAAGCATGTCTCCAGTTTCTCTGCTGAGCTGCATGTGTAAAATAGCTTTCAGATCAGTTTGATGCTTTCAGCTCTCTCCCTGAAGCTGTTCTAACACATTCAGAAAGCTTCCACTATTGGATCTCAAATTATTAAATTAAGATTGTTTTGTATTTCAGGATGGTATTGTATGTAAAGAAAGATTCGAACATCCTTGTATAAAAATAATGATATTGTTTTACCCAAAGTTTTAACAAGTACTGGATTTCTTTTGCAAATAAATTAATTAGTTTTTCACTTGAAAATCAAACCTTTAGGGATTTTTCATACTGTTTCCAATCACGCACATGTCTCAGCTGAATTCAGAAACAGAGAGACAGCTCTTCAAACTTCCTGCATCATTAAAATTCACAAAGCATTTATGGAAGAAGAACCATTAAAAGATTTATTTCAATGTTACTGGTGGGGTTGTTTTTTCTTGTTTTTAATAATTGATGGTTCTTTTTCCTGCAGAACAAGTTTAGACACTTGCAGTATGGCGCAGAGGAACATTCATAAAGCATATCTCAGCTCTAAAAGTGCTACCTGCCCTGGGTCTCTCCTCAGTTGAGAGGGAGAGGCAAACTTGTTTCGAGAACAATTCTTGAGTAGGAGCCCATTTTAAGGCACATAAATTCTTTACCAAGGAGTTGTCTCTGCCAGTCGATAACAGGACTGAAGGTTAAAATCTTCAGTACTGAAGCTAGTTTTTGTGGACACACCCCTTCCCTCCCATGGCTTTTTCCTGAATAATCACTTTCTGTTTCACAGATTTCTGCCTCGTTGAGTGCACTGAAGGGAAGAACAGGCTTTGTCAGTACTTATTTATTTTTCCTGCCAGCTTCTCTGTCAACCTGTGGTCTTCTGCTTTATTTACTGCCAACTGTTAAGATCCTTTTCTGAGGGCAGAAAACACATCATTTTCCAATCTGCCTGTGAGATGAGAGGGTAGGATTGTTCTCCTCTTACTAATCAGGACATGAAGGCAGTGAGATTACAGTCATGAAAGAACAGAAACCTATAAACACATTGAGCCATGAACAGCAGGATTTGAATGTTCAGAGCAGAGCTGCTGTGGCTGGGACAGTAGATGATAAGCATTACAGTGTTTTCATTCTCTGTATGAATCAGCACCAGTGGAGGGTGAGATCCACACCCTTAGCAAAGGATTTTCCAGCTTTGATGACTGATGTGTCTCTGGCACATGTGGATCCATTTCTGCACTTGGAAAGATGCTTCTCCCTGTCCATTTAGCTTGTCCCTGCCCAGTCCTCTTCTGAACTGGTTAGAGAATCTCTGTCTAGAGAATCTCTGTTCTTTATTCAACTCTTTGCATGTTTTCACCTAGTTTCAGCTTTACTGTCTTAGTTTCACTGTATGTTTCCCTGTCCCGGCATACTTCTTGTCCATCTAGGCCTTTTGCCTTGTAAGGCTGCATTTGTCCATCTTGCAGGCTGATGTGCTTTCTCTTGGGCTCCGGAAATACCACACTTGCAGCAGTAAAAAGTGCATTCTCAGAGACCCATTGCTCATAGTAGTCATAAGTATTATTTTCAAGGAAGAAAGTGTTCATCTGTTTCGGAGGCAATTTGCACACTCTTCAGCAGAAGGAACACTGGAAATGTGAAAAATAGTAAGGTTTTTTTCACAGGTTAGTAAGTTGACTATGTTTATGTAGGCATTCGGTGGAACAGATACTTTCCTGAGTCAAAGGTAGGGATACTTCAGAAGGCCTTATTCTACAGTCTTTTGATTTCAATGTAACATAAACCAATCACTAGTCTTTGCTGATACTGTTAGAAGGGGGTTTTTTAGATACTTTCCAAAAGAAATTCTGTCTGAAGAGGATTTGCTGACATGGAAAATTTTAGCTGCCACAGCTGGCATTTGACAAATGGGTAGGTAATTGAATGCAGGATCTCATACAGAAAGTGTTAGATGGCAGCCATTTTTATATTCATATTCCTACTTAGCTCAATTTGTAATATGCCACTTGCTATATAACTACATTCCAATTACTACAGGAATGGATGGGAAAAATATTATTCAACTTTTTATAATTTTCTTGCAATTATAAATGAAATAATTACATTATGAAGGGTATAAAAGTTTTCACACAAAATTCATTGATGATTTCTGGATACTCTTATTTAGCTCTTAAGGACAACATGCATAACATTATTTTGGACTGAAACCAACAGAATCCATAATCATGATAATTTTTTAAGTTATGATGATTATGTCCTATTTCCGGTATTCAAGGTCTATGCTTTTGTTACTTTTTGTATTGTTTGATTTCACAAACACACATGCAACCACCAACGTAGAAAATTTGTGTTAGCATGTAAAAGCACATTATTCTTTTTAAGATAATTGTTTTGCTGGTTCAACATAAACCTTTCTCTGTCTCTTGACTTCTGCAACTCATAGGAAGATTATGAGTTACCAAGTAGCAGACTTTTGTAAACTGAGAATGGGAAATTAGATTTGTGAGAGCTTTTCCATTTATTTGTAGAAGCTGTTCTAAAATCAGAAGCATTGTTTGAGCCTTCATATAACTATTGTAATGTAATTACAGCTAATAGAGAAAGTTATAGGGCTATTTGGGCAGAGCAGATGCAATAGTAAGATAAACCCCCCATGTTTATCAGAGGAAATAGCTGTTTAGCTGAAAGGGTTTGTATCCCTACTTAATTTCTTTTACAGGAGAGAAGAAGACAACGTTCAGCATTAACCAATAGCAAGTAGACAGTCTTGGAGAAGCCCTGAGGTGTTTTCCTTCAATTCCCTTTCTTTAACAAATGTAAAGTGGCATTCTCCAGTAACTGTGTGTATGCAAAAATGCAGGCTGGGGCTTTTCCTCTGACTGCAGAAACTATGGAGTAATCAACCGAATGCTCCGCAGAGCTCCTACCCATCTGCCATATGACACAATTTAATAAACTGCATTTTTTGTAATCCCCAGACAAAATTTGCACATCTGTTAGCAGCATTAACCACCTGGGCTTGTTGTAATATTCCTGGACTATTTTTAAAATATATTAAATGTGTTTCAAGAAAGTGAGTGCATTTCTTTGGATTGTGTAGGGGAAAAATACACTCTCAAAGTGTGAGTCTGTAATAACTATAACTCAGTTTATTCACCTTCTGCTGGTCTCAGACAACAGGATACTCCTGGAAATCATGAGCATGGATATTTATAAGATACAGGAAATGGGTCTAGACAGTACCTGTTACTCCTGCTGTGGGAATATATCTAGGTTTCCAACTATGAAGAAAAAAAAAAAAGAACATTTCGTTGCACTTTATTTATCAGTATTTATCAGCCCTTGTTATGAACTTTAAGTTTAGTGGTGCTTACAGTTGAAGTGCAGTGCTTACTCTTGATGGGAGCACAAGGTAGTTCACCTTGAAGAAGCCACACTTTACAGCTTTATGGCTGGGGCTAAGGACACTACAGCTATATTTGCTTTCGGTGAAACAGGACTCTAGATCTGCCCTTGTTAATGGTTTAAAATAGCTGAGAAGAGTGATGTTTCTATATTGGGAGAGTAGAAAACAGGGCTTTGGCTATAAATTAATTTATTTTGGACTAAAGCTTTGTCCTATTTGTTTTATAATTCAAACCTCCTCATAAATGAATAGAACTTCTTGAATGAATTGAGAGAACTTGTTCAAATATTTTTAAACTAACAAGAAAAAAAAGATGAAATGGAGGCAAAAATGAGACCTGACAAGATAAGAAATAAAGATTAAGACAGAGTAAGTTTGCTGGAATACTTAAACCTGCTTCCAACTTAATCATACCTACAGCAGGTAGAAGGTGCTGAAATCAATTAACTTTTGTAACTTTCTTGTAGATTCATAGATTTTTAAAGGTATAAAAGGTCACCAGGTCATCCACTCTCATCTCTATAATACAGTCCATAAGACATGTATCGAGTGCAATAGAGTCCGTCTCAGTAAATATTTTAGTAAAATATTCTGTCTTGAGTTTAAGATGAAAAGATACTTCCTTTGTTAATTTTTTTCTGAATTGTTAGTCACGTCTACCAATAAAAAACAAATCCAAACCCAAAGAAACCTTTTTTTTTTTTTAATTAGACTTTTTCTAACTGCAAGTTAATCTCTTACATCTGTTTCAATGTTATTTCTGCCCAGGCTACAGGAGGATATGTGTCTGTTAGTATGACTTTTATTTTTTGTCCCTAAAGCTATGTATTAAAATAAACTTACTTTGTTTGAATAGCCTCAGTTTAAAGGAGACACCTGAATTATTCTATATGGCTGTCCTGTCTATATAACTCTTCCCATGAGCACTCACTATTGTGTCTGCTTTTGCAGGTTTTATGTTTCCAAAATATTAACATGCAAAAACTATTGAGAGGTAAAGCATAAGAAGTAAAAATCTTCCTACATGGAATCTTGATTTTATTTGATTTCCTATAGCTGCAGAAAGAGATTATTTTGTAAAGCAAAGAAGCAGACTCATAGGTTTTATAAGAATTCTACATTAAAGTAAAAAATCAA
Source organism: Xenops minutus (assembly GCA_035221455.1). Lineage (NCBI taxonomy): Eukaryota > Metazoa > Chordata > Aves > Passeriformes > Furnariidae > Xenops > Xenops minutus. The sequence continues at coordinate 49,251,093 of JAWWEE010000122.1, read as the reverse complement.
TAAACTAAGAAGAGCCATATTTGATAATGAGAAGACTAAAGCATGAAGGTATTGATGAAAGAGAAGGAGCAAGCAGGCCAGAAGAAAATACTGTACATACCAGAGTCCTGTGTAAAGGTCTTAACAATATTCTTAGCTGTTGCTGCCTAGAACAGTCAACTTAAAATGCTGAAATAAGTTCAATTCCATGTAGGTAATTTTGTCATTTTTGAGTACTGACATTTCACCACTTGCCCCTGGGGAAGTTCTCTATGTCTGAAACATATGACCAATGTACAGCCTCTCCCTCATGCCACATGATGCCTTGTAGTAGGACATAACTTGTCGTACTGGCATTACCAAGAATTAACACAGTTTCCTGAACTCGTGTAAGTTCTATCTTTGACATACTCAGTAACACTTATGAACAGATGCACGATGTAGCTTTTATGCACAACAATACTGAAAGCGTAAATAAGTTACAACAGAACATCTAATGGATTTTGTACTTGTGATATATATACATTAGTACATACATCTTTTATTGGGAAATATATTTTGTTTCTAAGAGATCTGCAGACTGCAGGGTCACTTTATTCTTTCTTCATTTCATTAAATATGAAGAAACAACTAGGAGTTTTAATTAGGTTTCATTGAAATATTTTCTTGGGAAGTTAAATTTTATCTTTATTATTTACTTTACACAGCAGTTTCCACAAGGGGTAAATGATTATTAATAGCAGACCTTGCACATTTAATGAGCACCTGCTATGCAGAGTAGGTCAGTGTTTTTGACGACACATTATGAAACACTTACTATAATTAGCACAATTAGACCTTTCAAGTGGCTGTCCTATCTGTAGAAAATCAGATTCTCAAACTTACTTTGCAGGTGGTTATAATACCTGCTGATTTAGATGAGTTTCTGGCTGTTTGGGCAACATTTATTACATTGTCATTTTTTCTGGAGAAGTGCTTAGCAGTAGTGGTTATAACCGTGCAGAAATGCTCATATTTGATTAGGCCAGTTGCCTGTTTATACATCTGTCCTGCCTTTGACAATGGCTGGCATGAAATGATTCAAGGGAAAATGCAAGAGATTGCCAGCTAGACAAGCAGAAATCATCCTCCTTAATTGAAAATTTCTCTTTGGTAGTCCTCAACTGGATTCACCGCAAGCATGTGAATCACATCTAAAATGGGTGGTTCTTGTCTAATTTAGCTCACTGCTTGCTTTTTTCTTTTATAAAATCTTTGTTAAAAGATGCATTGAGTAAACCAGCACTCAGACCTGCTTTTATTTATTGATGCCATCCTGTTAAGGTTGAACACGGCCACTGACCTATACACTGCCTCTTTCCCGCTTCATCTTTAGCCTGCCTTGCCTGTTTAGACTATCAGTTTTGCATACAGCATAGCCAAAAGATCATCCCTTATATAAAAACTCTACATCTCTACATCTGCATGTAGCAAAAGTAATTAACAACAAGATCCCTTTCAAGTTACATAGCAAATTGGATTACTAAGATCATGACATTTATTTATTTATTTATTTATGAGAGTTATTTTCAGCAATATTGGTTCCTTTCATGCAAAAAGCTTTGATTTTGTCAAAGTTTTTTTTCCTTTTTTAAACTAAATTAACTTATACGAAATGTCTCTTCTAAGAAGGCAATGTTACCCCAATCTGAAATGATTTGCTTTACTTCTGAAATATTAAAATGTTCTTTGAAATGCTCAATTCAAACAGCTTTAATAGAAATTTTAAAACAGTTAATTCTGCAGGAAATGTTCATGTTACTTTTGAAATACCCTTCAGTAATGAGTTCTGAGAACTGGCCTTCTGTGTGTGCTTGTTGAACTGTGAAAAATAATAATAAAAAAGTTTTAATATAGTATTTCCTTTTAGTGAAATCCTTGGAACGTAACTGTGGAACCATTAAAACAAAAAAATAATTTGTTCACTGAAACTGTTCACTGAAACTGGTTAATAATCTTTAATTTCAATTTATGCCCTTCCAATAACCTACGAGATAACTGTGAATTATCTTAAAGAGGAAACATGTTAACATTTGGTAAATGAAGTACTTGAGAGGTATTTTAACAGAATTTACTGCAACCACGCTGTGTTCTAGTTTCATGACTTGCCATGTTCCATATACTATGGATAGTTTTAGAAGCCCAAATTCTTGTAACTAGCTAACTGTTCTGTTGCCAAAAGAAATTTATTACATCTGTTGGTTTACATTGCATTAAATCTTTCATTTTCAAACCTCACTTTCACTCATTTTTGCTTGAAGGACAAAAAATAGAGAAACTGTTCAACAGAGAGTTTGATATATAAAGCTATGATATTGCTATGGGCAAGCTGATACTAACTTTGAAATTCAGTTTGACTAACTTTTCCATGCACATTATGCAAGGTTATTTTCAGATTTGGTAAATATTACCAGCATGAGAAAATATTGGTGAAAAAAAAAAACAAAAAACACATGGAAAGTTATCAACACAAACATTGTAAATATGTTTGCAAATACGAGTGAATTTCTGCTTTATGGTTGCAGAAAATTTACTCTGCTTCAAAAGCATAAACACTTAAAAGGAATATATTTTTAAAAGAATAGTATTAAAGCATTACAGTTCATCCTTCAGTCTTTTCTCTTCACATTTTGACTAAATAATAGCCAAAGCTGAACTAAGCATATCTGTAATGTTGGTATCTTACCGATTATGATGTAATTCATGTAGACATTAGGCATATGCCAATATTATCTGTAATATGTTAAGCATGATTTTTCCTTTACCTATTCTGACTCGGGAAAAGCACTCATTTTAGCAGGATCAAAAAGCACTGCAGGTAAGATGCTAGCTCAGAATTAATCATTACATTTACAATTTGGAGAAATGATTTCAGTTTCTAGATTAAAAAAAAAAAAAAGTTTTAAGTATTCTGCTAATGTTCCTAAAACTCTAGCATTAATTAGAGGTGTATCTCTTGGGCTCAAAATACACCAAATGAAAAAAATCTTTCCTCTCCCCGCTTCCCAAATCCTTATCATTAGTTCTTAATAATCATCTGCCAAATGATGGTCAAAATATTTCTTGTATTGCTGATATGACTTGGGAAAAAAACCTAATAAACAAAGGAGTGCTTTGATCAAAGACTCCTCTTGAAGAGAAGATGCAGTTTATTTGGAGGTTAATAATCTTGGAGTGCTTCAATAATTTAGATCTGCTACAATACAGTTGTCACAATATTTTCAATTTCAGAAGCCATGACTTCAGAGAAGACTCTTATTGTCATAATGATTCATGACCTAGTTACAAGCAGATTTCCTTCCTTCTTTTCTCTCCCTTTCTCTCCCCTTCTCTCCCCTTCTCTCCCCTCCCCTCCCCTCCCCTCCTCTCCCCTTCTGAAGGGTGGTGCTACCGGAGTAATCAGAGTCGCAGCTACACAACTTTCACAGCTCCTTTTCCTTTCCTGTATCGGCCTTAATTCAGGGAATTGCCCTAAGAACACACATGTATCCCTGTGCACCAAAATAGCATACGTACACCAAATCTAATGTTCCTGTGAGCCAAACAGCTTCACACACAAAATCCCAAAGCAGGGTAGAAAGTTGTTCCAAGACTTAAGGACATCAGAAATGCTTTTTCCTTTCAAATGAGTGGTTCAAGTATAGATTACTTTTCAGGGATCGGAAACAGCATCAGAGATTGCTTTTATATACTATTTTCAAGTCACACCTGCTCACCATGAGGCAAGATGTCAGAAAGTAATAAAACGTTATACATACTGAAGTTGCAAGATGGGAAATGGGAATCAGATCAAAGGTCTCTGAAAGATGAAACTTTGAAACAAATGAATTTCTGACATTGAAGAGTGAATAATCTATCTTTGAAAATTCTTTCCTCAGTCATAGGAGCATGGTTAATGGGTTTTCTGTTTCTTTTTTTTCCTTCATGTTCTTTTTTAAAATGCCTCATATGACAGAATTAAGTATTAAAAACACAGAACTCACTCCATCTACTGCTATATATTTTCCACAAAACAAAACAAAACTACTTTACATTGGTATCTTACATACAGACATATATACTTGATCTATCTAGTCATCTCAGTATGTGTTCTGGTGAGTAATGTTGAAAGTTGGCTGGACAAAACTACAGAAGGAATTCCATTTCACTTATTAGCCTCTGGAAACTTATGCTGTAGTGGTGTATGTTCTCAGATTTGTGGCCATTTAGGAAGTGCAGCTCTCTGCAATTTTTGCATTTAGATCCCTATATAAAATTCAGACATGGTGATGCAAGCCAGTATGTGCAATTGCAAAAGAGGTTAGCGCAGCCTGCTATGGAGTTAATTAACATGATTCAGAATATTCTCATGTTGGGTTGCTGTATCACACGTGGTAGGTGCTGTCACCATCAAAAGCAGAGAGCTGGGTGTCTGAAATGAGAACCTCTAATTGGCATCTCAGCTACTACTCTGCTGACAGGCTGACGCTTGGAGTCCAAATGATCAAATACAAGGAGCTGAGTAGGTAATGGAGCTGAGGGAAACAGCCCACTGTCATGACCCAGTTCACTGAACATGGTTGGAGACACGCTGATTTATTTCAGGTGAGGGCTTGGGCCAAGCAAGGAGCTTCAGCACTTTGAACACTGTATCACTTTTATCTCGCCACATCACAGGGCATGTGCCTTTCATTTTCAGCAGAGTGGTTTAAAGACTACTCTTTTTAGATACTGTAAATGCTGCCCAGCACTGAAAATATCCCTCTCTTTGGCCATTTTTGTTTTAAAATGCCACAAGATCACAGAAAGGTGCCTTTTCCCACCCTGTATTAATTCATTGACATTCTACTCATATTTAATGTAAAAGGCAAAATATTTCCCATGAATCTCTGGTCAATTAACTTTTCAATGTTCTTAATGTTTCAACGTTTCCAGGAACATTAATGCTTATAGTAATGAAAATTGCTTCCCAAATCCACAGAGTGTGGAAAGTCTTTGAAAAATAAGATATAATAGGGAATATTAGAAAAGAAAATACAGATATGAGCTTATTTCTTTACTGAAAAGTCAGGCCTGCGAGTCAAAGTGAATTTAAATAATTGTTTTTCAATTTTAAACAGACTTGCAAGAAAGTCTATTGTTTCCTTTGACATAGTAGAACAATTTTGAGAACAGGCAATCTTATTTGAAATGACTGCGTAGGTGTTATGCTTAGCTAATCATGAAATGTCATTTTCAAAAACATTAATGTATTCCTCTTAGAATGGGAAGCAAAGTAATGCACTTTGTAAATGAGATCAGGATTCTTCAAGTCTAGAAATACTATTCACTGGCTGCACCATAATGCTGGTTTCTGTCTTCTAGTAATAAAAGCTGTCATGCTTCCTCCTATGAAGTGCTTGAAGGCTGAGGACTCATAAGCCAAACAAATATAAAACCCACAGATAACCCTCACAAACAAACAATGCTCTTGCAAAGGAAGAACAAAGCTATAACAGCAGATCATAGACATTTAAATGCAAAAACAGAACTGAACTTTCCATATGGGTTGTACATTCCAAAATGTTCTTGTATTCACATCTTACTTGAGTCAATGGGAGAGGGAGATTTGTAATAGTCTTCATGGAAGATCTGAAGCCTGGAAGGTCACATTGTGATGGTCTAATCAGCTCTTAGAGTGAGCAAAATATATTCTAAATCTGTTGTATAAATCTAATTAAATAGTACAGTTCTTTTTATTGCACAAAAAGCTTATTCTAAAGCAGAATTATGGAGTACTGTCAGTTCAAAAGAAAAATAAGTCCCTCACAATTGAGATATACAGCTCCAGCCAAAAAGAGCACTTTTTTTTTTTTTAAACAATTCTGCCTTTTTTTCTACTTTTCATAAAGTTCTCTTCATAAGCATAACATGAAAATTTTCACCATCATTTAAGGATTAGTGAAGGTGAAATCCTGGAACACAAAACCTAAAACCTCTCAGACTTCATTTAGTTTACTCTCTGGAGCAGTTATTTATGTTACAATGTCAATTTTTCAGTAATTCATGCATGAACTTGTCAAAAAACTATTTCGACTTTCCAGTAGTACAGTGAGTTTTTTGACATACATGTTGGTGATAGACTGAACAAATAAACTATCCGGAAAAATTTTAAAGGGTTGAAAAATAAGTAATTTTTTCCAGACCAGCAAACTGCTTCATGTAACCTTCTCATAAACCAGAAGCTGCCAAAGTACTCATTAATTTTGCTAGATTCGTTTCATATTCATTTTCCCCTGTTTGCACTTTTGTACCATAAATCACAATGTCAAAGCATGTTATATTTTACTACTTCTAACTTTTAGGCTGAGATAATAGAACAACTATATTTTTCTAGGAATGATAGGCAGATAATATTTTCTGATGAAATACAACAAGGAGCTATGGAGTAACTAACAATAAAGATGGGCCCAAATTAATTTTCCTTGTTGTCTGGAAGTGCTATTTATAATGACAGGCTTCATGCTAATGCCCAGCATACAAATTGTACTGACTGAGGCAAAAAGCAAGCAGTATGTATTTAAAATATCCCCAAAGCACAATCTTCTCTGTAAAAAAAATTAGAATTTTGCCTACAATACTTTTTTGATACTTAAAAAGAGCATTTCATTCAACATTATACCTCCTGATGTATCTTCCAGTGACAGAGAAACTGAACAAAATAAACTGATTATAATGGAATAAAGATAGATTTTCGATCAATGACTCTCTAATAATCATGCATGAAATTCTAGAGAAACTGAGTAATGCAGCTCTGACTGTTGGTAGTTTGGGACTAATATTGTCCTTTATTCTATATACCTGCAGAGCTTACCCAAAATGAGTGCCAATCTGTTCCCTGTTGTTACTGTTTCATTTCTTTAACACTTAGCATTCATAATGATCACAATGGTGGATAACAGGAAATGGTTGAATTCAGTGTGACTTAATTGACCTATCAGTTTTCTAATTCAAAGATTTGTCTTTTCTTCCTTGCAGCCTGGATCTTCTACTCATGTCCTCTACTTTTGAATTGTCATCCGTATTTTTTTTTTTTTTCATGTGGTGTATTTTATTTCAATATTAGCTATGAAAAGAAAGGCAATCCCCATTTCCACAGACATATGAGTATCACTTATAAAGTCCTTTCCACGTGTTACTAAGTGTGGAAAAACGTGAGTATTCAGACACTGAAATAACATGCTCTCTTGAAACAGAACTCTGCTACTGTGACTGAAAGATAATATGGCTTTTGTTTGTTTGTATGCTTTTCCCTTTAGGAGAGAATTTGTGTCCATCTTATATTTCCTCCTTGTCAAGTGTGAACAAGTTGTCTGCTCAGAAATAGTATAAAGGACTTTGCTCTCTCCACTTCCGGTACGAAGATTTCTTGGGAAAGGATTGTTCTTTCAATTCCTTATTTGAATATTAAATCAACTTTTGTTATAATCGCTCTGCCTAGAGTTGTTGGATAAATTCTGTTTAATGCTTTTGGTCAGGCTTTGAGTCACTCCTGACTTATTCAGTGATCTCGTGGATATCCTCATTTATCAAAGTTAGAGTTAGCCCAAGTAAAAACAAACTCCATTCACACTCACTGGCACTTGGGGAGACTAGTGAATCTCACTCTGAAATTTTTGTTAACAAGAATTGAGTGAACAGTCAAAAAAGCAATCATTGAAAGCAAAGAGCTCTGAGATATTGGCAGGATCAATATGTCACTATGCCACTATGTCAGCCAGCATAGTGGCTGCAACCTGTCATTTTCATTTATTTTTTCATATTTTTTTTTTTATATAGACAATACAGAAATGGTGAAGATTTAAAAAAGGTGTATTAAAGATGCTTCAAATTCAGCTTTTTACTTTTTTCTTTCTAAATGTTTCCCTAGTTTCTGGGAAACTCATTTGAGTTTCCATGCAGAACTATTGTTCTGGCTAGTAAACCCAGCAGTATTCAAGATAAGTCTCTCTCTTAATTCTGACAGCTATTTATGCTTATTATCAAAAAAAAAAAAAAAAAATCTTCTCTTGCATTCTGTTTCTGTTTGTGCTCTTGCTTCCTTTCCAAAGATGCTTGTATTTACTGAGAGAGATGCAAGTAGGGAAAGTAGCACCGCTGCTATTCATTTTCATCCCCTCCTTTCATTACTGTAAGAAGTTCTCACTAACAGTGTGTGTGTTGAGTCATTTCTCTCGGCACTGGAGAAGGTTGCAAGTGGACTTGTTCATGTCTCTTCAAGGAGAATATTTGCATTTGAAACAGTCTTATCCACCTCAATGGTGAGCTGAGAAAATTAGAATGGCTATATATGTTTAGTTATCACTTGTGCTATTCTGTACTGTCTTTAATGAAGAGATATGCTAAAGTCTGCCTTCATTTAAACCCAATCTGAAAGCATTTCTGTAAGAATGTTTTCCAACCTGTCCCTTATCTTTTACATATAGAATATAGATAATTGCAATAAACACGTACACCTCTCCAGGTATTTGGAATGAGACTATTAATAGTGAGGTGAGAAACACCCTCTCTGCTACCTTTGTGTCATTTTTATAAAAAAGCTCAAACAAACAAGCTTTCTGAAGGAATAATTGCAACACATAAATTTTAACACTTATTTTCCCTTGCTGGACTACTTAGTCATCGAATACTTGCAAATGGTCCCCTGTTGGATTTATGCAATCACTTCTGATCATTTTTTATCTAGGGTTTTATATTAAGGGATGTCCCTTTCAATTAAAAAAACCAACAAACCAAAAACAACAACAATCAAAAAAAAAAAAAAAAAAAAGGCACAATTTTCTTGTTTCCAGTAATGGAATGCACACACCTAAGCTTACCTATCTGTGGACATCCATGCCAGAAAGGCTTAGTGACTTGTTCTTGTTTTTCTTGTGGAGGAATATAATGCCCCATGCAAACAAGAAAAATGCACAAGCACAGCTGAATCTACATAAATTTTAAATCAAAATAAGTCCTTGTGAAAATGTTATGCTAATTGCCTGACTCAGTATGATATCATGTCAAAATGTAATCATCCAAATTCATCACTAGATCCAAATGTGTCACCAGCTGCATATATCAGCAACTGAGTTACAAGAGCCATTTATTTGGCCCAATATGTAATTTATCTAGTATTTATGTAATCTATATAAAAGCAATTTCTTCCTGGGTCAGGATACTGTTGCAAAGTTGATTAATGCTTTTGTCATTTCACATATTGATTATTGTAATTCACTACTTATTGGTTCCCTCATTGCACAAGCTTGAGATTATAAAAAAATGTTGCTGCACATATCACAGTCAAATTATAAAAGTTTAATAACATCACCTTGGTTTTAATGAAATCTCACTGCCTCACTGCTCATCCATGGAATAAGTATGATGTTCACAATTGTCAGTGTAATGTGTAACCTTTCTGAACATTTCCTGAATTATTGCAGGGAGTGACCTTTCTCTTTTGCCACATATTAGTTTCTTGCTTGATAACCTGTGACAGCAGTCAGGCAGTAAACAAAAACTTGTTTCTTTTTGAGTCCCTTATGCAACTGATCTACTTTTCTTTTATATTACATTGTTTTGTCTTCAACTTTTACCATGCCCTCTGAAATATTATTTTCCAGGGAAATAATAAAGAAGACTGATCATAGTCTTTGCTACTTGTTTGTTAACTTTAAGTGGTCCCACTTAACTTCTTGGAGGTATAATCTGCTACAAAGGCTTTTTCCCCTGTTTAATGACACATTTGAGTTTCTGAAAGCTATGCTAGAATTTTTATATTTTCCCCTGAAATCTGGAAACTAATCCATCCATTTTAAAGGAATTCAGGAAATAACTCCACTTAAATACTCAAAGTCTTCCAAAAGTAGATTTTATTTTAAGGTTCACACTATCTTTGAGAAAGAAATTATCAGTTTATCTTGACAACTAGGTGCAACTGAAAGATTATGCAGACAGGCAAGTAGACAGTGAGCAAAAAGAAGTGCAGTCTATTAAAAGTGTTCTTGAAAGAGCAGTGCTTCCCTTGTCTAAAAAAAGGTTGTCTTTCAGTACAGGTAGAATATATTACTTTCAATAGTGGGGACAGTTTAGGAAAGGCAGATGTTTAATGAAAAGTCTTCTTCTGTGAAGTTTACACACTGTATATTTATGTTCCATTAAATTCTATAGAACTTAAAGAAACTGTAAATACAGGAAAAAACAGAGTATGCCAAACATATGGCATATCTTACGCCATAGCTCACACAAGGTGTTACAGAAAAAACGATTCTTGGGTATTAAGTAATTATTTAGACAAAACTTTGTGATACTGTGATTGAATGTCATAATTTTATGTCTTTAGCATATTTTTGATTTAACTGAGCAATAATGATCAAGTGAAGACACTTCCTGATGATAAGCAATTAAAGAGAGGAGATGATGTCCTCAGGTCCAGCTGCTGTTAATCCCTAAATTATGTCTGAAGCAAGTCTGGTTTCATTATTCTAAGATGAATTCCCTTTTCTTCCTGTAATTTGGTGTGAATTGACAACAGTGAAGATCAAAACTTCCATTTTATCCAGAGACTTATTTTTAGACCACCACTTAGCAGTGTGGCTCAAGACCAGAAGTAGGCTGGTACAAATATGTGAGTAGTAGTCCAGGCAATGTTCTGCAACTAACATGGGACCAGTTTTGTAACATGTACTGAAATGCCTTTTTTGGGACAGACATCAGTTTCCTTTCTCCCATTGTGTAAAAAAGGATGTTGCTGTGGATTTAAAAAAAAAAAAAACCAACCAAAAATAACAAACAAACAAACAAAAAAACCAAACCCAAAACAGCCCTGCCATAAAGCACATTTTCCTGAGAGAAGGTTTGAAAACAAATACTGGACTAGAAACAAAATTTTGCTTCATGATGAAAATCCCTATTAGATTATGCTCTCAGCTGAAAGAAAAACTGGGTGTGGATTTTACTTGAACGTTCACCTTCCAGATTTTTTTAACCTGCTTCTATCCTTCCAGTCAATATGAATTTCAGAGACACAAGAATCAGTGCAAATGTATAGTAGGCACAAGAACAAATTCCAGGCAGAACTTGCATGCAATCCCTTTAATGCAATACAACAAGGGAGGAAAAGAAACAGACAAAAAGAACAAAAAACTTCTCTTCCTGTAAACAGAAGAAAGGAACATTAGGTAAAACAAAATATTTATCTAGCATGTGGTGAGTTTACCCTTGTTTTCCTTAACTTTATATGTAGTCTTGTTTAGGCTAAAAGTCTAAATTTAGCAGGTTAACTTTTGTAATTGAAAGACCAGAGAGTTCCTGCTGGGGCTATCCTTTTTTTTTTCTTTACACATTTGACACAGTTCCTTTGGACTATTTTTGCTAGAATGTAAAAAGAAACAGCAACATAAAAAAATATCTTAGGTAAGTGAAATGAGCAAAAATTATATATCTTATTCAGTCATTGTATATTTGAGACTCCTCAAATATTCCACTGAAGCCAGGGAATGTATGCCATTATATTTATAGAAGAGTACATAAACCGCTAACAATATTGGCAAAAGTAAAATTCTTTTCATTAATATAAATTTAATAGTACTGTTTATCTTCAACATTAACCAGAAAGAACCAATATCCTACAGTAATTGCTTCTACCATTTAGAAAGAGAAAGTAGAAAAGTTAGGTTGCACAGTAAGGAAAGCTGAGAGAATCAGCAAGGTACATTGGCAGTCCCAGCAGGGCAAGTGCCTAGATGGTCTTTTGATATCACCATAGGTGATATCAACAGTCCTGGCAGGTTCAGAGAGGCAGTAGAGTAATGGAGTTGGAATGAAGATGGTAAGAAACCGAATTCTTTATGCAGCTTTCATACTGGCACAGCCTTTACTTATGTGCTGGCTTTCACTGGCATAGAGATAATTTTAGTCATGGTACCTGGTATTATTAAGTATTGTAATGGGCTACCCACAGAAGCTGTTGAGTCACCGTCCCTGGAGGTATTTGGAAGACATGGCGTCTGGGGACATGGTTTTGTGATGAATTTGGCAGTGCTGCTCAATGACCTTAGAGGTCTTTTCCAACATAAATTATTTTATAAATCTATGATTCTGTAATCCTAGTATGGAGTTATGTTTGGATTTGTGTTGGAAACAATGTTGATAATTCAGGAATGGTTTAATTACTGCACAGCAGTGCTCACACAGAGTCAAGGCCTTTTCTGTTTCTTGTACTGCCCCACCAGTGAAGAATCTGGGGGTACTCAATCAAGGACACAGCAGAAACAGATGACTCATAGTGATGTTCCAAAGGGATGTTCCATACCGTATGGAATATGACTATATCCATCATGTTCAGCATGTAGTGCTTGGGGCAGATGATAGAAAGGGGGGCTGTTTGAAGCAATGGTGTTTGTCTTCCCAAGTAAGTGTTATGCGTGCTGGAGCCTGGCTTTCCTGGGAATGGCTGTATGCCCATGGAAAGGGGTGAATGAATTCCTTGGTTTGCTTTGCTTGTTTGAGCAGCTTTTGTTTTACCTTTTAAACTGTCTTTATCTCAATCCACGTTTTCTCACTTTTACCCTTCCAATTCTCTTCCCCATATCGACGTGTCAGGAATTGAGCAAGTGTCTGTATGGTACTTGGTCGCATTTCAGAAGACCCACCCCCATAAGTGAGGAAGGCCTGATGAGATACCCCTTCCAGTAAATGTATCAGGAAGCTTTTAGCAGAACATTATCTGTGCAATAATAGGGGAGCACTCACTAGTAGATCATGTTCTTATTGTAAAAGCGTTTTTTTGATGGTATAAAACTTCAGAGTACCATTTTGAAATGTTTCAGAAACATTGTGCAAAAATGAAACCTTTCAAAATGCATTTCATATTAAAAGTTCAATAAAATTCCTTCAACTTGATAACAACAAACATTGCTGACTGGCCAAATGTTCTTTTAGTAATTTAGTTTTCTGGGAAATACTAGGATTCCTGCTTTTGAACAAAAATGGATGCCTATAATAATAACTTAAACTAAAAATTCTCACCTGCATCTCTTTAACCTTCCTAGGATGAATGTTGAGGAAATCTGCTTTGATAAAATCTTCAAGGTCTGGCATTAAGAGTATGCAAATCAAAATGTATATTGACAGGATTAATAGACATGCACATTCACTTAAATTAAGTTCTAGTTAACTCTAATCCCATTCTGATATTACTTTGGGGAAAAAAGTCAGGACGTAAAACAAAAGCTAAAATCTGTGTGGGAAAATAAAAACCTATTTTTTATTTCCCTCAGTAATTTCTGGTGGTTTGTTTGTTTTGGTTTTCTTCTTTTTCTTTTTTTTTAATTTTTTTTTGTATTATCTGCAATGCAGGGAAAACATTGTTATTGAAAAATATGTAAATGCATACTACATGTTCAGGAAACTCAAATACAGTCTGAACAATCAAAATACCATAAAGAACATATTTTGTTTTTGCAGAAAATTATAACTCTCAGAAGTAGTGATCTGAATAATTGTAACCCTTAGAAGTAGAAGCTATATGATTGTAACTTGGCTGTATTCAGATAATTCAGTTAGATATAAATGCAAATTTATGAAGTATCATGTGCTATTTGCTTAAACAATTTGTGTGAAAATATCTTCTGAAAAATCTGTCAATATTGTAACTCAAAACCCGGCAACAACTATTATTTAACTGATCACAACTATGTTTTCAACTGTTCTCATTACACTTTGTGCATAATTTTTTTCCAGAGTTTTAGTGTACTAATAAATATTTTCTTCCAAGAAAAAGTATTCAGGACTAAACATGAACCAAGGCGTTATATGCAGACTTTGATCTAAAAGTGAACTACCAAAAAAGCAAGTCCATGTTGAAGGTTTTGCCTGTCTATACTAGAAACCATACTGTTGGAAAATTCAGTAAAAATTGGATAAAATTAAGTGTTTATAAAAGTACACTTCTGAGCCATATTATAAAAGTATTGTGCAATGTGATTTATTGGATATAAAGGATGAAATGTATTGCTCAAATTCAGATGTACCACAATACTAAAGAAAAGGATAGTAGCACTAACAGGTTATACTAGTGACAGCAATTAGCACAAACAGAAACGTGGTCATATGTCAAAGGCCAAAGCTTTATACATACCCAAATGAATGCGACGGCTGGATTGGGTTCGCTCCCCACTTTCCCGGTCCCCTCCCCGGGCCACGTGTTCGGCCCCTCGTGGTCCC
>JAWWEE010000122.1:49214663-49227376 GCA_035221455.1 Xenops minutus | reverse complement strand
CCCCCCCCCCCCCCCCCCCCCCCCCCCAGGGGAGAAGAGCGTCTATGCTCTCATCATGCTGGAAGGAAAATGATTTATTCAAACTAGAGCTGGCAAGCATGGCTCACTGACTCACATGCTAATGCACGAGTCCCCAAAACCACTCTTGCCTAACCCTATTAGTAATTTGAGTTAATGACAAAGGGCAATCTCACAAATTGCTCAAATTTGTACCTCTGAGACACAGAGTAAATTCAGAATAAATAAAATGCCTTATAAAATAAAGTATTTCTGGTGTGAGACCAGATTTGAAAAGCTCAGAGAAGAGAAAAGAAAGGAAAATCATAATGTGTTGAATTGCAAAATTGTAGATTCTTCCAAAGAGAAAAAGATAAAGAGAGAGAAGGTGAAGAGGCCAGGGAGGAAAAGGAACTGAACTCAAGCAACTATTGGCAGCTTGTGGTAGAATATGCAGAAGTGACAAGTTGTAATGGGGAGGTTGTAGTTCACAAAGAAGGCACAGGGAGTCTCTAAATCAGTGAAACAGGAGCTCAAAATGAGGTTAGACTGAGGAAAAATTGATAGCTGAACAGAAGGCTTGCAGTGTAAAGTCTGAAAGGAAAAGAAGAAAGCTGAATCAGGTGAGGAGAGAGATGATAGGACAGTTCCGATAAATTATCAGAAGAAATATGAGAAAAATATGAGAAAAATTATATAGCTTCTTCATCTTACTAAGAAATAACTGGTGATTTTTAACAACATGCTAACAGTGGATGGAAAGGGAAAAGAGGGATCAAGTTTAGCACTCTGCTATTAAGCCTGAGTAACTGGGAGCATACTAGAATTATCTAACAGTGATGAAGACTTGAGAGAGGGAAGAGATAGAAGGAAATTAAAGAATAATATATTTCTATAAAGTTATTTATCTTTATTCATAAGAACAATTATTAAACTTGGTATAAAGGCTTATTTAATCTCTGTGTACTCCATACCTGTCAAACACAGACTACAACACAGCATAATAACCGCACAGCACTATCTGCTCTCTGCTCTCAATGAACAAGAGCAGGAATAATTCATTTTCATGTCATGTATCACTCACAGCCGTCTGCTGTGATTGCAAAAGTCAAATTACTCCATCCTACATTCACACTAAGCCAAATATGTTTGGGAAGCGGGGGAGAGAAAGTGGGTGTGTTAATAGCAGATAATTTCCTGAATATATTTATGAGGTCAAAATGGGAACATTAGTAGTTCTGCGTGGTATCTAGTACTATTAAATGTGCAGGGCAAATACTCTTGTAACACTTACTCAAAGCATAACACACAAGAGCTTAACTTTATCTTATTATAGTGTGCTATAACCTCTTGTAATTTTCTGTGTACTTTTTGTGCTTTCTGATAACATCTCTAAGCAAGCATCTGAAAGGGTCTTATTCCTGAAAAAAATTGTGATGCAAGACACCGTTACCAAAACTCAAAGAAAGGGGAATTTTAAAATTAGCCATTTGTTCTTTTTGACCAATGCTCCCTGCTGTGCTATTCTACATTCTAGAGGCTACAGAACATGAACCAAAGATTAGGTAGGGTGCTTTTACTGCCTTTTGTTGTAAACAGAATTCGATTATTGCTTTAGTTTCGAAGAAAATTAACTGATGGCAAAATATTTTTTTGTGTCTGGTTAGTGTTAAAAAAATCAAAAAAGTGTGCATTCTTTCCTTGTATAGGCTGAGTAGGGGTTTAAGCACATAGGAGAATATTCAGAACAAAAGCTGAAGTTATGAATTTTTTAATTCTAGCCTTTCAAAAAAAAAATTATCTTCAGTAGTAAAGTCATGTTTTACTACAGACAAACTAAGCATTTTGTCATTATGCTTGTCACCTTGAGGCTGGCAACAAATTTTTTTCTTTACAATACTGTGGAAAATGTAGAAAACTTTCATGTCTTAGTCAAAGATACTGGAAGAAGGAAGACCATCTGGGAAAGTTCATCTGCTTGCATCTCCTGTTCTGATACTCTCCTTTGGGAATTTCATGTGAATTTAAGTAGGCATTGCTCCGACATGTTAGAGTTAATCCTAAACGGGATCTAGGTCAAAGCAGAATCTATCATAAAGAACAAACAAGAATAACTCAGAACACTTAAGTTCCTCATGCATTTAGTAGGTCTCAGCCAAAAACTGCCCATCCAGGGGGTATAAAATATGGAGATATTGAGCATATTTCCAAGCAGTTTTCTAGCTAAATTACACCACCCATTACCAGCTAAAATAATGCCATACAATAACTATAATACATGTCAACCAATATATTTAGGTTATTAGGTACAATCTATTGCAGGAATTAACAGTTCTGTAGTGTCCTCTACTTTCTTTGACCATTCAAAGAAAGGAAATGTAATGGAAGCTGCATGACATGCACATAGTAGGAGAAATAACTTGTTGCTATCATACAAGAGTCACTATGCTAATTATTCATCAATTGACTAATGGGATGCTTATGATGTGGAAGGATACATTGAAATTCCCTGTTTAGATTAGAAATAACTGTATGAGACAGGCATTAGCACTTTATGAAAGTGTGTGCAAACTGATAAAAATTATAGGAATGTGCTCAAGTGTTTGTAACATAACAAAAAAAAATTGTCTCAATAATTTAAATACAGAGAAAAAAAGAGTTAAACCTATGATCAAACTTTTCAATTTGAAAATTAAAAGAAGCTAAACAGAAAACTACTTTTCTTAGTTGTAAATAATTGAATGTAAGATAGTTTTCCGAAAGCTAGGCTAGCTGCAAGATCTCTGTAAAAAGCTGGAAAATTACAACATCTTATTTGAAAAATATTTTATATTTTCAGCACCAAAGCTTTCCAGTTAATAGTTTTCTTTGTCAGATTTTTGCCCTCCAGGCTGCTTGCACAGGCCTGGGTTCTGCAAGGTAACCTGACAGCACAGAGCACCTCAATGAATCAGGTACCTAAGAAGAGGTTTGAACTACATTAATGACTGTTTCAGAACATGCCACCACTTCAAAGTACAGGCAACTTTGCTTCCCCTCCCACACCAGATGACATATCATCAAGCAAAACTGAAAAGCACTATTGATGAAAGCACCATTTTATATCTCTATGATTCTTTTTCCCATTAATTTACTTTTATTCCTGGGGGCCAGCTGCCTAGATCACAGTCCTCCCTAGAAACAGTGCTGTCATGACTTCAAAAGTAGTCAGGAAGCTTTGAACTTTAGAAACAGTTATTTCCTTCTTAGGAGACCATGAACAGAGATTAAAGAAATAATAAATTATTAGAATCTATAGTCTTTATTACTGTCTCAGAGCAAAAATAAGATTTTTAAAATATGGAATTCAACAGAAAAACCAAGTTGATCTACATACTCACACACTGAACAATGAAATTTTAATTACATGTACACAAACACATTCACAGTGTTATGGTTCAATGCTTACTCCACCTTTCTGCTCTGGGTGACAAAACTCATCAGGAAGGAAAAAAAAAATCACTATCTACCACAGCAGTTAATCTCTTCTGAAATTCTTCACCTATTCTTTTCTGTCTTGGAGACTTGCCAGTACATTTGAACTTTTGCAAAAGCTACGGCAGACTGATCTGTTTGTCAAAGCAATACTATTTCTGCAGAATGTCTTCTCATCATGATTGGATATAATTGTCTTCAAATTTAGGTTTGCATTTCACATTGACATCTTATTTATCTGTTTAGCTTGAGACTGGGATTCATTTAGTCTCATTTTGACTGTCTGAATGGTGAGTATATATGCTAATCATCTAGATCTCTTGGAAGAAAACAGAAGATGAACATCTGCCAGGAAGTTGTTCAGTTGGTGAACTAAAACCTTTCTCCATTGACTGAGGAAATCTATCTAGGTCATTTATGGCTATCTTAGATTAGACAGTCTTTTTGGTAGCTAAAGTTAAAGGAGATATATTCCAATCTAAATATAGGTTATGTCACTTTAAGCTACATTAAACAGTCTGTGTTCGGAAGCACTGGAGAAAGAAGCCATTGCCTGTTTGACAAGTCACATGGAGTAGGTTTGAACCCAATGGCGCCATAAGGAGCTTTTTGCTTTGTCAAACATGAATCTATATTTACAAGTGCCACCATATCTACTGTTCTCCTTTGTGTTCAAGGACACTCTGACCTTAATGCATGACTGACTCTATGAAACCCCACACCATCATCCCATGATAGTCAGGATGAATTGCCTCATATTTTTTCAGATTTCATAGGGAAAACTAAAAGGGAGTTTTTGTGGGTAATTTCACTGTTTGCGTTCAGCCCTATTTGTACTGCTGAGCCAAGTAGAAACAAAAAATGCAGTTACAATTGCAAAATAATTATAGAATCATTATTTTGGAAAAGAATGTTAAGATCATTGGGTCCAACTGTTAACCCAGCACTGCAAAGCCCACCACTAAACCATATCCCTAAGTGCCACATTTACACATCTTTTTAAATAACTCAAGGGATGGTGACTCAACCACATTCCTGGGAAGCCCATTCCAATGTTTGATCACGCATCAAACTGCACTTTTGTTTTGGTTTTTTTTGATGGTTTTGAACCTGTAAGGCATCCCAATTGGACAGGCAACATTATATTCACTCTAAAGGAGACAGGACCATTTGCATAAATACATTTTAAGGTAGGCCAAATCCCAACACTTTTCATCATGGCTAGTGGTTCCATGCTTCATTAAGATTGAAGGATTCAGTGAGACTCACAAGCAAGAAGCAGTCCATAAACTGTCATAAATTAAAGAGTTGCTGCTTTTCCTTGAGAGCTTAAAGATGCTTTTCCAACATAATTTTAGCCTTACCTGGCTTAATTTACACATGCTTCACTTTGACACCAGCCAGACCCGGGAAAAGATCAAGATAATCCACAGTTAGATGCAATAAAATAGAAAGTGAAGCAGGTTGTTCTCCTCAGAATGACATAGTAAAAAGCCACTGGTATTTTTATTTTCACTGCATGTCTCCCACAGAGCTTTCAAGGGAATAAAAGCAGGACTGTGTGATACCTTACAAGGGACAGCCTCAGGACACATGACCAATGCTTCTGATGGGTTGTCCTTGTCATTTGAGAGAGAAAATAATATTCTTCAAGGATACGTACCTTTTCCTTCTCTTCCCCACCCACACAAGTGCTTAGTCTTGTCATTCTGAAGGGGTAGCAGATTTAAAGATTTGATTTTCATTTGCACATGTTGACGGTCGCCCACTGAAATGAAAGAAGTACCATGTCAAGCCAGATATGTGAAATGACTAAATGCAGTAAAAGCAAGTTCTCTGCCTCTGAAGCATTGGCTTGTGGACTGGAATTCAGGAGTGGCCTGTCCTTTTGTTTGTCTGCCAGATGATACAGAGTTCAATACTTTTGTGCCCTGCTTTGTTCTTCTGGAGAGTGCTCACATTTTTGCAATGACGTTGAGCTCCAAAGGAGATGCCTCCATTTGAGAGATGATATCTATGGTTTTAATTCATCTAAGTTTACGCCTTAACTTCATTATCACAGTATTCACTTTCCTTATCACATCTTGTTTCTCTCCAACATATAGTATTTGATCCTTCCACAATGCAGCACACTAGAGAAATTATTCTCTTGTAAGTTTGCTTTATATCTGCACTCAAGAGTTCTGCACAATTTAGCCCATTCCTGGTTCCCTTGAATCAGTACTGCTCTGCTATCAAACTTGAAGCAATGCACCAGGACAGCAACTTATTTTATGAGGAACCTCTTATCACAAACAAACTTCATTTTGTTTTCCCTAGTATAGGCAGCAGCTACAGTTTCTTATGAGCACATGAACCTGAAAGAATGTCTTGGACTTCTTCCAGGCAGCAAGGACATATTCGAAGAAAGCATCAAAGTTTATAAAAATATGTTCATCATGCATTTCAGTTCTGAGGACATCCAAACAGAAACCAGTCATCTGAGTTTATTTTTATCTAGTGCAGAGCCAAGTTTCTATCTCATATAAGTCAATGGTAAGTTTCTATTGACTCCAGTGACATCAGGATTTTGCCTGTGCAGCTCAGAATTGAATCTGAAAGTCTTCCTTCCAAAAAACAAAAGTGTAAAAAAATTATTCAAATGTCCATTTAAAAAAGACAGAAATTACTTTACAATGTTTACTTATTATGGAATTTCTTCTACATGAAGAGAAAGGAACCATTCCATAATATTGAGAACTTTTTCTTTCTACTAATGTGCAACTACATTTAGAATCATACATAAATTGCATTGACTTCTAAAATAACATTACTTGTCTGGAAAAAAACGTTGCAGTCTTCAGTGTTATATTTCAAAGAATCCCAGGATGGGTCAGGTTGGAAGGGACCACAGTCGGTCATTGGCTGTGGCAGGGCCATCCTAGAGCATGTTCCATAGGATTGTGTCCATATGGTTCTTGAATATCTACAGCGAAGGAGACTCCACAGCCTCTCTGGGCAATCTGTTCCAGTGCACAGTCACCAACACAGTAAAGGAGTTCTTCCCCATATTCAGATGGAACTTTCTGTGCATTAGTTTCTGCCCATTGCCTCTTGCCCTATTGCTTGGCCCTACTGAGAGAAGAGCCTGGCTCCATCCTTGCAACAGTCTCCCTTCAGATACTTCTATACATTGCTGAGGTCCCCTCTCAGTCATCTCTTCTCAAGGTTAACAGGGACATCTCACTCAGCCTTTCCTCATAAGAGAGGTGCTTCAGTTCCTTAATCATCCTTGCAGCCCTCCACTGGACTTGCTCCAAGAGCTCCATGTGTCTCTTGTACTGAGTAGCCACCAACAGGTCACAGTACTCCATATGTGGCCTTCTTCTACCTTAACTCACACTATTATTACAATGTGAGAACAGTCACTTAGAGATGTTTGAAACACCCTATTTTTAACTGGGATGGAGGTAAATATACAGAAGATGTACCTGATCCACCGTCTAAGACATGGCAGATAAAAAAAGAAAAGTGGTATCACACATGTTTTCTGATGATTAGACAGACAAGAGATTTTTCCAGGTCTCTTTGGACAAGACAACTAATTTTAATTGTTAGATATACAGAGTTATCTTTTCTAGAAGATTGATAATTTCACTTCAGTTTCATCTGGCAAATGAGACAGGTTTGTGTGTATCTACAGTCCCTCTGTGTTGTATATTGATTTCGGCAGTGGCTATGTTTAAGGATGAACCCTTCAGACTGCTGTCCTGTGGCATGTGTTCTACTGACACTTCTCTTATTACTACAAACAAATCCCTAAAATATTTCATAATCCTTTCTTCTTCAGTGAAGAGCAGGAAGTTAAATTGTTACTAAGAAAACCACTGTGTACCCTGAGCTCTAAAGAATGTTAATAGAAACAGAGTAAAGTAATCCTGCCACGGGTGTCACCAGAGGTAGGATTTCAAACAGAGAAAGGGAAATCAGGATGTTTACCTTACTAGAAACCATTAATCCCTTTTAGGATTTAATATTTAATTATGGAAAAGTGTCAATCAATGACTGGGTCCCCACTGTGTTATACAGAGAATTCTGCCTGGCAAAACTCAATCAACAGTTAAAGCTTTTGTCCTGCCCATGTGATTTCTGGGTTTGATTGTTGGTGTTTATGAAACCACTGTTCAAAACTTCATGAATAATTTGAAAAATATATTAGTTTGCAGCAGTAGTCCCAGAAACAAGAGTACCCAAATTGCTCTTGCAGTTTCCCATGAAGCACAC
The DNA here is from genome assembly GCA_035221455.1 of Xenops minutus. Taxonomy (NCBI): domain Eukaryota; kingdom Metazoa; phylum Chordata; class Aves; order Passeriformes; family Furnariidae; genus Xenops; species Xenops minutus. The sequence continues at coordinate 49,219,642 of JAWWEE010000122.1, read as the reverse complement.
CTGACTTTGTCAGGAAATAACACATGGAGATAAAATTTACCAGATTTGACTTTCCAGTTCCCCTTTATATCTGAAATGAGATTTCCATATCCTCTAACCCAGAGGGGTGCTACTACTGGGCTTGAGCTTCAAACTTGGAAATTCTGAATGAACTTTATTCTATCTTCTGGTTTCAGAGGCAATGATATCCTGCTTTATTCTTCTAGGTGAAGCTGTAGTCCCAGTCATTGAAGAAGCCTCTTCTAGCTTTGCTGACTACAGTTTTACACAGTTATCAGTCTGAGAAAGTATCACCATTGTGCAGGCATCTGAATTCTCCAAGCCATTCAAACCAAAGTTCCCTGGATGCAACTCTGCAGCCTGCTGTGAGAGGGAGAAACAGCAAGTTCTCCTACTGTCTGTGGAGCAGAGCACTTGCTCACTTCGTAAGCAGCTATGAATAGATCCCCTTACACAAGGTGAGTGAAGTGGAAAGACACAGAGTAAACATTCTGGGAAAGAGGTGCATATCAGAAAAGGCTGAAACTTTGTTTCCAGCAGTCTTCTGAGAATGTACACTAAAAGTGTGCTACAGGCAGTCTTACATCAGGCAGCTCTGAAACTTGTCCAGAAATAGTTTACAGCACCTCGGCCCAAGGGGAGAGATGACAATGAGGACAAGCATCTCTGCACTGCACAAAAGTGGGATGACTGACTGTACTATGCTAAAAATATGGGTAAAGCTGTAAAAACTAAGACAGTACTTCAAAATAATTTTTTTAACCTGGAAAAAAACTAGAATTGCCTGCAAAACACCAGAGTTATTACAAAATACTTTCTCTGTACAGGTACAGCAAATAACCTTATGTGATATTCTGAATGAAGCAAAGAAATGAAGGCTTGATTATAAAACTTAAGTAGCCTTCAATTAGGTCTTTGCACTAAAAAAAAAAAAAAAAAGAAAGTTATGAGGAAGATTTGACAGTGCAAAAATCTGTACTCACTGTATGAAATGGAAAAAAAAAATTGAATGGCCAGAATAATTTTAATATTGTACAAAAAACCCCAACCCAAAAACCCAGGAAAAACTTGTCAATTTAGACAATCAGTTTGCCATCACAGGAGCAAGGGAATGGAAATCTTCAATGTGATGCACATGCAAATATATCTGTGAATTCATTTATTGCTCTGTGAAGCAGAGGTGTATATCCTCAATGGATATATTTTTCTATAAATTTTGGAAAGCAAAAAAAAAAGTTTGTTTTTTTTTTCTGTTTGTTTTTTTTCCTTAGCTTTTAATTAAATATTTATTGAAATTAGGATCCAAGAATGCAGTTCACTATTAGATTTTCTTTTTACTTATTTCAAGGTCATTTGAATTTCTTGAGCAAAGACTTTAGCTCATTGGAAAGTAATCTGCAAGAAATTCATCTCCAGTAACACTACTGTACTTCACTTGTTGAAGCCATCTTATCATCTGCATATCTGTCCTCTTTACTTGTTGATATGCTTATCATAAAAGCAATGATCCGAATTCAAATGTATTGAAGACATGTGGCTAGTAAGCACTTCACTATAAGGTACACTGATTACATTTTCCTCATTTTAAGGTATCAGATATATTTTTTTTTAGTAATTATTTCAGAGCTTGTATGATAAAATGCAAAACACATGAAGACAGTGAAAAAGAATGTTATTTATACTGAGGCTGAGTGGGAATGCAAATGATTTTACAAACGTGGTATACGCAGGAGATCTTCTGAGCAGAGCCTGATCTTTTCAGGAAGGGTTCTGGTGAATCTATTTTTAATCTATTTGGCTTTTTAATTCAGACTTGAGTGCAATTTATGTAATTTCTTGCAATTAGCAGAGGTGCTTATGTTAGGATTATAACCACTCTAGGCTGCTTTAGTAGTCAATGGAAAAAAAATAAACACCTCTAGACAACATATTAGCTCATCAAACTTCACAGTTTTCCTTCAGATATACCTTCGCCTCTGTCTTCCTAGCAATGGGGGGGGATCTGAGGAGATAATATTCCTGTCTCCTCGGTGCTGTACTGAAGTGGGATTACTCCAGGCTCTATGTAGAAGTGAGATCTTGTCCAGGCTCAATGAAGCATGGCCAAAAATAACATCAGAGTAGATATCTTGAGTTTAAAATTCTATCTCCTTGGAAGAAAGAACTTTATTTTGGTCTGTGATTAGCACACACACCATTCTGAAAACCATTCTTGAGTCAGAAATTCCCCAAGCTATGTTGTAATTATTATTTTGGTAATGATTAAAGTTGCAAATCACTGTTGCCACGTTCCTTCTCTTTACCATGTTTCATGATAGCTCTTGTCATTTGAATGCAAAGTAAATACCTAGTAATGTCAGTCTAATGGTAAGATAATGGCTAAAAATGTTACGAAGTAGATAGAGGCAGTGTCAGTAACGTAGTAATTATTCTTAGTCTTTTACCAAGTAATCTGCTGGAGCATGCAATTATCTCACCACCTTTTCATTTGCTTCATTTCTGTTTGATCCAGAAAGGAATTCAAAATCACCTTCTCAACTTTGTTTTCCTTGCCTCTTTACACTTTTGCTACTTTCTCCCCCAGTGTCTCGCTCAACTTGTGTAAGCCCAGTCTATTCTGTCCTCTCCATTTGACTGCATATGTCAGGATAAGACAGGGACTTCTCCAACTTGTCATATTAACATTTACAAATGCAAACATTTGCATTCCTTATTTTTAGATAGCCATCCAAGCATAAATAAATCACTGCTAAAGTTCATGCTCTGAAAAGACAGAAATCCATTAAGGATATTTACTTTTGGAATAAGAGGAAAAATAGTGTTGCATAGAGATTTCTTCACTTTCACAAGAAAAGACTAGCACTTTCCTGCTGTAATGCCTTCTAGTGTGGTTTGTGAGACCATTTTCATCTTTGTTACAGCTATACCTACAATTTTCACAGCTCATTGTCAAGGTATAAAACTGCCTCTATCTTACTTCCACCTGTTTATTCATTTCTCTTTCATCTGTTTCTGCCACAGTTTTCCCACTAATACTTAGTCTCATATGTTCTTATGCTTTCTACACCTTATCTGATAGATTAATATCTGATGCCTTAGGCAAACAATTCAGTAATTAGTGTAGAAGGACAATAATGAAGTCAACAGCAAAAGACCTTGGGCAAGCTTCATTAAAAACAAACAAACAAATAAAATTATCAAGAAACCCAAACCAAAATACAAAAAAAAAAAATAAAAAAAAAACCAACAACAACCAAAACTAAATGCCCAGAGACTCACTTTCCTCCCCCAAACCAGCTTTGCTATTTGTGCTTATGCTCTTATTGTATTTTTCCTACCTGCTCCATGATGTTCATCCAAATCTCCCTCTGCTCCAGCTTGCATGAAAACATTGTGTAATCTCATTGTCCCTTCCAGGAAAAAAAAGCATTGTAAAAATCCACAGAAAATATAGGTAGAGAAGCTGCACAGGACCATCCCAGTTCATGCCTTTTTGGGTCTCTGCATCCAATACTAACTCTTATATGGCTACAGAACCAGAGAGATTTAGGCTATGAGAAGGGCTTGAGTCCCTTCCAAAACCAGCAAAAATAGAGTAATTGAAGAAATATGCTTGTAATTTTCTAAGGTCAAGATAAGACTGGTCCCAGGTATTTCATTTGAGAAACAACAAATCACTTTCTTTACGATTTTTTTATCATTTCATTAATTTTCTCTTGCAGCAAATTTTGGTGTCTTTTGGAATTAATAGATTCTGGTCTCTGTAAGATTAATGTATTTCTACAACAACATTAATTAAAATATTAATTCCTACTGGAGTTCTTCACTGCTTGGTAAAAACCACTACTTGGGTATCTGACAGAATTTACACTGCTACAAATTTGGCATTCATTCCCTTGGCATTAGTTTTATACAGATTTTTTTCAGCCCAGTTAATCTTAGCAACCTCTCATCTGGTCTATGGATAACTAACAATATATCATTATAGAAGTAGAAAAAATACTATAAACAGCAGAAATTTACATCTCATAGTTAAGATTCAGAAGCAATAAATAAAAAGTGGTCATAGAATCAAGAAGTGGGAAAAAAAATCTGGATTTTACAATGAAAATTTTGTCATTCCACTATTGCTTTTAGCACTGATTTCATAGATAGTATCTCAGAAGATTAGGTTAGATTTTACTTCTAAATTACCTCAGAATATATTCCCATAACAAAGAAAAATGTGCAAAGGAAGATCATGGAGTTCATTTTCTCTACAGTGGTGCAAAGCTAACTAAACCTGCAATGGAAGTTCCTAGCATCAGTTAACATTAGTCAGGATGGCCTCCAGTAAAATACAAGCTGCACTCTTCTTTCAACTGCATACCCACCAAATCCCTGACCTTTGACAGCTACTGCTCTTACCCACTCCTCCGACATAAGGTTTTTCCTTAAAGAGTCTATGTGGCCTTTTGCTTTCCTTGAACAATTCTATGGCTTAAAGATACTAAAACAAGCTACTGTTCTTGTCACACTGTAGGGAATATTCAAATACTGCTATATTTTAATCACAGTCTGGGGTTCATTTCATGGATTTCCATGCCTTTGGTCCCAAGAGGTACTGTAGTAACAAAGCATCTTCACCCTCTCTCTCAACAGGGGTTGCTGGGAACAGATTTCCTTCCACAAGGAATCATCTTTTGTGTTCCAGCTGAAGAAAAATGTTGAACTAGAACCAGATAGGAAAACAGAAAATGAACAGCAATACGCCTTAAGAAGCTGAAAATCATCTAGTCTCTTGTCATGAAGGACAAACATGGTCAGCCAAGAGAGAATGGATGTAGTTCCATGACGCAGACCTGGAGGGAAAAATCGGGACGGACCACTCCACACGGAACGCGGGATAAGGTGAAATGGCCATTTATTAAACAGAGTAAAAGGGTTTTATAGGGGCTAGCTAGAAGGAGCTAGAAACTAGGCGTGGTTCGGGGAGGAGA
>JAWWEE010000122.1:49196088-49214563 GCA_035221455.1 Xenops minutus | reverse complement strand
GAATAACTTGTCAGATAATGAGGTATTTAATTGTTTCTGTCTTTGTTTTTGCTTTTCTTCTTATTCTTCTTTTTCCAGTCCCAGTAGTCCTCTGACCGTACTCCCACAGTTCCACAGTAGTTTAATTCTGAGTTTCACACAGTGGTTTAAAACAAGAGTTTAATACTGGGTTGTCTCCATATGGAAAGTTACCAGGCATCTAAGTAACACCTGCTTAACATTGGGAAAGCCATCAGTATCTGAGGAATGCTTTCTAGATCTAAGACCCAAGGCTCAAAATCACTGCCTATGGAAAGCCGAGACTGTTTCTTATGTTCTTCACTACTTCATCACATTGTGTTTTCAATGATTCAAAAACTCAACTTCCATCAGTTTCTTCAGAAAATTATTACAGAGTCCTATGTCCACCAGGGTTGAGTGATTTCTGTGAACTCTCATTTTTTGTCCTCGCTGACACTTTTCTTTCTGTTTAAATAGGAAGAGTGATAGTTGAATTACTTCATCACAATATATATGCACTCATTTGTAGCTTGTTCCTACTCCCATTAACAAGCTTTTCAACAGCTTTAAGTAGTAGGAAAGAAAATATTTACAGCCATTAACAAATGCAGCATTTAATGACATTATAAGCCTGCCTGATCAGACCCCTTTACTAGATATTGGATTGCTTGTTGAAAGTCAATTTTACAACAAAATAAACATTGACATGACATAAATTTCACTAGTTTAGTTTTCAGACGTAGTTATATGGCATATTATTCCTCAAGGGTGAAAAACATAATGTGTGCAAATGAATTTAGATACACAGCAACTGATTTTCCAGTGATGATATCATTAAGACTATAAAAGACTGCCTATATGTAACAGCTACTGTGGGAGCCCCTCACATGCTCTTATATATACACAACAACCATATTTTGTTTTTCTTACTTTGCTGTAACACTTGTATTTTTCTAAAACAAGCAAATTATACTGTGTCTAGCAAAGTTTCTAAAAGACTGAGAAGCACAATAATTAGACCACTGACTCAAATTTTGCATTAGAGAAAAATAAACATTGCTGAATCAAAACACATCCCGTTTGTTTGGTATCAATACTTGTCTTCAATATAGATATATGTACATCATGGGAACAAAGTGCTTTAGCACTTTGGATTTCAGTTCTTTTACAAGATGATCACCTGGTACCTGAAACAAGTGCCTATTAGAGCCTCTCTGGTTCCTTAACAAAATATTGCTCCACTCTGGCTTCACCTGGTATTAGAACAGTACCAAGGAGGCAGACTGCATTATTTTCCTTTGTATTAAGGAAGGCTTCCCTGCATTACTTTTTTACTGCTACCAAAGGATTGACTAAGTGTTGCAATTACAGGCACCATTCAAATTTCTGTTCTTTTTGTTCACCTGAGAAAGCAGAAAATAAGAGATTGTGGCTTTACAGCATCAGATCAGAAGCAGTGGACCGCTGAACAGTATAAACACAATAGTGGAAGGAGAAAGGATAAAGACACCTAAACACTAGAAGCTGAGCTCCATCACTGAAATGACATCTGAGCTATTTTAAAATACATTTTGGAATTCATGAATAAGAATGTTTAAACCAGTACTTTAAACAGGCACAGTAGATAAATATTAATAAATTGAACTTCATTCTGCAATATGGAGAACTATTTAAGGGATATTTGGAGCTGCTTTTTACTCCAGTTTTACACATAAAATTTCACAATTTGTCTAGGAATTTTGATTCACTTAAAGAAACAAAAACAAAAGATAGACTTTCTGAAGCAGAAGTAAGGGATATTACTTCCCGTCAGACACATAAGAGATGCATACATAATAGTTAATAATCAAGGCTGGTTAACAGACTTGTGTTAAATTTCTTTACCAGTAAAACCCCTGCATTATCTGAGGGGAAAAAAAATATATTTTTAGTAGATGTGTAGTTATTCTTTAGAAAATCAAGTAGCGGAGAAATGAAACCTTTGAAGTTTTTATGAGAATATGGAATATTTTATCTGAAAGACAAAAAAAAATTCAACTCCAATAGTACTGTTTTCTGCTGTGAGTTATGCTTTCTAATTCAATTTTAGCTTATAAATCACATAACATGTCCCCCATCTTCACTGAGAGGAGATAACAGAGATATAACATGAGAACAAGTCAGCCTGAAGAGACCATCAAAATGGCAGAATGGGATTGTAATTCCTCAGCAACACTTATAAAAATTTCTTCATAGAATCATAGAGTAGTTTGAGTTGGAAGGGACCTTTAAAGTCCATAATCCCTGCCATGGGCAAGGACATCTTCAGATAAATCAGATTATTCAGAGTCCCATCTACCCTGACCTTGAATGTTTCCAGCAATGGGGCATCCAGCTTCTCTCTGGGAAACTTGTTCCAATGTTTTCAAAATCTCATCCTAAAAAACTTCTTTCTTATATCTAATCTAAATTGACATTCCTTTAGTTTAAAACCATTACCCCTTGTTGTACTGCAACAGGCCCTGCAAAAAAAAAATCTCCTCTCATCTGTCTTGTAAGAACCATTTAAGTACTGAAAGGCTGCAATGAGATTTCCCCAGAGCCTTCTGTTCTCTAGGCCTAATAGTAGCAAATCTCTCAACCTTTCTTTGCATGAGAGATGTTCCAGCCCTCTGATCACCTTGGTGGCTCTCCTCTGGAATCACTGTAACAGGCTGATATCCTTGCTGTGCTGGGTACACCAGAGCTGGACACAGTATTGTGGATGGGGTCTCACCAGAGCAGAGTAGAGGGGGTGAATCCCCTCCCTTGCCCTGCTGCCCACGCTTCCTTTGATGCAGCCCAGGAAACAATTGGCTTCTGGGCTGCAAGTGTGCATTGCTGGCTCATGTCCAGCCTCTCACCCACCAGCACCCCTAAATCCTTCTCAGTAGGGCTGCTCTCGATCTGTTTATCCTCTGGCCTGTCTTGATGCCAGGGAGTGCCCTGATCCAGCTGCAGACCTTGCACTTGGCCTTCTTAAACCTCATGAGATTTCCATGGACCCACTTCTTGAACTTGTTCCTTTGGATGGTATCCTGTTCCTCAAGTGTGTCAACCACACTGATTTAACTTGCAAACTTGCTGAGGGTGCACTCGATCTCTTTGTCGACGTTATCAATAAAGATATTAAATAGCACATTTGCCACCATTTTTAAGAGAGTACTTTGACTCATCTCAATTCTGGACTAGTTACTGAAAACAAGGAACTTTTTCTGTTTAAAACTGATGCTTCAAGGCACATTGACATTCATTTGAATAGTTACCACATCCTTGCCTTTGAATATCTGCTTTTGTAATATATATGTTCACAGTGCATCACACCACATGAGAATGCAATCTGCACTTTATTCAGACTAATATTCCCTATTAACAGCTGAACTATCAGTTTTGATATCTTTGGAGTCTTGCTTTGTTTCATTAGAGATGCTTAGGGATCCTCCCAGATTAAATTTGCTGATATTTTAAGTCTCAGATTAGATACACACTTCAGATGCCAAACAAGCAGAGGAGCTTTCAGAACCAATACCATGAGAAACATAGATCTGTAATATGTTGCTTAAAAAACTAATAAAAATGGGAGGCTGTGAAAGTGTAGTTACTTTAATGCAATCTCATTATGTACACATTACTGCTATTAAAAAAAAAAAAAAAATCTTTTGGAAGTTTCCTGAAAAGAGATGTCACTTTTTACCTTCTCCACTTCTGATTTTATTGTTTTAAAGGCACTCCATAAGGTCCAATTTTCCCCTCACAACAGCTTTAAAAATAATATTACACATAGTGAAATGTCAGGTTGCAAATATCAAATAACCTCAAATTCACACAATCCTACTGGGCCCAGTCAATACACACTGAAATGTATTGTAATATTTCTATTTACTCAGATGTCTATTTCAAAGTGTCACAAATTCTGAAGTGAAATATATATTTGGTCTTCATCATTTTCTATTCTCCTGTTACAAAACTTCAATATTCTATCAGGACCATAAAAAATATCAGGCAATTTTGGTGACTACTTCTGAGCTTTCTATAATAGTGTTTTTGGATGCTTGAGAGAAGAATTTATTCTCATTGTCTGTGATTATTTTTAATTTTTCTTAAATTACAAACATGGAAATATTTCATAGTTGTTTGGAAATATGTCAAAAAAACATCATGAATTTTCACAGTATGTTATTCCATTGTGACCCTGGGTACCTTCAGTAATATTGTTATAAAGTATTTTTCAAATAGCTGGGATCGTGCCATCTCAATTGCTTTTCTGCCTATATGCAGAAAAGAAGAGTTAACTCAACAATGTGATTACAAGATCTTTCAAGTTTTCTAGGCCTTCTATAACTCTTTTATAATGCATCCTACCATGTCTAAAAGAAAAGTTTGCTAATTTTATTCTCAGTAACCTAGCCAATTAGTAGGAGACATAATAACAAAAATCTGGTGCTTTGTGGTCCTTAGGGAGTAATGTCACTGGATATAGAGACATATTTACAGTATGATTCTCCATTGCCTTTTACAGCTCTTGCAGTGGGTATTGTTCCAAAAGCTCTAAAGTTCAAAACTGAGATGGCTTGTTTTCATTAGGAATTTTATTTTTATCTGTGACAGTGTTTTGTTTGTTTTTTTCTTTTTTTTTTTTTTTCACTAGCACTATAAGCAATTGGAAGTATAAGAAATATTGATGCCTAAGCAGTCTTACAACTTTAACAATTGCTTTCACAACAATGAAAACTTTTTTTTAGAGAGATACTAAGTCCTAATGCTCACAGCTGATAACCTTATTCCAAGAGCAATAAACCTAATCATAGAGGGATATATTAAGAAAACCTAATGCACTTTCGGCTCATTCCCTCACTTCTAAAAACTACCACCACAAAAGAGTTTACACAAATCAATGATTCTGCTCCCACTGGAAATGAAAGAGCCATAGTTCTTTTCTGTATTTACATACATGGTGTAAAATACCTGTCCAGTTCCACCAGGAAGTCCCAGAGATTTGTACACGTTTTGAGGGCAGCATGACAAGAGAGGATACATAAATCATCTAAATAAGATCTTTTAGGTAAGACAATGTTTCCAGCCTGAGTAAGGGGTACACAAGATCCTATTACATAATTTTCTGTCCAACTTGAAAATTATAGTTTTATTTGCTACAGTAGGAACCATAAGGTTGGAGTTTTACTGCTCCCAGGAGACCAAGGGATTTACTACAGTAATTAATAGTAACATACACCAAAGAAAAAAAAAAAAATCACAAATTTGGTGGTCACCAACTGGTTTCTAAGAGGTTTTGGTTTTTTTTCTCCCTCCCAAAGGGAGAGGAAAAATGTGGCTTGAAGCAGGGATAAAACATAGGCATGTCTGGAACTAAGTTAAGAAGAATTAAGAAGATAACTGTAATTTTATATGGAAAAAAAGAAAATACGAATGAACATTAAGGTTTACTTTGGGAGAAAGGATGACTAAGATATGTACCTTTAAATCTGAAAGCAAAACCCAGCTCAAAATCTCAAGACAAAACATTAAATAACCAGTAAGTCTAGTTACTAGCCACATTAGGGACAAAAATTAATGCAAGAGATCATTTATAACATTTTCAAAACTGACAAAGTGATACAGAATTTTAAGTTTCCCTTACAGTACAAAAGATTTTCAATCAGCTTTAGCGGAAATCAAGTTGAAGTATATAAGGGAAAAACAATTAAAGATACTTTCTCCTCTGTGGCTTCTATTGCATCCCAGGATTGGTATCAACATGCTCCACTGGAAAACTCCACACAAAGTTGTTTTTTTATTCAATACTGGTCCTATTATAGAGTGTGATAAATAAATACAGAGAATTAAGTTAATTTATTTCTAGATTCAAATCTATCTGCTCAACTTAAATGCTGAGCTTTGGTTTTAAGACAGCTGTTCAGAATCATCTTGCTGAAAACATGGGTTTTGAGTAAAATAAGAACCTGACAGGACAGTGGGTACATGTTTTCCAGAAATTAAGCCCAGGAACAGAAATGCATAGAGAATGCAGGTTAGACTAAAGTCTAAAAAAACCTAATGCTTCTGAATACATTTTGTCTATTTATTCCCAGGAGAAATCAAAATTGAAAATTTTTAACAGTAAGAAGGAAGTTTACAATGGTAAATACAAGGTTATCACTCAGTGACAAGTTTCACCCCTTGTCTTCATTATAATTTTTTATATACATCTAAATGTTATTCTCTATATAATGTATTATAAAATAATAGCATCATATAAAATAATAGCATAGCTGCAAAGGCTAGATTTAACTATTCTTCCCAAAAGCAAGCAACCTGCTAGGACCACCAGTTTATTTTCTACCTGAGATTTTCCTTCTAACCATTATATTGGGTTGTTCTATTTGGGTTTATTGTGTTTGGGTGTTTTTTTTGTTTGGTTGGTTGGTTGGTTTTTTTCTTCATTCATTCAGAAGACAAATTACTGCTGTTCCATAAGGGTTAGGCTTTGATTGCTCACAGATCTAAGCACTGGCTGATTACTCTGAGTCTAGATGATGCAGCTGTCCATGGAAAAAGTGATCTGCTCAGCTGCTTATGGAGGGAAAGGCAATAGCCCTGTTTTTAACTTACAGAAATAGCCTGCGTTTATTATACTTTAACAAAAATAGGTACATTTAATGCTGTGGGCTAGTCATAGATCATTGGTTCCTAGCTATCTTAATAATACTCGCAGTGATTTGCTACACAGTTGCATATAAGGTTACTAAGAAATACAACCATAATAGACAAAGACCTCAAACAATGAGAACACATTGTATTAAATAGTAGCATTGGAGGTCAGAAAGTATATTCCATCTGTGTCCAAAGACATCTTCATTGATTAGTGATTGTAATGATGTGATTGCTCATAGTACCTCAGAACTGATTACAAAACAGAAGTTATAGAAGAAGTACTGAAGTGCATCTAAAGTTGCACCTAAAATGCTGCTTTTCCTGGGCAAACACCAGATTCCGAGCTGTGGTGAGTTTGGTCTTTACTTGCAGTTAACAAGAGGCTTTCCTCTCTTGTTATATCCTCCCTCCCTATTTTTAGAAGCCTCTCACACTTATTCATGCAGTGCTCATCAATGTGTGAAATTAAAGTATGAACTGATCAGTATGTGAAAGTAAGGTTCAGAGAATTAATATATGAACAAATTATACCAGGGATCTTGAATGCATTTAAGGAAGGCTGTGCCACCTGCTGAAATGAGCTGCTACTACTACACTGAGGGCTAAAATCAGAATGGCTGAAAGCGAAGACACTGAAACAATCACACACTGGAATTTACTAAGGTTGGTCAAGTATTGGCAAGTTACTATATACAGACAGGTAATTGCATTTTGCCGGGATTACTAGTGTAAAATCATGTGTTTAAACATGAAAGGCAGGATTGCAAAAAGTCAATTTCCACTGTTAAATACGTACAATTTATAGCTATACATATGGTTTACAAATAAACTGGATTTTTTTCTTAAGTTATTGACATGAATAATTCTATGTGTAATTCTAATGTCTGTGTGTTAGGAATGTAAGTGCTTTAGCTCTTCAAAAGAAGTTATTCTGGAGCAAGAAGTGAATATATCCTGTTAAATTAGTCTCATACTCCCAAATAAACTGGATCAATTTTCTTGCATCTTGGCTCAAAGAGACTGTGATGAACACACAGAGTTAGGAGTAAAATTAAATTGAGAAAAATAATAGTGTGGAAGAATACTGAAGATAAATGCTCCATTAGACCTGAACTCCTCTGAAAACTGAGATCATCCAAGAAAGATTTAAGCCATATACAGGGCACTGGTAGGAAGACAATCAGAAAGTAGCCTTATTCCTGATAATGGTAGGTTCTGGTATGCTTAATGCATCTTGCCAGATACTTGTGTATGTCAAGCCGTATCCCAGGAGATGGGATATGTAGCATATTAATCTTTGATGTGATTGGTAGTGTATCTATTTTCCAATTTCAAACAGAGTGGTGGTGGGCTTTGACAGCATATTTTACAGTGCTGGCTAAAATGTATTATGTGGATATCATGATGAAAAATATAATGCTGGATTTCTCATGCTCAAAAATCTTCTAAAATGTGCTCTTACTTTCTCTTCTGAGCTGTTCCATGAGTATTTGAAAGCAGTACATGTTACGTGTTTAAACTGTGGGAAAAGTGAAAATTTAGAGGTAGATACTTTCCTGGAAAGTTGTGCTTTAAAATTATGATAAATTTAAAACCATAATAGTTTTTTAAATTGTCACATAGGTTTAAAGCTGTAATCCTAAGTCCCCAATTATTTGTTAGAAGATGGACCTATGTGCCAACACAAAATCTAACAGTAGCTGGGAAATACACTCAAGCTCAGCATCTTCTGAAACTGATAAAAACTATTTCAGAGGTTTAGAACTACTGAACAGAAACACTACCCTGCAGTTTTGTAGGAGCAGCCATGGTGTTGTTCCACTAAAACAAAGCAGATTTGTGATTAAATCATCTGGCAAAAATGAAGCAGTTATTTCTCAGATTAGAGTAAGGAAGCTCATTGCAGCTCATCATGTTTCCAACACTTTGCAAGATGTGTACAGAGAGTCTTTCATTCTTCAAAAACTTCAGATTTCATCAAATATTTGAGTAACTAATATTAAACTACACTTTCTTATTCAACTTCAAAAATTTCTTACTTTTTTCACATTTTTTTTCAGATAATGTTTCAAAGGTGAAATTAGACTGACTTTAAGACTTTCCACAGCTTCTGTCAGCATCTTTTCCCCCAAATAATACTACATGGTAGTATTATGATATTTTTGCAGGATAAGATTTTGTTTTGCACTTTCTAAATGAAATAAAATGTTTGTTTTCAAATATATAACTAATGGAAATTATACTGGTTAAAAAATCACATTTATTTGACAATATTTTAGTTCATTAGGCAACGGTTTGATTTTTTTCTGTTCAAATGTTGAATGGAAATTTCTTTAAGAGTGTGAAGTTAAGTGGAAAAAATTAAAATATATTCTTATTTCACCAAAGTAGTAATTTACTAGGTGTCACGTTAACAGATAAGTTCAAGCCTCTTCAAAAACACTGGCATTTTTCAGAGGTAAAACATATAAGAGATATGGTTCCAAGAAGTGCAACTAGGAAAGAATGAAATTAAAGAAATCTTGTGGAAAAAAAACATAAAAAAGGAGTGTGGGGGAAAAGTAAGTGAAGGTATTTTCCAGCACAGCTTTCAAAGTGATTAATGAAGTTGGGGACATTAGTGCACTAAAAAATACTTCTATTTTATGTCATGTTGTCTGATCTGGTAAATTTGGAGGCTGATTTTTAACATATCTCATAGTACTCTCTAATTTTTTTAACCCATTGGTTAGCCCTGTTTGGTTGGAAGCAGGCATGTGTCGGCTGAAAGGGCACAGCCACTTACGTTTGCTTCCACTAAGATTACATTTATAATACCTTTTACATTTGAAAGGAAATTAAATGCTTTAAGTTTAAAAGCTGACAAATTGCTAGGAATAAAAGTGGAAATGTGATCAGCTCTATTTGCATAAGTTGTACATACTTTACAATTTAAAAAAAAAAAAAAAACTGTAGTCCCCTGTGTACTATTGTTGTTGCATGAGTAAAAGTACAACTTGGTGCACATTTAAAACATACAAAAATACATTAAAAGCTTTAATTTTGCCTTGTGTGGCATGTGAAATAATAAACATTTTTTGCTCACAGTATCAGCCATTATAATGTTGCTACACAGTCATTAAATTGAAACTGTTATTCCACTGCTAAAACAACTGATCAATATCCATTACCATTCAGTGATGGTTGGAGCCAAAATGAGATTATATTGCAAATGAGCCACAGACAAGGTAATGATCCCTCCACTTTGATATATTTAAAGGCATTTCCTAAAGCAGATAATTTCCTTAAGAGACAGTAGAACTTTTCTATCAAGTCTCCAATCTAGGCAAATAAAAATGTTCTTTAATTACAAAAAGTCTTAGCATGGCTTATAATGAAATAATGGTGTTCTTGCCAAAGACAACCACTGCTGGATCAATGAAATAGTTGCTATTCTGTCTATTGAGTTTTACATGTTATAAATGCTGTTATATAGAGCCTTGTGCCTTACCAAGGAAACTAATCAAATGATGTTTTCTTGAAGTCAGAATGTATCTCAGTGTGGTATATTTCAAAGCTTGCCCAAATATAAATAAATAAAGGTGGGAGAGAAGTCCTTAGAAGGATTTTAGTGTCTCTTTCCTATAAGTCCCACAATAATTTTGCTTTCTCTTTTCTTAACACTGACAAACTCTGGTTGAATACCTTCCAAGCTGTACATGAGTGGTTCCCCCAAGTCCCTGTCAGTCATTGATTGACTTGTGGGATCCAGCTTTTGCTACAATTTCTTTTATCTCTGGATCACTAGTGTATCTAGGTGTTTATTAGTTGTTATGATTATCCTAATTATTTCTAGGTATGAATATATTAATTCTGTGTTGTGCTAATATGTATTATTATTGTTGGGTGGGAGAGGTTATTATATATTAACAGATTATCCTCACAAGATAGATGTACTTGCACTAAAGTATCCCCATCTCCTTTACATTCCATATATCATGAAAATATACAGAACACAGGAGATTTTTCAGTTGCTCTATCTTGCACCTCTTTTCAGCTGGTCCTGTAGTTTCTCTATTGAAGCAAAAGACTTATCAAGTTGTTAAACAAATTTTGACAACTTACTAATACGCAGTATGAAATAGTAATAATAAAAGTATAATAATCAGCATAATAATCTTGCAGAGATTACTGATTAAGGGCTGGTGTTTTTTTCCCTTTCTCTCTTGTTTTTCTTCTGTATTTGTCAGATTTCATTCATTTTATTGTCCAAAATGAATGTTGTTTCGTCATACATGGATAAAATACTGTTTCCTCCAAACAGCCCTTTTACAATTAAGACTTCTGTTTCTTTTGAATTCAGCCTTCTGTGACTTTGAATACTTTTCTAGAATATTAATAACACTCTAGCCCTCATCAAGAAAGACCAGCTTAAAAAAAAAAAAAAAAAGTAAAAAAGCTTTACTTTTGATACTATAATGACTACTTGGAAGGAAAAACTAACAGTAATGGTGATAGGCTTATATAGGAATTTATATACTAAGTATAAATACTTCCTGTGGCAAAAAGAGTTTTTCCAATACTAAAGTAAAATATTGGAAGTCTAATGTCTTCTTTTCACTACATGCCTATATTTGATATTCCTGTGAGTCTTACTTTCTGTAACACTGTTCAGGTTAAGCTCTGCAGCAAGTGTCTGAGAAATTTCTGGCTTGTCTAAAAGTCAGTATCTCTGCAAAGGTACATAATAACAAAGGCAAAGAAGTTTAGCTCTTTCATGGATAACAATTTGGCTATTCTTTTTTAGTCCTTCATACCCTAAAACAGAGGCTGTGATTTAATTTTCTACAAAATGGGTTCATATTCTACCTGAGCTATTCAGTAGGAAAAAAAACTTGTTGGATACAGGCTGGGTTCCAATTGTAACCTTTGTCATTGTTCTTTTCTTTCTTACGTAAAGCTAAGGACACATGCAGCTTTTGAAAAACATATTTCTGGCCCATTTCTTTGGACAGGTCATCCTTAGCTTCTCATCTGTCTTGTTTGTTCTTATGTTCTTCTCAAGAGCTTTTTCCTCTTACTGACTCTATTTGATACCTCTAGTGAGAACAATTTTGTTTTCTCCACCATTGCCTCTGAGGCTTGAAAGAACTCTGTAGGAATAACCACTTCTTTGCAAAATCTCCTCCTTTCCTCATGGAACCTCGAATGAAAGCATTACTAGATAGGCATATGGTGTACTATGACCACTGTGCATGTAGTACTGGGCCTCATTGCTTCCTCCACTGCCTGCCTGCCTATCTCAGTTTTACTTTGTCCTATATCTTCTTTGTGATGTTGCTGTGCAATCATCAAGCTGCCTGGCTTGGCCACCACTACCCTCACTATTGTTTTGCAGACTGGAGTGGGAGCAGCATAAAGCCATAAAGGAATGCAGTGCTAAGATCACATGGGGAATGGACTGAGGCAGCCACAGGGTGTGCTACAGGGATGTCCCTGCTCCTGGCACCCATGCTAGAGTGAGTAAAGCTGACCTGTTATGCTGCAGTCACATCTTTGTTTGCTCTCTAAACATACCCTGTTTTAAGTTCCTTGGCAGTGGTGTGTGGCAGCAAGAACAATTGGATCATAATGCATGGCTACTCTGAGGCAAGATGATAATAATACCAGCAACAAATAATAAAAAAACAGTGATAAACTTGCATCATCTAACAGTTCAAATGCATATTTAAAGCTAAAATTAATAAATCATTGTTGTGAAGAGACTCTTACAGCCCCTTCTATACTACTATATTCTGCTTTATTTTAATGTAAAGTACGTAACCCAGCCTGACAGCCCTGACAGCAGAACTGCTGGAAGACTTAGTTGAATTATATGATTTTCTTTCTCTGATCAAACTGAGAACTGACTTGTTTTGGCAAAATTGTAATCAGGTTCTGAGTATTGACAGAAAAAGGGCATATTGGGGAAAAGCACAGGTCATAAATGCTATCTAATCTAATAAATACTCCAATTCTTAATGATTTTGTCTTGGTAGTTTTTATTTTGGTTCTTACGCAGTTGTTTCTAGGCAGTTTTCCACTCTTAGTTTATGTCTTTTATATGAATTCATTAATTGCATCTTAGCTTTCAGAGATCTAAGGGTTGGAGCTGGTAGCAAAACTAGGTGCTCCTATTTATAACAACTGTTTGATCAATAATGTATTGCAGATGCGCAGCCCATCGTACATTGTTGCAAATATATAAATGGAATGTCTTTCTCCTGCACACACTCTGCAGCAGTTTGCTTTGCCATGTCCAGCCCTATTCCTCTCAGAGGCCAATGCAAATCTTGCTGTTTAATTGCAAGTCCATTAGAACACCTCCAAAGGTTAAGCTATTGCAGTTACTGACACTTAAGTGGCATATAAGCAAGGTGTGAAGAGAAGAAAGGAAGTGTGATGCTATTTTTATTGCATTAAAAGAATAATTTTGCTGAAATCTGTTGTTTTTTTCAGAGCTGCATTCTCACTGGTTGTGGCTGCATATAACAAAAACATTTTCAAAAAAGAATTTTAAAAGACTGAAGTGAAAGAAGACCTTTATTCCCTTTTACTTAAACCTGCCTCATCAAGACTTCCGGCACTGAAGGAAGAGTGTAAGTGAATTGATTCTGGTGGATTGATTCTCTTTTATGACATGAATGCCAGCTGAACAGAATCAAATTCTGTCCATAATACTTCACCAAATTCAGTTGGTACAAATGAGAATAATTTCCAGTGTAATGTAACATAATATAGACAGCAGGCCTATTCAGATTTGATGTCATTACTATAGAAAATGAAAATTACTGCATTCTGTTCAACAAGTAATAATGATCAACTGTAGGCTTTAAATGTGTCAGCTTATAAGAATGGCTTACATAGCCCTAAGCTGCATACATATTAATGAGAATGTTTACTCTTTCATAAAAAAAGAAAAAATTCAGAATGCTTTTTCTTACCCAAACCGATAACATCGTACCAAGGAATAACAAACCTTCATCATTACTTTGAAGTCTTAAATCAGTATTAAAAGTCTTCCTGTAGCTAATAATCTGAAACTTCTTGAGCTGGGTGCAAGAACTACTTTCAGCCACTTCTTCAGAGCTTCATGTAATCTGTTTTACTCAACAGATGCTAACTGAACAGACAATGGACATTCCTGTGTTTGAGAATAATTCAGAAAATAATTGTCTTTTGATGATTTTCAAATACCTTAAAGTACACTTGATTGTTAGGATATGTCTAATGAAATCAGAAATTACATAGCCAAGGTTAGTCACCCCTCTCAGGAAAGTCAATATATTAAAAACCAATAGGAAGGTTTAACATGTTTTAACCTTGAGTCACTCTGTTTCTGTTACAAAAAATACTTGTTGTGCAATGAGGTAAATAGAGTTCTGTTTTATACAAGCAAAATTTTATTACTAATATCAGTTTATAAACAGAACACATAAATTAACTTTTAATGCCTGGCTGCTAATCATAAGTCTATCATACTAAACTTATTCTTTAAAGACTGGTCTTATATATTTTCCTTTAAAATTATGTAAATATTTCCTTTGTTGCTTAGTCTTGCTGTTTTCCTAAAAGGTCTTTTTATATGCCTGAGTTTAGCAGTAGAAATTATAGCTACAGAGTGTTTTATCTCTGCAACACTTTAGTTTATAAAGTGAAAAAAAACAAACTGTACCAATTCATCTGGGTCTTCTTGCCTTCTGAGCACATCACTAATGTGTGTAGTGTTGTCTGTGGGATAACACCAAGTGATTGATGGTACTTTTTTTCTACCTAAATGCTGTGTTGTAAGTGTTTAGAATAAAATTAGTTTTACTAATGGAGTTTACTGGAGTATGAACTTCATTGGGGAGTGTACTAACACAGTTTTTCAATGGTTCAATCCTGCTCCAGCTGAAGTACTTGGAAAACATACATTAATTTTCAGAGAGGCAAATTTCAGCCACAAGAAATTCAGATAGAAAGAGATTCAGCATAATGATAAACAGTCTAGATTCCAGTATCCTTTAGACCAGTATTTTAAACGTATAACTGTCAACATCACTGAAGCTGCTTCCATTTACACTAATATATATAAGCAGATTGGGCCCACCAAGGTCAGATTAAGTATAAGATTTAAAATAGTCACATGGAGCATTACCTGATTCAATAACTATTAGTCATCAAAATAAACACTAATTTCTGTAGGATTACATACAGAGACTAATGGATGCAAAAGTAAATCCAAAGCAGTAGGAGCCTAGAGATTTTTTTTCTGCATCATTGGTTTAATCATAGTGGAAGATCACATTATGATTTTATGCATCCATATGTACATTTGACTAGTCTCTGAGGAGCTGGATGTTTATTACCTTGACCTTAAATAAAAAGGAAAAAATGCTTCCTTTTCTTTTAAGAACTTGATCCTCTGCAGCACTGAGCACATTGTAGAAATGTCAAGGGCTTTAAATTCCCATTAAAGCCAGAAGCTTGAAAGGTTGAGCCATATAGACATTTATTTTATGGCAATTAATAACCTGAGAAATTAAGTCACTAATATACTATACATCTTAATTAGAAACCTCATCTTCACTTCAATTTAATTACTTTCCTTTAACTTATCTTCAATTTAATTACTTTCCTTTGCAGCTTGCATAACAAAGGTGCAGATTCTATATAAGATTTATAATGGTTTCAATTGTTGTTTTGTTGTTTGTTTATGTGAAGCTTGATGAGGAGAAAGATGAATGCTAAGTGATCTATTTTTACTCTCTAGTTGACGTGCACAATTCTCACTGATACTAGAAGACACATCACAGAGAATACTTCTCAGTGCCTTTAGGAATGTATTGAAGCTACCCTACGGCTGGTATGTTTTAGTGTATTCCTTCACACCTTTTGCAATAATTTATGCTGTAGTTTATATATTGCTGCATGTCCAATTACACTCATAGGCTCAAAAAAGTGAAAAAAACAGAATGGAAAAGGCTTGATTTAAATACAAATTTCAAAGCAAATCATGGACTAAAACAGGTGTCTCAAATCTGGGGGGAAAAAACCCCAAAACAGACCAAAACCCCCAATCCAGCTAAAGAAAACACCCCCAGCAAACCCTTCCCCAAGTGTAGTCTAATGAATTTACTAAATTAATTTACCTTTTTGGACTTTGCATAGATTTGTTCCCTTTTTTCACTAACTCAATGCTACACACCTCACTAACACACTGAGTTTAGTCCACTGTCATGCCTACCTTACTTCACCTATCTAATTATGCCTTTACCTATCTCCTATTCAGATTACATGAACTGGCTTGCACACAGCCATTTGGAATACAATACCATATCAGCTGTGCAATGGGTCCACCAGTATATACGGTCAGATTCATCATGAACTCCATTCTTTGAATTTATAATAAGAGACAGTGGACCAATCTTTCTCAGCTTTTGGGCAGACTCCAAGTCTGTCAAAGGATCAGGTACCAGAATTCCAGCCTTTCTAGAGCATGTGAATGTTGTTCCAGACTTGATAAACCTCTTTTCTGCCCTGCTGATTAGCCTAGATAAATGCTGACATCCACTTAGTGCTGACGCTGTCCCCCAACTGGCATGTTGTCCCCAGTACTCGAATCCCTGCTTCACACAGAACCATAGGATGGTTTGGGTTGGAAGGGACCTTAAATATCATCTAGTTCCAACTCCCCTGCTGTGGACAGGGGTGCCTTTCACTAGATCAAGTTGCTCAGAGCTCCTACCAACCTGGCCTTGACCACTTCCAGTGACAGTGCATCCGCAACTGCTTGAGTTTAGACTATGATACATCTTGATTTAAAATACTCAGACTAAATTAAAATGAAGTTATAAAAATATGTATCTAAAAGGAGAATACTCAGCACTGAGGGAATTATATTTTTGTCATAAATACTATCCTGGAGCAAAGGCGCAATGAATAGCAATGATTTTTAGATAACATAGTTTCTTCAGGACCTAATATAATCTTTTCTGTCTCAGTGAACTGTGCATTAAAAAGTTTAAATTAGTTGTATCAGAAATCTACAATAATGAGAACTAAAGCTAAGCACATGTGTTGCATTTCTGCACATTTTATTTTTAAAAATGTTAAATCATAAAGTGTCGATATGAAGGATTTGCAGAATTTGACAAAAAAAAAAAAGAAAAGGAAGGAAAGACTCTTTAAAGAGTGGCTTAATTTTTTTTTACAATATTAGGTATTTTGCAAATAATCTGAGCCACTTTTGTGCCATAAGTCTTCCTGAAGCTTGTGGATTTTTGTTTCCTCTGATCCATGGTGTGGAAAACTGATAAGGTAAATCTGCCCTCACAGCCCTCCAAAGACAGTTAGTTTCTTGACATTTTAACGGTCCTGGTTCACACCAGATTACTGTTGTTATAATGTTAGAGCCATTCCAAAAGCAAGGGCACTCCCAGTAGCCATTTATATCATTTCTCACACATGCTAGGCTGCTGCTTTTTAAATAAATGTGTTGCAGTAATAGTGATCAGGCAGTATTCTTTCACTGGTTCACCTCTTGAGTCCCAGACTGCTAGATTTGTTCAAACTAGTAACAGAAGAACTGAAAAAAAATCCCTAGATTCACAAAAATATGTACTTCATTTTTAAAAAATCTATGTAGCAGAGAGCCCTAGGAAGATTTCTAAATCACCTTTGGTAGGGCAGACACAGACACAGAAATTAACAGGCCTGTAGTAATCCTCAGGCAGACTAAAATGAAAGGTTATATGTCATTAAGTAAGCTTTCACCACTTCTCTTCCAGCTCCAAAAGAGATCTTTCCCTTTACCTTTTCAGCAAACAGGTGAGGCCATGGAAGGGAGGAGGTCCGAGTGCACAGGTAGGCACAATGTGGTCATCCTAGGGGAGACTGACACAGAAAGAGAGAGAATTTGACACTCCTGATAACAGAGTGGCACTATGAATGGCTGAGGCATATGACTGACCAAAACAAGGAAATACATATTTTGATATAAGTAAAAAAAATAAATAAAATTAAAATCTATTCTCTTCTGTGTCTTTCTTGAACTAGCTCTAAACCAGGACTTTCAACAGAGTCCTGTTTCTACTCTCTGCAGGGGTGTGCAAACATGGCCCCAGATAACAAGACTATGTCCTGAAGATATCCCCTGATAGCATGTCCTGAGCAGTTAAAGCCCAAAATGGTCCTTAAAAGAAAGCCTCAACAAAATTCTCTCTGGAAGACTTGTTTCTTATTCTTGGTAGGAGGTGGCCAAGTATAACATGATTATTTATTCCTCAGAATATCTCATGCTCTCCTTGGGTTTGGTGGGTTCAAAATGGCATGGAGTTGCTTCCAAGAGCTCTTGACTCAAGCAGGTCACTCTACCTGCCCCTGGATTTCCTAGGAAAGACCTGAAGTAATAAAGGTGCTTCAATTTGCAGCAGAACACCCCTCTGCTGAAATCCTGCTGTCCCTTGTACATCTCTGCCAGCCTCTGCATTGGTATTGATTTCTCAGTTAGGTGCAGAAGAATAACAGAGCATATCATCTCTGCATGTCGGCTTCTACAAATATAATGAGAATGGTTTTTCTTCCAGCATTCAGAAAATGCCACAGGTGAGAATGTATCCTGTGGAAGATTTCTGGGCTGAATACACCTTAGTCCTGGGAAGGATGCAGCTGTGAGCATGGGAAAGTGGAGAAAAACAAGTCTATGGCCTTGCAGCTGAATGGGAAAGTAGAAGAAAGAAGGAAAACAACTGAGAAAAACAAGATATGTTTTGAGTCTTACCAGCATGAGGAGAGATGTGAACTA
>JAWWEE010000122.1:49119670-49195988 GCA_035221455.1 Xenops minutus | reverse complement strand
TGTTTCTAAATTTAAAGGAGAGGAATTATTTATTGACCAACATAAATATCTTAGTTCTCCCCTCGAACTAAGACAGCCAGTTAGCATAACTTCTGGACTTACACTGTCTTATCAAGTGTAAATTCATATTGTGGCTCATTCAATGAACTGTCCCTTTTTACAGCTTATTAAAGAAGTTTAAATCAGAGTATAGCAGTAACAAATGTAACCGCAGTCATATTATATTAGCAGTTGCACAGAAGGAAGAACAGGTTGCTCTGTTAAGCCCTGAAGTGCATCCAGAATGTTGCTAAAATTACACAATAGATATTTATGCAAATATTGAAGCAGTTAAGGTGCAAACAACTCCATGTGTTTACTTTTTTTGGAAGAATATATCATGATTTCTGTACAATGGAAATTTGTGATGTTTAATGTTCTTAATTTGCATTTTACTCATATAATGGGATATATAAAGACAGATGCCATTCATAATTTCTTTTATGAGAGCTAATAATTTAGTTGAGCTTGTTGCATATTGACTACTTAGTGTGAAATCGAAATGGACTGCATTATGTACCAAAGGCACAATAAAACAAAACCGTGAAAGAATAGTTGAATTGAGAGTATGACGTGAAATAAAAGCAGTTTATGCTGACTGTAATTTATATCTACTTTGTCAAGCACAGATACAGAATTCAGGTACTTAAAAGGAGTTCTGGTACTTTGTTACAGCTCTCCCTGTGAATATGTATGTACAACACATATGCTTTTCTATCTTTATAAAAAATATCTCCAAGTCAAGCTTAGAGCACATTTATGGCTACTCTCTTAGCTTATTGAAATACAAAGAAAATTTGTTTAGATACACAAGTGGAAAATAAAGGCCTTATTTATCTGAGCATGGAGGAAAGAAGAGGAGAAAAAATGCGATATCCACAGTTACAACTTTCTTCCTTGAGTTTCTTATTTCTCAATTAAGATTGTGAATAATATCTGACTGAAAGGCAATGGAATATTGCCAGAAGCTGAAAAAGTGTTGTTTTATTGCAGTAGCAAGTGTTTTAACAATGTACATGTTGATATGCAGGTTTTATATCACTGATGTCTTTTCTATGAAGTATTGAGTGACAATCAAAGAAGCTTTTTCATATCTTTTTTAATAATGAAGAGGAAGAGAAAAAGGGTGTACACAGAAAAATTAAACAAGAAAATAGGAGAGACTATTGCAAATTATATTATATTATATGAATTATATTATATTAAGCATAGAGTCACAGGATCCTTAAGATTTGAAAAGACCTACAAGATCATCAGGTCTGACCTTTGACCAAATACCACCAAGCCAACTAAACCATATCACAAAGTGCCACATCCATGCACTTCTTGAATACTTCCAGGAATTGTGACTTCCCTGCTTGACCACTCATTTGGTAAAGAAATTTTTTCCTGATTTCCAACCTGAACCTCCCTTGGTGCAATCTGATGCTGTTTTGCCTTTTTCTGTCACTGGTTGCCTGGGAGAAGAGGCTAATCCCCTCTTCACCACAACGTCCTTTCAGGTAGCTGTAGAATGTAAATTTGTACCTCTGTGTGTTGGAAGGCTCATGTTAAAATATTCCTTTAATGAAATTGAATAAAAACGTTATTTCTGCAGTTTTTTTAAGGTTGGAAATTCCTGAATACCCTTTCTACAATAATGCGGTGAAAACACTATATTCCATTTTTTGTTTTAGATTACTGTCTCTCTCTGCTTTCAGGCTAGTACTGTGGAAGACCCCAAAGCATTTCTTTTGGATTTTGAATAAACAAGACTGAGAACTTGCGTATTTAGTTACTGTATTTGGTTCGAAAACTGCACACCCTTAGGATGCATTCTTGTAATTCAGTGAGGATTCATCTGCTGCTTTCTTTCAGGTTAGTAATGCCTGCTTTAGGCAAATATAAATTTGAGGAATTTGGACTTTTTTTTCTTTGACTGAATGTGATTTTCTCAAAAAATATTTTTACATGAGCAGTACTTCTTTAGATATCTGTGACCTAGATGTTTGTCCTGAACATAGAATAGAAACTGAAGTACCTGAAAGTTATCCTAAGATGGCCTGAATTCTTCCAAATTCCTCTACCTTTGAAGAAATATCCATTATGTAGATAATAACCTCTGTCCAGACACATCCTGAGCCTGGATTGCCTTGAGATGCCAGTTACCAACATGATAACATTTCACACTCTGAAAGTTTGACATAATTCATAAGAATAAAAGCACAAAGGTACAGGAAGAGTGAGGACTCTGTCTTCCAGGCCTTCACAATCTGGCTGTTTAGAGCTCAGAGACAGAAGTTTGTCTCCCATTTAGTCTGTCTCATGAAGAAGGTAAATCTCTTAGCAGTAGAGGGAATCTGTCACACATTGTGCCCTGTGGATTTCAGTTGTGGTCTAACTTGATCCTAGGGATTCCCGGTGTGCATCAAAAGCCTAAGGTTTTCCACAAGGCTACATTACCATTTTTTTAACTTTTTTTACCTCTTTTATTCTGTATGTGCAGTAGATTAGAGAAAGTTAACTGAATTTTTGTCATCTTCATCATGCCAAGTAGCATCTTTTACTTAAAAAGAAATTTTTTTCCGATTTCCATAAAATATTTATGAAAATAATGTGAATCCTACTTCATAAATTGAGAGAAAATACTCTTCAATTTTTCAGTTGAGTTGATTTTCATCTTAAAATTCTCAAGACAAACATGTTTGCACTTGCCAAATTTGTCTATTGAGTAATGTCTATGCCTAGATCATGCAGTTCATTGTTTTCTAAAAACACTTAAATTCTTTCTGAAGGAACACAGCGAGGAGGAGGAGGAGGAGGAGAACTAACTCGTGTGGTTGCCTATTAGGACACTTCATCTCTCTTTGCTTCTGAGCCCACAATAATGCTGAACTAAATATATGCAAAAGCTCATTTTGTGCTTGCTCACACGTCCCTTCCATTGCAGTGTAAGATTTGCATGTGGCAATATCCCAATTATATATCTATATTTGCAGATTATATAAATGTAAACTGAATTTTATCTTGAATTTACCTCCTGCAGAGTAAACTTTTTGATTTTTCTTTTTCTTTCTCTTATTGCTAAAAGTATCAAAGTTTGGTAGTGACACTCCTGTTTTTACATTTGTTTTAGTTTATATCAAAACAGAAATTATTTGAACAGATGTGACTTAATAATTTTTTTCACTCTTGGCATATGGGGCTGCTGGTGAGATGCCAGAGGTGAAAGATCTGTCCAGTCAGCTAACAATGGAACATGTTATCCTCTTTTTATAAAACATAAGACATTCAAATGCACAAAACAACAGATTTAGGGCAGCTATCTCCATCTTTTTAAAGAGGCAAGGTTGTCTTAGTTATGTACTAAACCAATATGGGAAAAGCTTTATTAGCATTAGTGTCTGCAACTTTTAACAATTGCATAGAAGAGCACAATACTTTTATTACTAATAATATTTAAAAGAAAGTCAGAAATTTGGGGTCACCAAATATATTTATGAAAGACCTGAAAATATATTTATGAAAGACCTGAAACCTCATTTATAACTTGCCCAAGGTTGTCTGCACAGAAGTTTATATTTGCTTGCCAGACATTTCAATTCTGTAGTGCAGCATGCACTAGCAGAGTTTATATATTTCTGTCTGTAAATGAAGCTCATGACAAAGACTTTCTCATAGTGGTTAAATTATGTATGGAGAAGGAACAGTAGTTTCTGATCATCAAGATAAGGAAGTAGGGGAAGGAATTAGTTGTTTTGTTATTTTGCCTTTTTTCCTTTTTTTTATTAAAATAAAAAGGAATGGAGATTTAAGGAATTATCCAGCATTTCTAGTGAACACAAGTAGGAATTCTATCTTGCACCTCACCCCAGATGAGTTTTGTTATTGGGAGCTGAAGAATTGTCGAGTTCTCTGTGGAGAACTCTTCCCACTATTACTTCCACCCTAATTGCCTCAGTACTTTATCTTTTGAAGGAGAAGTTGCACAACTCAAGAAAAAACATGGAAAAAAACCCTCTTCTCTATAGGCACATAAACAAAATACCTTTTTGGAAGAGCAGAATTTTGTGTTCAAAATGAATCTGACTATACTCCCAAGAGGAAATTTCTTGGAAGAGCAAAGTTAGATGCTTCTAAACAGGTTGTGAGGGTTATCTTGTCTCACACCATTCTGTCTTTTCCTTTAAGAAGAATCATTGGCATTCAATCTGCTTTATACTCCAAGTTTCACTGAAAAAGGAGTAATATATTTGGCCATTGGAAGACTCTCCACACTTGGAGTGTTGTAATAGCATAAGATTAGAGTATATTGTTTTCCTCCTGAACTTCTGAGGAAATTTAAATTACCTGCTTCCAGTGTCCACCCAGTTTTTTTGGTTGGGATTTGTATTTTCCTCCCTTGTTGTACATTTATGGAGAATTGTGCTCTCTTTTATAAGACTACATTAAATATAAAATAGGTATACATATTAAATAGAAAGGGAGAAGTTCTTTTGGTGTCATCTTGGAACAAACCACTGTGGCACTTCAATAATTGTGAGATTTTTTTCCCCTACTTAAGATACTCACAGGATGTAGTATTAAAACAGCTTCTTCAGCAAATAATACATAATTACTAAAAATACCCTCTCTGAGACTCAACATATTTACTTCTGAATGTCCAGAAAAAGATGTATTTCAGAGGGGAAAGGCACTGTTTTACATCAAGCAGAGTGGTATGATACATTCCTGCTGTTACTTTATCTAAATCACTGTTGTTTTCAATGATTTTTAAAATGGTTGAAACTTGTAAAAAAAGAATCACAGCTGAAAGGGAATATGTCATTCTGTGTCCCAAAGCACTAACTTTGATTTTTCTTGCACTCTTCACCATATATGTCAATACTGATAAATTATCACCTATATTTAGCTGAATGATGTGATGAAGTTTTTCCTCTGGGTAGAATTGCTTTGGTAAACATTTGCTATATAATTGGGTTTTTGTCTGTACATATTCCCCCTTATTATCCCTTTTCTCAAAATGAGGAAGCCATTGAGGCTTTGGGAGAAAGTAATGAACATTTTCTGAAACCAAACCTTTTGTTTTTTTCCCCTGTTTTGATGGTGGAATTTTCTGCTTTGTAATACTGCTATTCTTTGTAGTTTGCCTCCATGCAGAAAACTGAGGTTTTCTTGATAGCCTTGAGGATCTCTAAACCTGTCATTTTTCAAATGTATCACCATCTATTTCAACTCTGCATCTGTCAGACTGACAGAACAGACAGGGTCAAACTTTGAAGTGAAAAGGCTCAGCATTCTAAATCAAACCTTTCTTTTGAATGCTGAATGACTAAGATACAGAAACCCCTTTACTCAGTTTGTTACTCACAGTAGTCAGCCCTATTTCCAAAGCAGATTCACCCTTCAGAAATACTGTGTGAGAAGGAACGTAGACTTAGCTACAACTAAGTCTCGATAATATCCTTTGAAACAAGTAGTTCACTCAGAAAAGGGTGCACTCTGAAAAGCTTTCTGACATTGTTGGAAACACAAAATTGTGCTTGCGTGCAAGACCTTGCTAAGTGTCACTTTTTGACTCCCAAATCAAATGTTAGATGAGTTAAAAAAAAAAAAAAAAAGCTGGACTGACTGGGACTTCTGCTTATGCGTTCCTGTTGTCTTGGTTTTCCACCATAGTTATTGTGAAGCACAGTAAAATATTTTATTCTGGTTGTAAAAGCAGAGCAATCTAAAACTTGCAGTGCATCATGACGTGTTTGATCTTAATGCCCCAGAGCTCATGTCACAATGTTACTCAAACTGACATGTAGTGATAAAATAAAAAACCTGACCAAACAGAAAAGCACACATTCTGCTTTCTTCCCTTAAAGCCTTGTTGGTGACTGTAATGTTCACCTCTCCTCCCCTGTCTGACTGAAGAAGAGAGTGAAAATAAGATAATGCTTTATCTCTTACTCCATCTTTTTGTAGGTTCCTTTGTAGGCACACTGGATCAAAAATAATTTTAATAAAACCATGTAGAAATAGATCCTACCAGGTCTGCTAATACTGTTTAGTTTTCTCCTCACACCTGTTTCCTCTGGCTGGTGTTTTTTTTGTCTCTCCTGGAGAGAGTGAGCAGAATGTCAACAAGCTGTCTGAAACTCAAAGACAGCTGATCTGTGAGGAAAGCACTGTCAACACTCACTGTTGATAATCTCAAAATCTGAAGCTCAGATGCGTAACAAAGACTAAAAAGTTATCAGATTAATGCATGAGAGAAAAAAAATCATTTGGATTCATCTCTACTTATAGGTGCACTGCCTCCTGAAGCCTATGCAACTGCAATGTTATCAATACATTCTTTTCTGATAATATGCTTTCTCTGTCTCTCCCCTTGCAGAACACTGGGTTTTGCTGTCTGAAACTGCAGCTTCAGGTTATTCTGATCTTTGAAAATAAATGCATTAATCGTCCTCATTCACAGTAACACTTGTTTACCTTTGACTTCAAAAATTGAAGCTTTGCCCATTTCTCATACCAGTTTTGGCAGTTCAGTTTACTGAGGGCCCCTTAACTAATTTTTCTGTTCTCCAGTTCCCTTTGTGACATGAGCTCTCAGAGGTGGACACACACTTCTTATACTCACTGCTTCTGGCATACAAGGGAAGGAGTAAAGAAAAGATCCTGCATTTTTCCCAAGCAGGAAAGAAGAGCAGAGTTCAAAGTCACTTTGTGTGTGGAATGTCTTATGGAATAGTGATAGACCAGAAGCAGATTTTTGTAAATAAGATGGAGATTTTTCCTGAATAACCACTTTGCTAACTCAGTTACTTCCATCAGCATGAAGAAACTACAAAATATGGGCCCTTGAAACATTTCCCACCTCCTCTTCTGTATGTGTGATCTGGTTGATCGCAAGTTCAAGATAAGACCACAAAATTATCATATGAATTAATAAAAATTATAGCTTTCCCACAAAAAAAAGATGAGTTAAAACTATGAGGGAAAACCAGAATAGTCTGTGGAACATCTCAGCGTATTGCTATGAACCAGGATATCAGTCTTCCAAGATTATTAGTTTTGTGTTGATATGTCATTTCCCAAGTGACACTTAGTATTGTCTTTTTGTCTATATGAAGAGTCGAGATTTCTGTGAATGGGAGTGGTTGATAAAGTTAACAGTGCCTATTTTTCAAGCCTGGAAATTACTTCTGAAATATCATATACATTTTTTGTTGAAAACTGGTTTTTAGAAAGGCTAATGAGACTTAAGACTTCTTTCAGCACAGCAGTAGGTATTTTTAAACAAGGTGACAGTTTAATTCAAAATGTGGTAAGTAGTTAACATGAAAAAGTAAAATTTTGATTTTTGGTCTTTGTATAGTGTTTGGGATTAGCTCAATATACTTCATCTCATGAATTTCTGAACAGCTCAGAGTCCAATTATCAATCTTAACTAAGCAGAACAACTGCTTTAGTGACTTTCCACATGGCAATTTATGTTAATTTATAGATACGCATGCTGTAAAGCTAAACTTTTACACAGGAGGTATTGTAACTCATAATGATGCATGCAATCCAGGGCTGTGAGCTTTTCCCAAGAAAAAAGCAGCAGATTGATATCTTAGAACTGGAGGGGAAATAAGCTTGTTTTTATAAACAAATTAACTCATCCATGCCTTTATGCCATTAAAATCCTCCATTATTTAAAATTATAGGTATGTTTCCATCTCACTTACTTAGAGAAAGGAAAAACTATGTCTGGCATGTCTTGCAGCCCTTTCTCTTTAGGAAAATACTGTGAGTAAATAGATGAAGCAAATGCATGGTGGCAGGAGTTTGAGGGCCCCTTCCTCCCTTAATTTCCTGTCAGTGAATTCGATTAACTTCTTGCATGTAAATTTCTGACACCTGTAGCAGGGATAATATCAGCAAAGAAGCTGCCTCCTTGAGTCAAGGGGGAAGGTTGCTGATTACTTAGGAATCTACTTCTCCTTGGAAGGAAACACGCTGAAGGAAATACAGCTGCCATTATTTTACATGTGTATCACCTCAGGAAAGCAAGCTGTCTTTTACTGTTTGGGAGGACAGTACATCAATCATCTTTTGTTTTACCTGTCAGTGCTAAAGTAGTCTTTCAGCACTGCACATGCTGGAATTTAAAAGCAGGATAAAAATATCAACTCACAACCAGAAATCTAGAGAAAAGAGATTTGCAAGGGAAATCTTTTTAGTAGGGAGAAGGTCACACTCTCTGTGTATCATTTTAATACTCAGTAACAAAACTAGCAAAATGAATGTTTTTTTTAACCCAGAGGTGGTGCTGAATAGCACTAAAGAATATATGTATTTGGGTATTTTTTATTTCTGTTATCCAAGATAAAGATATGTCCTCTTCTCATGTTGTCTTTCTCTGTGTGTCATGGACTGTTGGGAAGGGGTGAGGGCTGGGACCTCTCTTTACTGTGGGAAAGGAGAGGACAAGGTGAGACTGGATGGGAGAGAGATGTACATTTGTGGCAGAAGCTTTGTCCATTGTATTGGCTGCTGTTCTGGGGTGGCAATTCTCTGCCTCCTCTGGCACGGTCAAATCTGGCAGTCTGTTGTCCTTGATGTCTGTCTCTTTCCCCTGCTGTCACTGCCTTGCTCACTGCCATCTGGCATCATCACAGATTTGTTCCCTGCTTTCAGAGTTTAAACAAAAAGTAGATTTTCATAAAGCTAATTTCTTCAGAAAAATTCTGACAAAAATATTTGCAAATATTATTTATTTTATCTGAGTCGAGTCTCTGTGATGAAAACACTGGAGTTTGTCTTCAACCAAATCAAAAATCTGGCCTTGGCCAAAAGTTCTTTGTAACAAAGCTAAACCTGAGGGAGATACTTGGATCCTCTTCCATGAATTTTCTTGTTATCTTACCTGAGGCAAATTGATTACACTTTACTGCACAGATGTATGAGACCATTTGTGTTCAAATTAAATAAACATTTTCCTGTCTTACCAGGAGCATGAGTAACATGATGTTTCCTTAAATTAAGTACGCACAATGTACAGCACTAGAAAGATAATGTTGGTAAGAGAAGGATCGGGATATACTTAAAGGAAAATGGTAAGAACTTAATCCACCCTTAGAAGATATAGATGCTGACAATTTTTTTCTTTTGTTTTATGGCTATATACTTTTCTCCATTAATATTTTCCTTGGATCAGAGGTGGGGATTTTTTGTTTGTTTGTTTGTTTGTTTGTTGTGTTTTTTTCCACAATACATAGAGTTACAAACACTGGGAAGACTTGGATTTGGTTTCTCTAGAATGAAGTTGTTAGACTCTAAATGTTCAGTGCCATCACTGCAAAACAAGTGAAATCATTCAGCATGAGCAGAACCTGCATATGAAGAACCTATTGGTAAGAGAAGAAGAAAGGACTGAAGGTGATACAGGAGTATCAGTGAGTCAGGAGAGAAGGCTTTGGGGAGCTCATATTGGTATTGACAGCTGCCTAACTGGAGCGTGTAGATAAGGCCCTACTTCTCAGGCAGTGGCTGGACATCGCCTGCTGATCGGAGCAAGAGAATAAATCCCCTTTATCCCATTGGCTTCTGCACATGGCCCTTCTGTTTATTAAATTGTCTTTATCTTGATCCCTGCCTTGCTGAAATAGGGCATACAGAGTGTGGCTTGCTGGGCACCTGCCAGCCAGCCAAGGTCAACCCATCACAATTCTGTGTGGCAACAAACATGGGGCATGAGGTATTCGAGATGAGAATAGTTGGGAGATGCATTGGGCAAAACATAGACTGAACACTGCTAAAAGAAAGGAATTTTTTGGGAAATTTTCTGTTGTAATTCTCGTGAAGGGACAGGGAGTATGTGTAAATTGTCTGTTATTTGGTATTGTGATTACATTGTTTTGATTTTTGTGTGGGCAGTTTTCTTGTTGATTTAAGTGAAGTTTGTGAAGGTAATAGATTGTGTGATGAATGTGTATATTTTAATAATAATTCTTAAACAAGTAATTCACAGAGGTGAGGGTGGAATGTGTTGGGATTATACGGAAAAGTTCTAGCAGTGGGGGAGTAAGTGTGAGTTATGTGAGAAAACACCAGGATCTCTGCCAATGTTGAACTGATCTTGTTCCAAACAACTCCGAGACAGACCCACTACTGGCTAAATCTGAGTCAATCAATTATACTGGAGACCCCTCTCTCACAACCTATTTAAGAAAGAGTAGAAAAATGCTGTACAATAACAGTTGGGAGAAAGAAGTGACAATATGTGAAAGAACCCTGAAGACACTAAGGTCAGTGAAGAAGCAGGTGGAGGAGGTGTCCAGGAACCTGCTGTCCATTGTGAAGGCTGTGGTGACACAGGTTGTCCACTGTGGCCCATGGAAGTGGAGTAGCATTTCATACATCAGTCATTCATGAAGACCTGACCCAGTAGCTATACAATTTTGTTTAAGGAAAATGCAATTTAAAGTTACCTAACTATTCAGGAAGGGAAAAAAAAATAAAGTTTATTTATTGTATTTATTTATTTCCTTGCAAGTAAAATTTTACCCAATATTTTAGCACCTTTTTTTTTTACAGGGCATATCAAAATTGCCCTGTAAAAAAATGCAATGCTGAAACATTGCATGGCACAGCATCATTGCCTAAAATCTGGCAAGCAAGGCCTCATGGTGAAGTTCAATAATAATAACAACAAATATGAGTTACAGTCAATTAATATGATTAAAGCTTCCCAACTGAGTCTTCTGAAAAAGCAGAATTCAATTGCCTAGTTGATTCCTTCTCTGGAAGGAATCTAGCACCGAATTCAGGAAAAAAAAAAAAAAAAGATTAATAGGTATAAAATGAGGTACTAGTGATTGATAATGCTTGCCTAAGGCTCTTGGAATTAGTCCTTTAATAACATTAGTACTTTCGTAACATTAAATATTCAATAAGTTAATAACAGAGTATTACAGAATATATATTTTTTCCCCACACTGTAATTATTATTCCTTTTTGACATATTCTTATAAAAAATTAGTGTTGGTTGAGGCATGAAATTTACACAGTTGCTTAGACCGTTATGATTAAACCTGTAGTAGAAGTTGGAAAGGGACCAGAAAAGTCTTGCTACTTGGTAGGTTACAGGATAGTCCTTGTTAAAAAGTGAATTTTGTATTTCTTCCCCTGATGTTCTGTTGCCCATTTCTTTAGAATCTTCATCAGATAAGCTGATAGGCAACCTCAGTGTTGGTCACTGCAGTGACCAAA
The DNA here is from genome assembly GCA_035221455.1 of Xenops minutus. Taxonomy (NCBI): domain Eukaryota; kingdom Metazoa; phylum Chordata; class Aves; order Passeriformes; family Furnariidae; genus Xenops; species Xenops minutus. The sequence continues at coordinate 49,184,720 of JAWWEE010000122.1, read as the reverse complement.
AGAACAATTTATATAACAATAATTCCTTCTTGGCTTAGAAAGTCTAATATCCATTGAAATGAATTAAAAAGAATGTGTGTTAGAGAAAGATAATGATAAGACAAGGATAAGGCTATATCTGAAGGAAAATGGATTTTTTTTTTCTTCTGTTTTATGGCTCTATCCTTTTCTCCATTGACAATTTCTGTTTGGACCTGTTGATTTTTTTTTTTTTTTTTTTTTTTTTTTTTTTTTTTTTTTTTTTGCCATACGTGGAGCTACAAACACTGTAAGACTTGGATTTGCTTGAGAATATTATTTATGTGTAGAATAAAAAGATTTAAGTAGGAAAATACACAATCTTCTCAATGCTTGGCAAACGAGCAACTTTGACAGCTTAAAATATTCTATTTGAATATCTTTATTATTCATACAAATGAGCAAATCAAATAATATTAATTCGTTGTAATGTCAAAACAACTTTCAACTGGCTATTTTAGCAAAAGTCCATAGTTTTCTAATCTTAATATAGGCAAAAATTTAAAACTATGAATGTGTTCTAATTCTGTTGCATTTATTGAAGGAAACAATTATGATTGAATAAAGCCTTAACAAATATGAACAATTTTCTTCTTTAGTTTTACTTGTTTGACTTGTCAGGACTAATCATATTGCAGTTTTGTCTTATGTCTTGTTGCATCAGAATTATATGACACAACAAGATTGATTTAAAGCACAAAGACATGTCATAAAGTGGAAATTTTCATCTGAAAACCATATCATGCTTTAAGTAAGGCATAGAGAACTTTTTTATTTCCTTAGTATATATTAAAAAAAAACCAAAACCAAGTAATCTTACTATAGGTATCCTCTTGAGGTTTCCACACCTCTGTAAGAGATAACAGTTCTTCTGAGGCCAAGAGAACTGAATTGGATGAATTTGGATAGACTTGAAAACTGAAGAGTGATGCCTTCACCAGTTTACTCTTCTGAGGGAAAAAGCCTATTTTTACTAGTGATAATTAGAAAATTAAAAATAGATACTTATGAATAAAACACCCACAAATCTTTTCAAAGTTGTTTTTTAAATTTAATTCAAAATCTTTGCCTGCTAAGAAATTCTTCAATACTTGAAAAATTCCCAGTCCTGACATTTCTGAGTATTTCCTGGTATATTGTGAGAAAATGTGTTAAAATCAAAGGGATTTCAATATATATTCTTTTCAAAAGATTTCCTGAGCAGGCCTGTCAGTTACAGTGTTATCCAGGCAGATTAAATTGTGGATTTCTTGAAACACTTAACTGTTGCAAACCAATTACTGTAGATGTTATTGAAAATGTAGACCACCCTTTCAACAGTTATCAGTTTTATAATCAGCTAAATAATATGTAATTTATTTTGTGGTTGATTTTTTTTTTTTTTAATCATTATTCAAGGCTGTGAAAAATTTGTACATTTCAGGTTAAGAGCCCTATGGTTTTGATTTTTCAGTCTTGAAAATAGCTTGATTTCATGGACTTTGGCAAAGAGCATTAATAGATTTAACACACTGTAAATCATCAGTAGGCTTTAACAAGATCAGCAATAAATTGTATTAGTGGACCTCCTAAGCACTTTGAGGTAAAACCAATTTTTAGGCATCATATCCTGACAAACATGACCATGGATAGAAGATCTTGTCGATGTATAAAGCTGTGAGATTAAGAAAAATGCATTTAAAAGCAGTTGAGAATTTCTTCACAAAACATACTTTTTATTTTTGCTGGATACCTCTGGCAAAGGGTATTTCAAATGCTCAAGTTTCTCTGAGACTAAAGTTAAGATGTTTACTTCATATCTGATTTAAATATTTCTTCCTAAGATGTTTTTACAGTGTAAAACTGATCATAGGCCTCTAGGAAAAAAAAAAAAAAAACAAACCAAAACAAAACAAACCCTAGAAATCTGTTTCTTATCTACATATTTTTTAGTTTCCTGTTTTCCAAATGAAACAAACCACACTACACTGAGTGTTCTTCTATGAGATCAGTGTCTCTTTCTTTTGGCATTTAAATCATTTGAACAGCATCTGAGGCTTCATTAGAACTTTATTGTGAGGAATAGTTTCCTTATATCTCTTATACGGGACATTCTGGGCAATATATAGAAGAATCAGTTGGCATTTTTGTAGTTTTCACTTGTGACCCACAATCCCTCCAGATATTTTTCTGGCAAGTTTCTATGTTTCTGCATAGCCAAGTATTTCCTATATGTACATTTTTTTTTTTTTTTTCTGAAATAGGGTGAAGTGGTCTTCACTTGGATTTTCACATTCTTTCTTGTAAAGATATTTTCCTTTTTGTCATGACCATTCTGAACCTGCATCCTCTCTTTTAAAATATTCACAGCCTTGCCCAAACTGGTATTTGATATAATTTTTGTGAATGCATTTTCCATTTTCTCATAAAATTGTTCTATTATTCAAGGGCAACTGAGTAGAATAGCCTCTGGAGGAGATCTCAGTTGGAAACCACCTGCATTGCCCTGACTGATGTACTGATGTATAAGCTTATGCACATTGCTTTGAGACTCTAGTTAATTTCCTCCTTGTTTGTTTAGATAGAGTTTCATTAATTTATGAGGTGTTTGTGTGTGGAAGGCATCAAAATCTTGGTAAATACCTGTTCTGTTAAGTTGGACATATGTTTAGGTAAAGAGGACAACAACTGGTTTGGCTTTTTTGTCCTTGACAAATCTATGTCATCATCTTATTTTCTAGGTGTTAATAAAGTGTGTAATAATTTCAGTCATCGTTGTTTCATTTTCTGAAAACAGACTGATTAGGGTTTCTTTGCACATCTCTGTCTTTTCCATTACAGTAAAAGATAAGGTATAATATTATATGTTCTTTAATCTCTCTTAATCTCTGATATGTGCTTCAAGAAATCTGTGAATAATCTACAGAGAAAAAGAGAATAGATTACACAGCATTTAGATACTTTAAAACGGTCCCAGAGGTACACTGGATTTCTCTTGAATATCCTTAAAACATAGCCCAAATAATTTTGAAACAATGTTCCAAATATCATTTAAATTTAAAAACAGTAGGAAAAACAAAACAAAACAAAAAAATCAGCTTTTAGTGTATCTTCTGTTGCATGTTATTTTTGGTTCATATTTAAACAGCAGATCTTCATTTTCTTTTGTTACTTTCTTCTAACTTATTTATAAAATATTTTCTTGTTTCTTTTTATCCCTTGACAGTTATTACTGGTTTTGTGTTTGCTTTGCTCATTTCATTCAGTGTTTGTACCATCTCTTTAAACCCATGCTTGATTATATTGTTTGTCCTAATTTTCTTGTTTATTATATTTTAGATGATTCATCATATTTCTTGCAGTTCTTGTCTTCTCTTACTGCTTCTTACTTTCCTTGTGTGTTGTGCTAGCTTTCCTTTTAGTAGTATATTTACCTGTAACCATCAAGTCTTCTGTATTTTTTTGCTCTTTGGAAAAGAGACAAAGGAGTTCCTCAAGGAACTTTAACTGCCTCTTATCTTAATATATTGAGGTTTGGGTTTTTTCAAGTCCACTGTTCTTGATTCACGCAAAACCTTTGAAAAAATCCTTTGCATAGGAGTATTGTTATTCTGAGATTGTGGTATTATTATTATGACTTTTTACAGTCTAGCAGTTGTTAGAAATATCTCTTTTTCTTCTGAGGAAAACATATTACTCAAAGAAACATTAGAATTTGATTAAAAATGCTCCTGAAAAAAAAAAAAATCATAAAATAGCATATTTTGGGCCTAACCCTTATTTCCATTCCTTTTATGAATATCTCAATGACTTAATAAATGCTGAGAATTCAGAAAATTTTACCTTGTGCATCCTTTTATCACTACAGAAAAATGTCTTTAAAGAAATGTATTCCTTTCATTTAAGCTTTCTGTCTATTCCTAGGCTCAAGGTAGTTATTCTGAAGTTTTATCCAAAGTACTTTTCAAAGAATATTTTCAAATCTTGGTTATAAAATGAGTGGCCAAAGAAAGGAAGAATGACTTTGGTTTACAGTGACTCCTGCTGGGAGGTGAGAAGCTGTTGCCAGAACTCAAAAGTATTCCAGTTGTGTGGGGTGAAGATGGTCCCTTGATGGGTGAATCATCTTGTCTGCCACCAGTGAAAAAATGTCTAATAATTGTCTTCAGATGAAAGTTAATGTTTTACATCACTGTGGAAAAATACAAAATCCATAGTGAATAGTTCAGATGGAGATGATGCTATTTCAATAAGTTATAAAACAAGTCGTGATTTTTTTTCCTTATTGTCAAATGGGAACTTGACTTTCCTGATCAAAATGCTCTCAGGCACATGTTGTGATTCTTGGGGCCAGGAGTTGCACTAGATGAGCCTTACGAGCCCCTTCCAGCTCAGGATATTCTATGATAACTCAAGTGATGCAAAGGATAAAACTGACAACTTAAGGACATAAAGTAGCACTGTATGGAATCTCCATCCACTATTCCCTATCATAGACAAGTTCTTTAACAAGTTATATGTACAAGTCAGTACCAACTGAAAAAGCAGAGGGTTTTCTGGCATCAAAGTTTCTGGTTTCATCTCTTATTACTAAAATAATTATAAAGACTTATTAAATAGTATTACCCAAGTTTTTATTGATGTTTAGCTAAATTGTCAAACCTGTTCCCAAGAACATCTCTGAAGCTAGAATTAATTCTATGATACTGTCCTTCTATCATAAAAAATTTAACAGGAGATATTACCCTAGTGCTTCAGGTTTAGCATGATATTTAAATATAGAAAGCTAAATGAGCTTTTAATAGGGACAGAAGACATTGGAGGGGTATTTTTTTTTTTTTATAAACAGACTTCCTTGCACATTTCTCTTTAATATCAGTGTATGTTATGGAGAGGATAGTAGGATAGTATTATATACAGACTATAGATGTGAGTCTGTTCTTGATTCACAAGGAATTGGAAATTTTGTGAGTTTTCAAAGTATGTTATTAATATAAAAGAATCTTTAGTAGATTTGAAATTCATACAATTACATAATCTAAGTCTACTGAGCTCAATGGGAATTTTGCCATTTAAAAAAGTTAGTCCGAATGCTCAACTAGTTTGTTATTAGGAAACTAGTCTTGCATAGTGTTAGTCCCCTTTTTGTGAACAATGTTTATATTAAAATGCTTATTAGCACCTGCTGTGCTGCATTAACATGGTACTCTTTGATCAGTAAGTGAGCCCTGAATATGTACATTGCAGTGAGAGAATCAGCAAACCTAATGATCCTATGCATGAGGCAGGTGAGCTGGCACTTTTGAGATGAGGAGATTCACTGTCATTGAAGATGTGGTATGTAGTCTTAAGGTTTCAGTTTTACCCACAAAGTACAATTATTATATTTCTTTTTTTAAGTGGAGCTAATCTATTTTTATGGAAACTGCTGTCCACAAGCAAGGAGAAAAGACAGTTTTGTGAAACTGTGACTATAATCTTGGGATAAAATATTATATATGTGTCTCTTTTCTCTGCTATATAATTAAAGTTACCATACTGTCTAAAAATGCCTCTGAATAGAAGCTATTTTCTTAGCAGTATGGAGAGCTTTACTTAAATAATTTCAAAAAACATTTTTAGGAAAAGTTTTAAAATTTTATAGGAAACTATAGTGTTTGAACCTGGCATTCTGACTTGTCTTGAGGAGGGCTGTGCAGAACTATTCCTTAAGGAATGAGGGTACCAGAAAATCTCTGTAAAAATCTATTTATTGTCACTAGTGTGAATAGTAGGGAAAATAGATCAGATTTCCAGCAACTTTTGAGTACCTAAAACCATGTCAGGTTTTATTTGGATGTGTCCCTTAGAAGGGTTTAACGATTTTTCCATGCCATTTGAGCTAAACAATCCACTAGGCTCACTCTGCCTAACCTTATAATTATGCTTTTTAGACAGAAACAGTGTGCTTTGCGTCAATTTTTTTTCCTTCTTTTTCCTTGTTCATCTTCAATATGTTCTTTAAAACATAGTTCCTGCAAATGCGTAATGGTAAAACAGATTTATATTTACAAGGGCAGACTCCTTTTAAAAATGAAAAAAATACTTATGCAATTTTATCTCACTAAAGGAATCATTTTTAAAAGTTGATTTTCCTCTGCATTTTTTTAAACACTACTGATTAATGCCAACCTTAACAGAAGCTAGAATTTAAAAAAAAAAAAAAAAAAGGCAGGAAAAAATAATTACTGACATGACAGTTTAGTTTTTAATGGAGAAACTGAGCCAAATGACAAATATTTCAAATAACCAGCTGGTGTTTGCAATAATTATTTACACCATTGATTACCTTCTAAATAATAATTATTTAGAAGGTAATCTGTTCTGGCTTCATCTGGGATAGACGTAATCTTCTTCCAAATAACTGGCACAGTGCTATATTTTGAATTTAGTGTCAGAATGATGCTTGTAAAACACTGATGGTTTTGGTTGTTGCTGAGTAGCATTTATACTGAGTTACAGTCTTTTCAGCTTCTCACCCCACCCAGCCAGGAGGCTGGGAAGTACACAGGAAGCAGAGAGGGAACACAGGACAGCTTGATTTCTGCAGTATTACTCTCAACACTCAAAACATAATTTCTTATTACCTATTTTTATTCACTAGGTGAGAATGCTTAATAAAGTGCTATATGCATTTTTGATAAAACTTGTAAGACACTTTAATTGGAAAGGACACTGGATTGACATACCTAGAATCTTCCGTTTTGTTTTTTATTTCTTTGTTTGTTTTCCAGAAGATAATGAATTAATAGCATAGCTAAGCAAGGAAGTGAAGTATGTAAGGAACACTTTATTATTTTAAGTGAGACTAAAACTGAGATTAACAAAATACAGAATTTCTGTCTCATGGAAAATTCTGGTATTTTCAGGATGGAAATAACTATTTTTAAATATAATTACAGAGTTATTCATTTTGTGGTTTTGCAATGAACTAAACCAACCCGCTCTTTTTCAGCTCTCATTTTTATTATTATTATTATTATTATTATTATTACTATTACTATTATTATTATTAAAGTAGTTGTGCTTGCTCCTCTTATATGATTCTATATGAATCCTCTTATATGATTCTATAGGCCAAAAAACATTAACAAAAGTGACTTGGGCACACAGTATATTGTGCTGTTTGAAGAGGAGTTTAGAGACTAAAGAATAATTTTACAATCCTAAGAATACAACAATCCATTCTGCAAAGATCACATTCTCAGCACATCAAACTGTGCAACCAAAACAGAATTCTTTTGATTTGTGTCTTCAGGTAAGGAAGAGGAGAAAGAATGTCAGGCAAGAATTGGATGATTATAAAGAGCATCATAAAAACAACCTACCTTGTGCAGGTGTTATGTTGTAATACTGGTGAAAGAGGATCATTTTAGGGAAGGCTCAAGTATGGTTATGTTTAGATGGAATGTCTTCCATGCAGGTAGTTCTGAAGAGAACAATTAAAGAACAAACCCAAACCAATAAAAACCTTGGTCTTTCTCAAACGATCCTCTTTTGGTTATAATTGTCAAAGTCAAAGAAAAGTTGTAGGGTTAGTTCTATGCTTACACCTGGACTGTGACAAGAGAGGAAGCCCATGCTCTCCAGGTCCCAGCTTCTCTTTTTTGCCACTTGGGAGGAACAACATTGGTAGGTGCAGGATTCTTGGGGTAAAAATATTGTATGGTGTTGCCTGCTGAGAGGGTGTTAAGCCAGCAAATGAAATGGAAGTTGTACCTGTCAGTGTTAAAGTTACTTGATCGTCATGTCCTTTGCTTGTTTCTCAAGGTTGTGATGCTGTCTTCTAGAGCCATTTATGACTCATTTGCTGAGTTGCAAGAATGTGGTTGTCTAGTTAAAAAGAATCCTGTCACATGGTGAGAAAAATGAGCAAAGATGATCAGATCTTTACTGTGGATTTTTTTAACACCAAAGCAAGAAGATTATTCTGTTTGGTGAGTTGTGTTTTTTTTTTTTACCCTTGGTGCGCACAAATCTGCCCTCTAAGGTAAGCAGAGGGGCAAGTGTTATGAATGCCAGTGAAGTTACGAATGCTTTTAAGGTGAAATCTTCACTTCCTCAAATAACAGATAAGGAATTTTAATTTTTTTTTTCTTTTAATGTCAAGGAAATCTTCTTTGTGCCCTTTTGATTTCTTCATGTTGTTATTCTTTCATTTCCTTTCTGCCTGATTTTGATGTCATTGCCAGCCCTCCTTGTATCACTGATCTAGAGCTCACAGGGGTCAGTGGTATTAGGTCTCTGTAGTGGTTATATATAGAAGTGATAGTGATATATAGAAGTGTGTTCTGTGGAAGCTTTGAGGTTTTCAAAATGCTTTCCTTTTCTATTCAGTTGAAGTGAAGAAGAAAAGAAATGAGAAAGTGAAGAACAATGTTCATCACCTTTCCCCACTCCCAGAATATCCAGTAGCTTCTTTGTCAGGGCACTGCATGCTGACATCAGGGACACATGTTTCAGCTCTAAACCTGTAGGATGCTTTAAACCGCTGTTCTGCCTAATCCATAACAGGGAGTTGGAACTTGGGCTCTGGTCTTACACCCTAAATAAAAAGCTGTTCTGTAACAAATGTCTCTTTGCCTTTCACTACAACTCTTCTGTTTTGTAACTGAATGAAAGAAGGGGAAAAAATATGTGTGTCAGAGACTGGATTTAGACATGTAAAGTGTTTAAATTCTTACTCTCCGTCTATGGATATCCTTTCTGTAGGGGGGAATCTTAGGATGTATCTCACACACGTTTAGGCACAGACCTATCAATAGCATGGAGGGAACATCAGCAGCTCCATGTCATGAGTTTCTCCACCATGCAATGTGAATATGTTTGCCAGTTTTCTCCCCTTGCCCATTTATACTCCTGTACACCCCAATATCCAGTTTTAAGAACAACCTATCTTTTTGAAATTAGGCCATACATTCATTAGAAGTATTTCCATGTGAACAAATTAATATTTTCTAACAAAAGACTTATTCAGAACAGTTCCCTGTCACATGGGCTAGTTTCTGTTTAATCTCTTATATCAAATGAAAAATTAATGTTGACACTCCTTTATATTTGGGATCTTATTCCCGTTAACTTTTGAGGAAATAAAGTTTCTTTTTTATATATATATATAAAGTACTTGCAGTTCATAGGATACATGATAAACTGTGGACTGAAACAGAAACATTTTTCTCACAATTCTGTACAATTCCTTTGGGTTCTGGGCTGTTCTTCCACAGGGCATGCCTGGAGTATATTGTATTTGAGTAAACTCAACTGGCAGTTTTTGAACTGCACACAAATTAACTGTTTTTAAAATAAGCTACTTTAGTTTTGAATGGGAGTCAGTAATGGCAGTAATGCTGCCAGGCTAGAGAGGCAATACTGGCAGTGAAATTGTTGTAATCTGTTTTACTTCTTCATAGCTGGGTGGGTTAATATGTTTTATAATCCATTCAATCTGCTGGTCAGTGACAGGACCCAAGGGAATGGCCTGAAGTTGTGTCAAGGGAGTTTCAGGTCAGATATTAGGGAAAGGTTCTTTATCCAGTGGGTGGTTGGGCACTGGAACAGACTCCCCATGGTAGTGGTAACAAATCCAAGCCGGCCAGAGTTCAAAAAACATTTGGACAATACTCTCTGGCACAGGGTGGAATTGTTGGGGCTGTTCTGTACAGGGCGAACTGATGGATTTGATGGTCCTTGTGGGTCTCTTGGAACTCAGGATAATCTATGATTAATTTAAAACCTTTGTCAGGTTGCTTTCTACCTGTTCTTCAGAAAGGGAATAAAAGCATAAAGATAATATAGCTCTAAAAAGCACGTTATAAAAACTAAAAAATATATTTTGTAAATATCTCTACTCACATCTCTTATTTCAACATTGGGAAAGGAAATACTTGTTACTGGACTAAGACAAGTCCAGTATAATATATGACCCTCTTATAAGACTAACCTGGGTATCTTTCTCTGCTGCAGCTGCAGCAGAAGATGGCAGTCTTTATTCAGTGTACAGTGTCTAGACTAAATATTTTGATTTCAAAGGAGCAGTAAACATTCTCATCAATTAAAAAAGCCTATATACAAATAGGAATATAGTAAATCTTTTGTAAGTATGTAATTTCTGCATTAACAGCTACGTATAAAGCAGAAACCATGTTTGCATTATTGAAGCATCAAAAAAATCAGATTATGCACCATTGATGCTTCACTAAGCATCATCAAGCTAAGCTGTCTTGTGTTTTATACAATATTTATATATTTTTTTGTTAATGGAAGGATGTTTAGAGGGTAAAAGGTTTACAGTCCAATAAAAATGAATAACTGATTATTCTCCCCATTTAGAGGTAGTGAAAACTTCAGTTGATGTGATAGGTTTTCTATTTGTAAGGTTTGGTGATCAAAGCATCAGATTATGAGATCTTCTTAAACAGAAGATAAATGAACTCAGATAGCTCTAGGTGTTAATTCTGTGTACTTTAGATACGTCTACAAGTGGCAGATCTAACTCATTCTAAAAAGCTGGATCAACAGCTTGAAGGATTGCTTCCTGGATTCTTTTCCACCTTTTCTTTTCTTGAACATAATAATAGGCACTTATAAAACACAAATTATTTTCTGTATACTTTCATTCTGTTTCCTAAATATTTTAAGAAATATTAAAGATAACTCTTATGGAAGTGGTTTTTAGTCACTAATGCAGCCATGTAGCCACTGCATTCATGCTAACGGGAGCAGGGGTCTTTCACTGGATAAAGTCTTTTACCTTCTAAGATGAGCATTGCAGTTCTCTGGTTTGCTCCCCATAGTTCTGTAATGTGATGAATAAGAACTTTCTTTATTTGTTTTCTTTGCATCAACATACACTATGGTAGATTAGACTAAAATGAATAGATATGTGTTCTATGTCTTGCTCAAAGTATTCCTGTCTCCTGCTCTATCATGAAAAAAAAGTCTTTTTTTTTTTTTTAAGTCAGTTTCTAACAGTAATAAATCACTATGCATTTATGTCTAGGGTCTTTTCCTGAATACCTACTGAGGTAATTTAACTTTACTTTGTGAATGTATGTATCATATGTACCATATATGTATCAATATGCATCATCCCTCAGTCATCTGTGATTTTTTTTCTGTTGTCAGATCTTTATCTGGTTCTGGATTTGGTTTTTGGGTTTTTCTTTTGTTTCTTGGTTTGGTTTTGGTTGTTTGGGATATTTTTTTGGTACTCACAAGAGGGGGAATAATATGATAACCCTCCAGGAAAGATTGTGTTTATTTTCTTTAGGTAAAACAGTTAGTCTCCACTTAAACTTGTTGCAGATTGTCCACTCATATGGAATAGAAGTTCACAGCTGAGAGGAGCCAACTGGTTTTATGAGGCAATGAGAGATTTTTCATTTCCAGAAGGCACAGGTGTGTCCTAGATATTCTCCGGTGTCCTACCAATGATCTGGATGGAAAACTACTTTTCATCTCATAAAAATTTGATTTACGCATATTTCTCATTTCACCACAGGTAAAAGCCAAACTTTTCCATGCACAGTAGGAATCACAGAATCATTACAGTTGGAAAAGATCTCCAAGGTCATCGTCATCAAATCCAACCTTTGACCAATCACCACCTTGTCAACTAGACCACAGCACTAAGTGCCATGCCCAGTCATTTCCTGAACACCTCTAGGGATGGTGAGCAGTTTTCTTCAGTCCCTCCTGTCTCCTCTCCGCACCCCCCCTCCCTTCCCCCCTCCGTCTCCTGCAATTTCCTTGTAATTGTCATATGTGAAGGACTGATCCTGCAAGGTTTTGTTCAAATTGAAGAACTGGCAAAATATCTTTGTGTTACTTATGACCAATATATTAACTAACAGAATGTGGAGGCTTGAGTTGGCTCCCTGACAAACCCAACCATTGGCCACACAGATTCCACACCCTCCCTTAGAGAGAAAAGAAAAAATACCAAAAGAAAATTGTAGTAAAGTATATATATATTCACATATATTACAGTTATATACAATTAAACACTATGAATATACATAACAAGAATCCCAAACAACGCCAAAAGGGAAAAAAGTGGGAAAGAGCAGAGGGGCAAAAATGGGTAAAAATAAAACAAAACAGATACACACACTCGTAAACTCAGGGAAAAGCTCAATAAACTAACACAATAAACTCTCACCAAGCTCCCCTCAAGAGAAGAAGTTCCTCCACCTCCCTGCAGCTGGCACAACAACTCTCAGATAGCCTTCAGCTCACATAGATAAGAGCTAAGCCAACACAGTGACCTGATGTCCTCCAAGTGTTGGTCGGTCAATCTTTCCCAACATCCAAGCACCCGAAAGGAAGAGAGAAAGGAACCTTCTTCCTCCTCTTATATACCCCAGATTACGTGAAGGAATGGTGTGGAATACTTCCTTAGTTATAACCCTGTTACCAGGGAAGGCCTAGAAACTAAAAGAAAACTAAACCACCACACAGAAGGAGTCATGCTGTAAGATTATCAAGATGTATTTTTTCAGTTCTTCCAAGACTTAGGACAAATTACATTATAATAGTTATTTATTTTGGTAGTTCTTCAAAATAGACTGTTAGGTTTTATTTTTTCATAGGCTACAAAAAATTATCCTACTTTTCTTATTTTTTTTTTCTTTTATTAACATATTTTTCTTCATTTTCTTTACTTCTTCCTTTTCTTCTCTTCCCTTTGCAATCTTTCTGTTTGAAAAACTTTTGTGATACTTATTTTAAGAGTTATTAATTTACTCATTTCATTTTGAAAGAATGAAGCTTATGCTGATAGACCTTAAAACTTCACAAAATGCAGGCAGTTTTTCAGATGTTAGTAAGGCCTACCTACTATGAGATAGGTAGAAGTTGATGATACTATAATGGCATATTAATAGAATTAAAAATATCTTGTAATAATATTATAACATTATCTTGCAATAGTCTTGCATTTTGGTCTGATGTCCTTTACTATGTCTTTGCCCAAGCTGACTCAAGCAAAGATAACATGACCCTAGAAGTAAAATAGCCTCATTTGCATTGTGACACTCTAAAAAGCCTTTTACTGCCTTGACTTTACCAGCAAAGCAGCCCTAGTTTGGCAGTCGCTGCCCTTCAGTGTGTACTATAAACACATCATCTCAAAACTAATTGGCTCTGACATGAGGAAACTATACAGGTAGAGTGCATTCAGTCAAGCAAGGGGTGTGCTTGACTGATCACTCATGAATGTTGTAATTTTACTTTGAGGGACATGTCATTTTCTCTGGAATATCAGATGAACTATAATTGACAAGTTCATAGTCAGTGTTATGATGGACACTGAGTAACATGAAGCAGGGACTGAAGGGTAAAAGAAACTGTATTGTCTGATAGCCCCTTTTGAGCTGAGCAGAAATCACAGTTATGATGTTTAAAATGTCTAAATATCTATCTAGACATTTCAGATGTCTAAATTCCCTGAATACAGGTACAATTAGTGATTTTCATTGTCAATTCAGTCATTCCCAATCTCTTTTATTCTGCTGTCCCCTCTGTCAAATACAGAAAGTTCATGACATGCTGGAACTCGTCCAATAGTATAAACACAGACAATGTAGAGATGTTATTGTAGCTGTGTTATGAGAGTATAATGAAACAATGAACTAAATGTATTAATCTTCCACTTGTCATGGCTCGTTGTATCACCCTTTCACTTACTCATGGGCAGTTTTTATTCTTGACATAAGGCATTTCAAGATCAGTTCATCTGCTACTTCAAATCAGAACATGTTGGAAGCATCCTTAGGTTTTCTTCTATTTATGCCTTTAGCTGTAGCAGAAACTATCATACATTTCCTGTTGTCTGATATGGAGGGGTGCTATCTTTTCACTTTTATGATTCTTAAGATCCTTGGATGATCCTTGTGGGATTCTTCCAATTCAGGATATTCTATGATTCCATGATTAAGATTATACTAAATCATGGTTTGGATTTGGGAAGCTAACAAATTTTAGTCAAACTTATTTTCCAGTATTAAAGTGGATCTTCCTTTCCCTAGTTAAATTTCCTTAGATCCTATATTTGTTATTTTTTAGATACATTGAAAGTTTGGATGGCCACAGTGTCAGAGAAAAGTAAGGACTTTTATTTCCATAGTAAATGGGTAATTAGTAATTCTGCTGAGACTGGTTCTATGCCAATAGGCATTAAATAATGCTACTTTACTTCCATTAATGGTTCACCAGCTGTATCTGAGGGTTAAAGGACACTAGCACAGACTATTTCCCATTGCTGAATTTGACCCTGTAAGCACTGCTCTTTCTTTCAGCTCTTCCATACCATATCTCAGTCACTTACCTTACTTTTCAAAGCATGATCTGATCACTATTTTTTTTTTTTTTTTTTTTTTAATCTCTGAACTGACTTATTATCGAGAGAGTCTACCATCCCTTTGATAATTTTCAGGCAAGCATTTCTACATTATCCTTCTGCCTGTCCCTATTGTTTGAAAAGAGCTTTCCAAAAGCATGTGTGAAAACACAACTATAGTTCTCTTTGAGCTTTGCCTTTCAGTTTTCTATTTCTGTGATTCATTACACACAAATACTTTCAACTGCACTATGAATCCTGTATCACTGTTCACTTTTATTGCTTTCTTTCATCTCTCTTTATCAGTCTGTCTCTTACTTCAGACTAAAAACCCTTTGGAAAAACAGTCCATCTTTTTATCTTTTTTTTTTCTTCTTCCTTTTTTTTTTTTTTTTTTGTTTAGTCTCTAAAGAAGAGATTTTCTCCTAGAAGATGCTCTTATAGACTATAGTATTATCTTCATTCTTATTATTGTAGATTCCTTGCACTTAAATGTGGTTAGTAAGGTTGTTTTAACACCTTCACAAAAAAAAGTTCATTTCACAGATTAATCTTATAAAACTACATGTGTCAATATGAAATGGAGGTCAGGGTTCTCTATGTTTGTAATATTACAAATTTGCCAAATTTTATTTTATTCTTATACTTTAGGAGGTTATCTCTATTTTCCAAAACACAGTATCTGTAGTATTTCATTTAGAAACAACAGAATGTTACACGATATCAAGATTATAATTGAGTTGAATAAGAAATAGATAAAAAGAAAGAAAACACTAAAAGATGAAAGTGTACATCAGAAAGCAGTAGTTCAAAATACTTCACATTGTTTCTGCTGAAATTTTATTCAGATCAGTTCAATCCTGAGAAACTGCGAATTTTGATGAAAGCAGATTTTTCTGTGACAGATCTATATTTCTTAAAAAATTCTGCAAGCCAGGTAGCCTTTGTTGTGTCACAATTAACAGAAATTAATGACAACATATCTATTCTATGCTATGTTTTTTATATTCGTTGTGGCAAAAGTTTTATTACATTCCTTTCACACACCAGGATTATTTTTTTACCTTGTATTGTCAAGTGTCAGTGATGTTTAAGCATTCTTGACATTTGTGAAGCTCCCCTGAATGCCTGTTGACAAAAAAGCTTTGCAATACATGTTAAAAGAATACTCAGGGGAACAATCAGAATCCTATTTCAAGGCCACCCAAAATGTTTTGTTTATTTGTGGCTTTAGACATTTACATTATCCAGTGGGTTTTGACAATTTCTGTTTAATTTAGCATCCTGTTTCCTCTCAATGTGACTGTAAGAAAATTGACCTATTTTTTACTTCCTAATTTTCATTCTCTTTGTCACTAACGCCAACTTTTAAGTTACCACTATCTACACCCTTGAGTACAGGATGAAGTGCTGTGGAAAAATGCCATTTTTCAGGCTTCAGAACCTCAGAGCTTTTCTAAGTATGTGCCTGATTAAATTGATGGATGCCATAAGATTGATTTATTGCCTTGTCCAAACTTCTGTTGATGGACATGGATGTTGCAAGAAAATCCTTGGTTCTATGTGTTCCTTTACAGGCTATATGTCTTTATGGAACAACTATGCTCCATTAAATTTGACATTTAGTAGGCCATCCTTTATTTACACCAGAAAATTTGGTACAGATTTTTCCATGGACAGAAATTGACACAAAGCTTTAGTTCTAAATTTTAGAGAAATCACATGTGGGTAGAACTTTCTTGTGTCTGGAAAAACATCTATAAAAGCATCTTGGCTTAAAGTAGAGTTTTATCAAATTTTAGCCTCAGTATATTATTTTTCAGTGTATGGTGAGGGACATGGCCATAATTCCCTCTGATACTGACCAGCCAATTTTTGCAGAGGAAGTTGAAAGTCCTTTCAGCAGCAAGAGAAATTGTCTGGAAGATCAACATGTCAGATGATAATATTCAGCCTTAGTGTTATAAGTACTGAGAAAAGTAGGATCAGCACATGTCATGATGTAGCAAAAATGTACTAAATTATATTTTGCAACTGTCCTAAGGCCAAGAAGACTTATTTAACTGCTTAGCATTTTCTTTTCTGTGTTCCTGGAAGTTAGTAGTGTTGCTGAAGTCATTCTCCACCATAGAAAAAGAAGATCAAAGCTGTTTGTGTGAAAAAACATGGAGAAAAGAGTGAAGACCATATTCTGACAGAAACCACCAGGAATGTTTTCATGATTTCACCAAAACATAAAATTTACAGAATGAACATTTGAGAAACGGCCTTTTGTGCAGTAAACTGTGCTCTAAAAGCTTTCTTACATAGCAAAGCAGTGAATCAAATGCAGATGTTACAGTGTACTGTTGGACTGCTGAAATACATTCAGTGTTATTAGTAAACTGTTGAAGACTTTTGGGCTGAAGACACCTTCGGCCTGGGAAGGATACAGCTGTGAGCATGGGAAGGTGGACAAAAACAAGTCTATGGTCTTGCAGATGCCTGGGAAAATAGAAGAAAGAAGGAAAACAACTGAGAAAAACAAGATATGTTTTGAGTCTTACCAGCATGAGGAGAGATGTGAACTACCTATAAGAAGATGGTCTAAGACTCGTGGACAGAAGTGCTTGGCTAATAGAGTGTGACATGTGTATGTGTGGACAGATAAAAAAAAAAAAAAAGTATAAAAGAGTAGCCTTCTGGTGATAAAAATGGTTCTGGCTGTTGACCTTGGTGTGTGTCTGTGTGTGTGTGTGTGTTCGATGCTGCCGCAGTATCCTCTTGTCCTTTCCTCTGTTTTGACACTTTTGAGGCAGCAAGGCTTGCTCTCTGTTGCTCACTTGGGCAGAGCAGAAAGGCCAGCAGCAGCATGCCAGTTATCCCACACCCCTACCATAATGTTATCTGTAGGTTGCCCCCATGCCTTGAGCAGTCCTTCCAGTTGTAAGCACTCCCAATTCAAACAGCCCAGCATCTCAATATGAGTAGCAATGAGTACACTTGACTGGCTACCCAAAATTTAAGTGTCCCATCTTTTCTGCAGGCATCTCCCGTGAAAAATCACTTGCCTCTTGGGAACTGAGAGCAGCCCTGGATGTGCTAGCACATATCTGGCTGACTTTGCCTGTGGTGGTCTCTCAATAGCTTTAGACCTCAGAAAACCCTTTCTTTCTTTAGAGCAGTTTCATGTCCTCATGTTCTTCTTAGTTGTGAATGGTTACAGTGTTTTTTGTTACACTGTTTTCCTACACGTTATGTGGTCAAAACATTTGCTTTAAAACAATATTTTATCAGTACATTAAAATCTGCACCAGGGATCTCAAGGCTTTTGGAAGTGATTTAGCTTATATTATTACTTCTGAAGACAATAAAAATAATAAATAAAAACATAGCAACCAGGGTGAATTCAAGAGACAAAAGCATTTAGAGATTTATATATTATACATTTCAAATGTTTTTTTCAGAAAGTGTATATAAAAAAAATCTAGTGTCAGAGGTTCCTCTACTTATGTCTTGTGGGAAAATAAATGCATGTATGCATACTTGATGGGGAAGATGAGGAAAAGAGAGAGTTCTGGGAGCCACACTTTTAGCTCAGGAATAAGAAAGCTCCTGTCTGAAAAAAAAATTTCAAAATTTCAAAAATCCAGGCATAATGAATATTTTCTAAAAAAAATTTTATTTTTAAAAATTTATTTAATGCCCTGGATGTGACACTAGTCTTAAGAAATAAACAGTAAGCATCCAGGTAAGACTGTCAAAGGTGTTTGTATATTTTTTAGACGCCAGATGTAACTGAAGATTCCTAACTTTGAACTGGCTTTTAAACTTTTAACCAATTTCTTCCAATATAACTGCTTTGATAGCGGTTATATTTTATTGTTTTTACCTTATACATACATGTTTTTTTCTAATAATAATACTAGATAATATAAAACAGTATTATGCAGTGAAAAGGTTCACAAAAGACATTTCAGAATGAAATTCTGTTATGCTAAGATACAGTATCTATACTAGAAAAATTATTGAGTGAAATTTATATTTAAAAATTGTGCACTAGTTGTTGAAACTGGAGAGTTCTTGACAGCAATAATAAAGAATAATAATAAAATAATATAATAGAATATTATAGACAAAATAATCTAGAATTAGATCAGTGTTTTACCTTTAAGCAAAGAAATTGCATTGTGGTCTATATGCTTTAATTTTAGTATCTTCATTCTATTTTTCCTTACCTTTTTAAAAACTTTACTTAAAATATGCTATTTTGAATTATTTTCTGTGGCTTCAAATTTATATAGATGGAGTTTTTTTCTTCCACTGACAGATCATGAAACAGAAACTTTTTTTGCTGTTCGCTCAAGATCAGGTCATTTTGCTACCATATCCATGATGAAACCATTACAGGTTGACCCCATAAAATACAGGCAATATGCAGTTTTGGCACAAAAATCATGCAGAATAAGTTCAAAGCACTAAGGATTATGTATCTATTGTGTTTTATTTCTTTTTTCCTTTTTTTTTTTTTTTAACTGTAATGCTCATCTTAACTCTCATTAGGATTAAGGAAAGGGAAACTTTTACCTTCAGTACTTTCTTAAGATGAATTTTCATAATGTACTGGAGGATCTGGATAAGTAAGGATTTTATTTTAATCTTATATAAGGTGGCCCCCTACGGAAAAAGAAAACAGAAAAAACACATGGGATTTTCAAGCCTTGCAAAAATGCTTGAGTTTTAAAAGGTCAAGGATGCAATCTAAGCAACTTCAACATCCTAAGTAAATGATTTATGGAAAATGGGGGAAGAAACTCTTATGGCAAAACACGTTTTGTAATTGTTTTTGCCTACAGAATTCCTGCTTGTTTGTGTTGCATTTTTTAGTCAACATAATTTATTTTACTGTGTTTTTAAATCATTATATCATATTTTGTTATTTTCAGTTTAAATCTTTTCTGACCTATAAAGAAGACAACATTTCATAGCTTTTGCAAACATTTACAATCAAGAAAATTACAAATTCTCAATTCTAAATGTATTTAAGTATTTGATTTAGGAAATAGATGGAAACAGAGCAGGTGCTCATCATGTGCAGTAGGACACTTGAAATTAGGTTTTTCTTGTATCGTGGTAGATTAATGATTTTAGATAATATTCAGTAAAGCCAGCTGAGCTGAAATATATATTTTCTTGCGCACTCCTCAGAAAAAAAACAGGTTATAGTAAAATGAAATAACATCTGTCTTAGGACAGGATGAAGGGAAGGCTTGGACAGAAGATGAAGAATTTCAGAAAGTTGAAAAAAAAGAGGCCTCAATTCTTGAAGATGACTGGTTTTAGTAACTGATTTTTCAAATTGTAAGTAAATGGAAATCAATAGAGTTAACGGGGCCCTGGTGTGAAGACCCAGCTAATTTTCTAGCTAATTGGAGCTACCAGTACCAAAGCAGATTCACTGTACTAATGATTCTATTATTTTGATTTCAGAGGTGTGCAGGTGTGAGTCCTGCAGTGCAAATAAGAGCTAAAATACAGTCATATCAAATCAGGATGCCAGTTTCTATCAGCCTTAATAGGAAGAGAATTAATAAAGAGAGAAAGTCAGCTTGCTTTGTGTTGCAAGGTATTTTCAAAGTAGAAGCTGAAGCTTTCCTGTCTACAGCTGTTGTAGTTTCACAGTACTTGTAATCTAAATCAGTAAAGTCTCATTAAAAGACAAAGATCTGATTTAAATCTTACTAAAGTTATTGTGCTTGTCTATACTAATTTCAATTGGCTGCTAAAAAATTAACTCGGTATTTGGCTACATTTGTAATTTAAAAGGAATGGATCATTAATCTTGGGATTTCTAACTCACAAATGATGGCTTAAGGTCAGATTTCATTCCTAATGGTCTCAAAATTTGAACCTGTACTCTGCTGGCCTTTTTTGTTTTTTTTGGGGGGGGGTAAATTGTTTTTGCAAATAGTTTTTTTGTCCTTTGTTTAGTTCATTGTTAATTTCTTCTATCAGAAGTGATGCAGTTTGCTTAGTCTCATTATTGAAGCTTGTGCTGTCTTAACAACCTTTCTCACAGTTCTTCCTCAGTCTTTTCCTTACATGACAGAAGACAAATTTGCAAAGACAATGCCCCATTAATCAGATTGATTCCATGTCATTAATGACTATTAATTACAAATCAAGAAGAAATGTACCCCCTCAACCTTTTTGTCTCCTTCCAGAGTCATCTTTACAGTCTTTTGAAATTTAAATAATTTCTATGATATGTTCTATCTCATCAGAAATATAATTTAATTCTATTTTAATATGTTTTAAGATCACAGGTCTATTAAAAAAACCCATGATTTTGCTATAATATATGGTTTGTATTTCTGCTACATTCATATTCTGTTTATTTTCTTCTTATTTGAATATGGCAAAAGCTAGCTGATTGCTCACTAAAACACAAATTTTTATTCAAGTCAGAGTACACTTGCCCTGTACATCAAAAAATTAAGACCTTTTAATTACTTGGTGAAAATAGGTAGCTTTCTGAATGCAATAACATGAATTCTTTACTTCATAGCAATGTTTCATACCACATTATTAGAAATCTGTCAAGGACATAAGGACTTGTAATTTTGATAATGGTAAAATTGCCAAGTAGGAGCATCATGAAATTCAGACACTATTGCTAAAGAAAGGGAAAATAATAACTTCCACACAAATATCTTAGACATCTCTCTATCTATTAGAGTCCCCAAGTTAATGAAAACTCAAGAAGATTGATTGTCAAAGTACTTGCTAATTTCAGTGTGTCAGGATGGGTTTAGAGGAAACTTTTAATCCTTTAAGAAATGGAGAACATAATTTGCATTGGTAGGCTCTTTACATTCCTTCATTCATATGTCCACAGTCTACCTTTAGGTCAGAAATTAGAACTGTATTATCAGGGCATTAGTGGGAATAGCCCCAAGAGCTTTTTGACAGCACATGTTTCAACTTTTCTCACAAAGGAATAAAAGAGAAAAAATAGAGAACTTCTGACTGCATGTTACTGCTGTTAATGGTAAAGGTAAAGGTATGGTAATGGTAATGGTAAAGGTAATGCTATAAAGGTATTACTTAATGCTATGAAGTATGCAAGTTTTAAATATGATGGATGGCAAAGAAGTGGACATTTAATGAGAGAGAAGTAGTTTTCTGAAAAGTAAAATATAAAATGCTTTTGCATCAACAAATATGAAAAATCACTCATGGATTTAAAACAGAAATCTGCCTTTTTCATTTAAAATCATAGAAAAGAAAGCTGACAAGACATATGATGTGGGAGTAAAAGTTATTGACTGTGAGATGCAGATCACAGAGGGAAAGAGAAGACAGAAAAATTAAATGGAGAATTTTTCCTGATGGATTGGCTAGTTGTCTACATTTTATATATGAGTAAATAAATAGTGTGTGAAAAGAAGTGGTAGTATGAATTGCATGTCCCTTTTGGAGTGATATGTTATCTTTTGCTTTAAAATATGGCTTACTCCTCAGGATATATTTCAAAGATTATTCAGTCAAAGTTTAGTTAATGCATAATGGCAACTGTAAACAGAGAAAAACAGGAACATAGAATTATAATAAAATTACTTTGAAAAAATGCAAAGTTTGAAATAAATAATGATACCTTTGGAGGGGCTAGATCAGAAATGGAATGTGTGTGGTGTTTATTTAGCAGAGCACATCTGTTGTAAGGACTAATGTTAGCACTGGACAGGAGGGAACTCCTATATGTGGCAGTGAGACAGAGAAGATACTGCAGGCAACAGGAACTGAATTTAATTGCAGTGCAGGTGACTGAAATCACACTGATTAACAGCGTGTGACAGGAAAGCAGGAAGCTGCTCCACAGATGATAATTCCATGTCTTTGCCCTCTAAAGGGTGAGGCCTACATTTTTTCATGTATTCACATTCCAGTTTAAATGAAGGAGAATTCAGTGGGAAAGTAGAGGCCACAAGTGGCACCTACAAATGTTTAGAGATAGTGATAAATGCTTGTGTTAAAACAATCCCCAAGATATATCCTTTCTGGTCAGCAAGAAAGAAAACATCTGTTCCAGAGAGTGCAGAGGCTCTGCATTCAGATGATGTTCAATCTTTTATGCACAATTGAGTTCTTTATGCATATTGCAGGACATTTTTAGTGATACCTCACGTAAACTGTGTCTCCCTTGTGGAATCTCACACTGGGGTGGGTTATTGGAAGCCAACAGCCATTACACTGGTAATTTGAGCTGGGACAGAATAATGGCATTGCATTATGAACCAATAACAGGATACTAATGTTTGCAGTATGTTCTTGCAGTGCATAATAATGAAGGGGAAGTATAAATTTAGAATCAGTCCTTAATTAGGCAGATGACTTTCTGATTTGACAAACACTGAAACTTGCCCAGAACTTCAGCACTGACTCAGAGTGCTTGCAGTATCTCTGCTTTAGGATGCTCAGGTCCCTACCAAACAGTATTGCAGGGCCTGTTTGCTTCAGGTTTTACTGAATAAAGCTATCTGAGCCACAGAGCAGCTTTTCCAATTGCTTAGATTTGCATACAGTTTTATTCCTGTAGCCAGTGATCTTATGTCATTTGGCAGCACTCACTGCTGTGGTGAACACATGTCATGATTTCAGCAGAGTGAGAAAGGCAATGAAAAACTAAAATACTGGCATTTTGGGAGTAGTTGGTTTACTTTCAATCAATGTGAGGAAACACACACTTAGCTGATGAAAATTATTTCAGCATATCCTCTAAAGATATCCTCTGAAGTTACAGATATTCTCAAGAGTTTCACATGGAAAAGGTTGTGAAGCTTCCCAGCATGGATCATTTCTGGCTACAGGACACCTTGTGTAGGGATGGCAGCATTTAAATTAGTCTCTTGTGTTGTATCCAGTGTGAAGGCACCCACAGGGAATGCTGTGGATGCAGCTCTTTTCATGTCCTGGAAAGCCTCAATATTGTCTGCTAGTCATATGTGGGGGAGGAAACTGATAAAATAAACAAACATATGGAAAGATTAAGTCTGCCGCAGTACTTACACACTGGTGCAGATTCCCTTCTGCTGCATAGTGGCATCAGTCAGAGTTTATAGACACGTCATGTGAAAAGGGGAGATTTCTTTGGCCCTTTGTGTGGGGAGATTTCCTGGACCCTTAATGATTTATTTGTCTGTCAGTGCCTTAGGAAAGCTGAGACCCTTGTGCCCAACCAGTCTGTCAGCCTCCCATTATGGGCACCTTGCACCAAACAGTCCTGCTGGACCAGAGGGTGATTCGACTGTCCTTTTCACGGGGCTAAGCCAAGAGCATAAGGGAGACCCCTCAGCAGGTCTTCCCACTTTATTAGAATGTGCTACCCACTGCTGGCAACTGCCAGTGCCCAGGAAGGATCACCACTGACAGTTTATAGAAAAACACTCTTTGTTAATATAAAATTGTGACAGGCCAAGGTTCAAAGATTGCTGGTAATAGTATCTGATGGCAAAAATGTATTTAAAGCAATATGCTGACAAGCTCTTATCCCCAAAAAAAAGTATTTAGCACACACAGATTACAGTTCTTATCCAAAGATGTCCCAGTGGGGGAGAAGACAGGTTCAACCTGTTGACCAAATTGAGTATTTATGATGGAGTCTTCCCTAACTTTCCCCCCACTCTTGACTTACTTTTATGGTATTTCTTTGTGTTTAAGAGGAGTTTGAGTGACTTTAGTTATAAATACTTTTGTTGCTGATTGGTGTAAAATTCTTCCACTTAGTTTTTAAAGATGCAGTAAAAAAAATATAGAGCTCATGCCCAGGGGGAGTGGTCTTACCTTGGAGGTGGGTAGCTTTGAGATGGAGGTATGTGTCAATATTACAATTAGTATTTAATTAACCAAGTTCATCTGAGGAGAACAATTTTGCCACCATTGCTGGCTCAGTAGAAGGACATCTTCTCCTGTCTCCCTTGGGTGATAGGTGCTGTTCAATTTATCAGCTGCAAAGTTGCCTTCCCTGCAAGGATTTCTAAAGGGCCTGGTCATGTCACTGCTCCACTCCATCCTCTTTTCCATCCCCCTTAGGCTGGTATTTATAGTTGCAGATTGTGTATATGGGGAATCATCATGGAATAGATTTTGAGCATGCCAACCACATTCCATTCAGGGAGTAGGAGCTGCATTTTACCCTATAATTTCCCTACTGTTATAACTTCTGTTAGGATGTGAATATAATTGCTCAGTTTCCTCTAATTTTCAACCTCAGCCGTCTTCTCACAGTCATATAAATGGAGAGTGAAGCTGGACTCCTCAAAGCTGAATTGCATAACCTCTTCTTTTACTTTTGTTTGTGGTTCTGTTTTAATAATTTTTTTATTTAGGATTTTGTTGTTGTTGTTGCTTTTTTCTTTTTTTTTTTTTTTTTTTTTTTTTTTTTTTTTTTTTTTTTTTAAGAACCATAGATAAGACTTCTGCACGTATCCTCAGGCTTAGCTGTACCAGGCTCATAGTCCACTAAGTTAAATGTCCCCACCATTTTCAATAATTTTATAGATGTTCCAGCTGACAGACTGCTTTCTGGGCCAACACACAGATCACAAAAGAGTCAGGAGTTAAGTGAGCCAGGAAAACAGAGCATCAGGAAGAAAACTGCCCATTTCACATCTCCTGCTTTATATGCTCATATTGGAGACTCCTTCATTCAAAAAATTGTTTGATGATCCCCTGCTGAAGACTTTGAGTCTTCCTAGAAATGAATGGAAACAGATTTAAAATAGTAATCTTCACTGGCTGGGAATTATTAAATAAATTATTTGTATTTTCTATAGAGAGACATTTTCTACCTCTCAGAACACATATTTATTACCAATCCTCAAGCAGTTTGCTATTTACTGCCTGCTCACAGGTCAGGTCAACCAATTCAATTTTTTAATGTCTGACCATGACTTTAGGTCATTTAATTTAAGGCAATTAGTAAGTTGCTAGAAATTTCAGCACATTCCAGGTCAGTTCAATAAGTTTTATAATTCTTCTGAAGTTTAAATTTAACACTTTTCTGCTGAATTACAATCTAATTAATTATCTTCCATGCTACTCATCAAAAGGACTCCTCTTCTTCTACATTAACCTGCTAATAAATTCCAGTGTTTATGAAGAGGAAGGTGCTGGATTCTCATTTGCATTAATGCTCTTCACAAGGAGTGATAGTAAAAGAGGTCTAATAGGGGTGTAAGATTGTCTCCACTTTTAAAGACACTCACCCCCCCCTACTGATAGAATGGACAGCTGTTCCAGCAGTGTCTAAATAAGCAAAGATCTAAGATTTTGCTAGTAGAGAGGTGAATAGACAGTGATGACAAATGCTAGTCCTAGGTTTTAGAACCTATCAAATGTATATACACTATTTTTTGTTTTATAAACTGTTCATTTGTTAGAATAGGAAGAAATTTTTTCACCATAACCTTAGGGACAAGCCTAACTCTCTTCCTGCTGAGAAGACTTTTTAAGGCTCATATTTTTTCTTCTACCAGCTCTGTTGTTTTTAAAAGTCAGTCTTCACAGTAGCATAAATTGAAGGGGGAGGGGGGTAGAAAATGCAGTTATTTCTTTTGTTTATCTGACAAGCAGATATTTCCAGAAGCATGCTGACATTTCATCATCCTCTGGACCTTTTTATTCTGGAAGAAAGGCTATATTTTGTGGGTGATTGCTTCCAATACACAGAGTTACAGCTTCATTCGTGTCCTGTATTAGTTTAAGCACATAACCTTTTTGTCCCTCATAAAATTATTATGAGCAGTTTGAGATGCAAGAAAGGAGAAATGAGCAGTGAGTAGAAGTATCCAAGGCAGGTATTTTCACAGCTGCTATTCCTTCACCTGGAAAATACAGAAAAATTACAGGAAAGTGATTACTTTTAATCATCCACAACTGTGCTGACAAACATTTTTGCTGTTCCTGCATTTTTGGGATTATCCCTCTATTTGTTTTCACTACTTTAGTATTCCAATCTTATTTTTCTTCCTAAGAATATATCTAGCTGAACAGCTGCTGTGTGTATATACATTGTATATACATTGTCAGGGATCATGGTGGTTCCCTGGGGAGCAGCAGGGCAGGAATGGTCAGCCAGGGCTGGTCCCACCATCCCAGGCAGGGAGCAGGGCAGTCGGGGCCCAGGGACAGCCCCAGCCCTGGGCACTGTGCACCTCACTGGGGATGGAGATTGACAGGACAACAGCCCAGGGAGGGGGATTCATAAAGAGGCAGACTGGCAGCTTTGCTTACAATCCATGTCAAATTTTGATTAAATTGTAGCTCTCTTGCTGCTTTTAGGTATCTCTCCGTCCATCACCACCTACCTACCTAAATGCTGCAACATGAGTACACACCAAATAGTTACACTGCAGTCCTTGTAGACAGGAACAGTCCCCAGCACTTCCAGCAGAGCACCTGGACAGTCACATCGGTCATCTCCTGGAACCCGCTGCTGCTCTGGATTTGCCTGAAAGCCTATTTTTTTTTTTTTTTTTTAATGAGATGAGGGACACTTTGGGAAGGCTCAGTTTAGTGATGCTACAGCTGAGCAGTTGCTCTCCATCACAGATCTGTGTCTGATATGCAGCACTGCTACAATGCAATCAGTCAAAAGGCAGCTGATGAAGAAAGCCCTATGAGTGTATGGGATAAGGGGGTAAAGGCACATCTGTGCTGGGAGGCAGTTTTCAGTTCAGTGAAAGGGTGTATTAATAAGAAAGTTTTCTGGGCCAAACAACATTGGCAGAACTCAGAAATGCCTCCCTTCATTTCCCTACTATTCAACTTAATTTCCTTCAGAAGGCATATTTGTACCCTACACAGCTTGCAAAGGAAGAAATCAGTTTGCTTCCCATTCCACTCTCATCATCCCCTTACTGCACAGTTACTGCTTACTTTAATGCTCTTGACTCCAGTCTCAAGCCTCCTTTCACAACCTCTCCCAAATGGCACAGCGGTGCTCCTATCTTCCCCACAGCAAATCTGCTGATGATTCACACCTCAGCTTAGGAAAATCATGCTCTCTGAGCACACTACACCTGTTTCTGCTCCCTCCAGGACCCTCCATGGCCACTGTTTCATTTGTGGAAGGCAGGGAGAGCACAGATCTCGCTGGTGCAGGGGGCTGCAAACCCTCTCCTCCTGCACAGAGCTCTGTGCCTTGCAAGTTCAGAAGAAGCTGAGATCACCTTATTGCCATCTCCACCTGGGCTCTGCTTGGTGAGGGGCCATGCATCTGCAGGTGCCTACATCAGTATGAATGTTATGTAAGGCTCCTCCTCAGGGGCAGCACCTCACAGCTTGCTGCATCCTGGGGGTGCATTGTGGGGTTGACATAATTTGCTGTGTGATCTTCTGGTGCCCTCTCCACACTTCTCACTAGCTTTATCTTATTTTTATTCAAGGAGAGATAAAGTTGGCTGCTGGCCCAGATTTGCAGCTGGTGTCTCTAGAAGAAAGCTTACAGAGGGAAAAAAACACAAACAGTAAACAAATAATCTAAATTCCATGCTGAATCCACAGACTGTGCAGTTGGCATCATTCAGCCTTACAAGACATTGGGGACTGAGAGTAGGTTAAGGCTATAACTACTTTCTCCTGTGATGGGAAAAACAGAAGTAGATGCTTTCTCTCCTCCAGTGGTGTAATAAACTACTCCAGGTAGGAGCAGTGCTTTTAGCAATGTTGTGCAGTGCAGGAGTTGAAGCCTGAAAAAGGAGAAATAAAACAGGAATTTGCTGTGAAATCTTAGAGAGAATACACTCTGACACTGCCAGAAAATATCCCCACTGCCAGAAACAAATAGTTATTGCTTTCAAAAAAAATTTTAAAAAAAGATACTTGTTTTCCCACCTAGACTGCATCCAGAACAATACAGAAGGTACAGATACAGTGATTCTGCAAGGAGAAGAATGTACCTTTTCTATGATGCAACATTGCACTTAGGTAGTATAAGTGGACTTGCTAATATTAAATGTCCCAATAATTAATAGCAGTGATGGGTCTGCAAATTGTTTCAGATGATTGCCTTCCACAGAATCTGGTCAAATCTTTTTCAGGTTTGCCTTTGAGGAACTTTGGGTGGAATGCATGTTGCGGTCAGAGAACAGAAAAGTGCCCTCCAGCAAACTACCCCAGCTCTTCTGCCTGATGGATGGATGGGCTTACTTGGAGAATTAAGCCATGTGGCATTAAGATGGAGTTCCTGTTTTGAGCCTCTGGAGAGGTCTGGGTCTCCATTCTTACAGGTAGCTGAGCTTACATGTTCCTTTTTAAAATTGTTTAACCAGTCTATCTGAGAAACATGGTGCTCTTCCATCTACCCTTCTTCCCTGAGGTAAGATCCCATGGCTACCAGCTGCACCGGGATATTGCTCTGCACTGCTAGCACTTGAACAGATGGTAAACTTAAGGACTCAATTTTAAGACATTAATCCTGCAACTGGATACCCAGGGACAAGTATCTCATTCATCCCAACAGACCTTTGACAAACCACAGGGTCTTACTTAAACACTAGGGTCCTATGAAAAACCATCCTTGTCCATTCAGGAGCTTTCCTGCTTAGTGGCAAGTGATAAAACTTTTCAGCTATCACACACCAACCAGGATGTTCAGTATAGGAATAGGTTGTACGTGAGTGCTTTTTTCTTTTTTTTTTCTTTTTTTTTCTTTTTTTTTCTTTTTTTTTCCTATTGTGTATTTTTGTGTTATAATTTCTAAGTTAGTTCATCACACAGTTGATGAGCAAACAATAGAGCAAAGTAGTTTGATAAATTAAAAATATAAATGTGTCAAAGAAGAAGATGGGTAATTACAAAGATCTGGTGCAGAAAAGCATGGTCTAGACATGACTTGATTTAACTCACAAGGGGTTTCATTGATTTAAAACAAATGAAGATACTGTGATCATACCATACACTGTAATAAAATGTAATCAGAAACATTCCAAGGAATACTAATAGGAATTACAATCTCTTTGCATTTACATTACATTCATTTCAATGGTCCCAGTTCTTGTTTTGCCACTTTCAGTTGTCTTGGGGCAGGAGACAAGTCTTTATACTTCACTGTAGAACCCTAAACATGCATCTCATGCAAAATAAATATAAAAGTGAGTCATGATAGGCATTTTGTGATATTAAGTAAATCAGCACACACCTACTGCATCAATAATCATTCTTACTGAATATCCATGAATGACAGAGGAAGCAGCAGAAAATAACACATCTTCAAACCTGTGAGGAAGCATCAACCAAGTAATTGCCTAAGAATGTGACAGCTTAAAACCCTGGTACCTTACCGGTGAAAAAGAATCCTTTAATCCTTTAATGGTTACAGTAAATGCAAGATACGGTAATTCTGGACATGGATCCTACATAATATGCCAGTTTTACTGAGATTTTCTGCAGTCAAGATCATGATGGGATGTGGCACACATCCAAAATGCATAATTCGTGGGAGTAATGTATTGCACTCGCACCACTGTTATAGCATGATCTATGAATTTAAAGTAATGCTTTCTAAGGTGGGATACCGATGCAGTTCTGAAGATGACACCCTTGATGGCTGCTATGAAGTCTCAGTTCCTGAGCACTAGTCAGGAACTATTCAATAATCTGTGAACCTCAGTCCACAAGATATCCATCAGTAGATCATCAAGGTAATTGTGTGAGGATGATAAATTTAAAGTATGCAAAGATCTCACTGCTCCCCAGGTACTGTAGGATGGGAGAAAACCACTCAAATAACTTTCAAAGCCATGGAGGCTCTTTTGTCCTCTTCTGGATCTAATTTCCCTCTATTCCCTCCCCTACCTGACAGCTTCACTGTGTGTGAAGACTTACAGAGAGACACAGAAGACTTTGGAAAACTTCTGAAGGTTTTCAGAAACACTGATGTACAGCTAATTTATTGGCAGCTTTTATGTGTAAGAGTTCTCATTTCTGTACAGCACCATTACTTGCCTCCTGCTGAGATGCCTATCACAGATTGGCTCAGGCAATTGCTGTTTACCACGGTGTGGGAACAAGACAGCCTCACTAGGAGTATTAAAACATAGCTCTTGTCAGACAAACTTGATTGATTGTTCCTTTCATACGCACTACAGAATTAGTGGATGAAAGGAATGGGACAGCATAATAATTCCTGATTTCAATGTCAAGAAACCATACTTGTAAAATTAATTCAAATTGACTTGGAGTGGAAGTGGGAAGCTGTAGTTAAAGATGATAGACAGGTCTTATTCAGATGAAGGGATCACTGCAGAAATAACATGTTTTTTTTCAGAGACAATAAAGAAAAAAAGATGTATGTGCCCAAGTCTCAGTTAATGCCACAGGGAATCAGGGATATTTCTGTGTGCCTTTAAAAATCTCTCTCATATGTTTTGTTCGCCAGTTTCTCCAATTATTTAATTTAAAGTAAGTGGGATGTTCATGAATTCAGTTAAAAAAAAACACAAAACAAAACAAAAGAAAGAATAATTAGAAGATTAATTAGAAACATAGGGGTAGGTAAAATATGACTGAACATTTGAAGAAAGTGGTCTGGTTAGAAATAATTGAAAATCTGGAGTGTATATTTCCTAAGGGCTGAAATAACCAGGGAAAAATAATGTTTTAAAAAAAAAAAATAATCAAAAAAGTGATATGTTTGCAATTTAAAAAAAAAAAAGTTAAAAAATCAATAATGAATCACATATAGAAAAACATCTCATCACAGTGCAGAAAGAGAATAACTTTTTTCTCCTATCTCTGTCCTTTCATTACTGACTAAAACTAGAATATGTGCACTCTCTTTCCCAAAAATAGTATTGAACAGTCGGAAAAAGTTCAAGGTGAGTCATGAGACATAATTGAGAAAACAGTCCTTAACTTGCCAGGGAAGTCCCATGTAATTATTCACATAAATTTAGTGACTGTAATGACAAAAATAGAAGCCAAATCTACTTTCTTATCAGGGACCAAGAGGGAGATGTTTAATTTTTCCCTGAGGACATTCAGGACTAGCATCATAAAACCTGTGAAAGAGCAACTGTTTTTCCCCAAAGACTGATCTTAGTTCTGCAAGACAATGAAACCAAGCTTTCCCTTTTTCCCTTGGCAAAGAATATGCAAGACTTCCCTGTCCCTCCCTGTCCAGAGATGGAAGCATCACATGTCATGTCCTGGAGGAGCTGGGCTTTCAGTCCTTTGCAATGCCTCCAAATCCACACTGGCATGGATTTAACCCTATCTTCTTTAAGGTCATTTCTCAACTGTATGGCAGGTGTTCAATCACTCAGCAGTCATCTCAACTGCTGATGTCAGAAGCTTGCTAATGTAATTTAAATCAAGGGTAGGGATAAATCAGAACAATTCAGGGACAAAGTGTCAGTGACTATTTTGTGCTGTATTGAATCTAATGCTACCTTTGACACAAAAATGACACCATGTGAAACACACAATTCATCTAAATAGGAAGAGAAACAGGGGAAAAATCTTTTTAGGGTCATTGATTGATGGTTTTCACAACTTCTCCTAGGCCAAACTAGCAATCCAGTAGGGATGAAAAATACTCTGTCAGGTATTGCCTGCTGTCAAAACTTTCCATTTACCATGTACAGTATGAATTTATGAAGAAAATAATCTTTCAGCAATATTTCAGCAGGAATCTATGTTTGGAGCACATTATCGATTATCAGTATGAAATTAATGAATTGCATGCAAGTTAAGCAGATAGTGGGTAAAGTGATAGTATTTCAGACTTAAATGTTGCTTTGGGATCTGGAAAAATTATTTATTGCCTATTTACAATCTCACTTGCTTTTATGTTAATTTAATTTATTTCTCTTTATTAGTACTCATCTACTCTGGGGTGACTTCCTGCTAAAAATTACACTGCATTGTAATTAACATGCTCAATGCTAGAACTTCATCTGTGTATGAAGAATCTGGAATCTCGGAACTAATCCCATTGAGCTATTTCTACATTTTCTGTATATAATGAAACATCCAGTAACACTGTGAAGAAACAGAAATTTTAAAAGGCAGTGCAACATGGAGGCATGGATATTTCCACTATCTCCATATGGTTGATATTGTTTTTCACAATTCCTTTTCCGCATTATCTGAGGAAAATAAATGCCCCAGTAAGAACAGGAAGAGTCTTTAGGGGAGGAAAAAATTCTCAAATACTTTTTCTCTTACATTCATTGCTAACTGCTTTGGGTCCATTTGTGCTTTTCTCTGATGTGTCTTACACAACCTAATGCCTGCAACTGAGGATTGCCAGGGTGTCAGGCTCCAAACAGATGGGAACACAGTCAGCGCTGAGTTTCTCTTCTGGGCACCATTTGTACTCTGTTTTCTCAGTACTCTATTTCATGCTGTCACGAGCCCAATTTCAAAGAAGGAACAGTGTGCTAAAGCAGAAGAGATTGCCATCTTCTACTGGGAATCTACTCATAAGAATGTTGGGATTTGGTCCCACTGTACAACTGTTTTCTGTGCAAACAGTGATGATCTGGCAGAATAAAACAACAATCCCAGTTCAGATAGTGATGCGGATTGTTCTGAAGGCACACACTCATTTACAGCAACCTGCAACTAGTTGTATATCTCCATGAATGGGTGTACTGTGTGAGGAATATGGCTCTTACAGCCCTTACCTGCACCAGCACACAGCAGGTGTAAGTGACCAAGTGGATGCTGACAGCATCAGCAGTTCACTTATCAGTGAATAATGTCTTTGTAGCTTGCTTCACTGGGTGATTGATCAGTGCTAAAGGGATCTGGCACCTGACAGTCTTACAGAGAGCATGAGCTGTAGTGCAATGTGACTTTGCCTTCCAGCTTGTGCTTTATGGCATCTTCTTGCCAGCCGTGCTAAAGCTATTCAAACCAGCAACATTGCCAGTGTGTCTACCTTCCCCCATCATTTTCGAGTGTAGTCTAGACTCTTCTGAATTTAAATATATGTCTTCAAGCAAGGAACAGATAAGCTCTTAAATAAAAGCGGTTGTATAATGTTCATAGTAACAATGGAAAAGAGAGGGATAGAGTGGAAAATAAGAACCAGGCTGAAAATCACTGATAACAGACCCTGGAAAAGAAGAAACTACTTGCTGGCCTGTAATATATAAGCTGAAGTAACGTGTGAGTGCTATTTTTATGCTGAGCCATACCAGTGGTGTGATCCTGCGAAAAACTGAAGGTTTAATAATTTCTGAGCATCCCAAAGATCTCGGTTCATGACATGAGTCACTTGTAGAGGGAGCCCAACATTGCCCTCTTGTTACCAACTATACTAAATTGGGTTTTCCACCTCCAGTAGGAAGTATATTTTTGAATATCACTACTTGAACAAAGACAGCATTAGCAAGTCAAATGATTTTGCATAAGCAGTTTTTTTCAAGGAGGCCATAAAACTATGCTTTTTATACAATTTGGCATTTTTTCATTAATTCAAAGGAAAACAAAGGGAATTCTAAAATTCAATTTCAGAATTAATTTCAATTATTCTAAGACTTATAATTTTTTGTTAGTGGACAAAGGGCTCACAAATAATCTTGCATCAGTAGACTAGTCCAGCATGTAGTTCTGATCTTTGTTGACATATTTTATAGGTGTAAACATCATTGTATGGTAAAACTCTATACTCCATCTGTTCAGTTACAACAATAAGTATGGAAAAATTAGTGCACATAACATCTATGACAAGGTGTTAAAATTCACTTTTCTAGTGACTAAACATGGGTAATACTAACATTATTCTTGCATCACATTCTAATTCATTACACTCATTATGTATTAGCTTATCTGGGAGACTACTTGTGAAAGGAGATTTTATTTTTATCAGTCCCAAAGCTTTAAATATAATCTGGAATGCAGCATTCTATATTTCTGAACATATTAAGAATTAAACTCAGCTGAAAATATAAAAGGATATGTATTCCATGTTAAATTCCCAAGAAGACCATAATTTAAGGGACTGCATTGAATCAGAAAAAAATTCTGAAAAAAGATGTAATTTTTATAAGAAATACTTTATAAGATTCTTTCATAAAGAAGCTTCATTTACATGTTATATTGCTTCTTCAATTTTTTATTTAATTTTTAAAGTAAATTTTATCAAAGCAATTATCAGTTATAATTTATTATAATGACTAAAAACTAACTGGTATTTAATGACCATTCATTTTCACCCATCTTTAAAAAGGGTAAAAAGGAGGACCCTGGAGATGACTGACCTCTGTGCCTGGAAAGATCATGGAACAGATCCTCCTAGAAGCTATGCTAAGGCACATGGAGGACAGGGAAGTGATTTGAGACACCAGCACAGCTTCACCAAGGAAAAGTTCTTCTTGACCAACCTAGTGGCCTGCTATGATGGATTAACGATGTCAGTGGACAAGGGATGAGCTATAGATCTATCTGTACTTCTGTAAGGCTTTTGACAGAGTTTCCACAGCACCGTTCCCTCTAAACTGTAGAGATACAGATTTGAAAATATGAAGATATAAATTATATAATTTTAAGAATTACACAGACAAACTTTTCAGTAGCTCCTACTGTGATACAAAAAGAGTTAATGGCTTTAAAATAACACAGTGGATTCAGACTAGATATGAGGAAGATTTTTTTTTTTTATTATGAGGGTGGTGAGACACTGGAACAGGTTTTCAAGCAACCTGATCTAGTTGAAGACACCTGTGATCTTTGCAGGAGGATTGGGCAAGATGACCTTTAAAAGGTCCCTTCAAACCCAAACTATTTAATGATTCTAAGTGAAGATTGACAAATGTCAGTATTTTGATCTTTTTTTTTTTTTTCAGAAAAAAAATTATGTTTTAATATCATAAGCTTCAAATGAAGTGGAATTTTACTGTACTGACCACCTCCACTGAAGTCCTATAAATGGCACAGGTCCCCATAGTAGACTGTTCCTGTGCATAACAAAGTGAATAGCTGGAAAAAAGAGAAAGAAAAGACTCAAATCAAAAAATGAAAAAGTAGATATCATAGAACAACAAGGAGAATGTAAGACAATAGGAAGCAAAACCTCCCATGTGCTTCTAATACACAGTTCTCTTATAACACCCAGAAACTTCCTACCAACCATAGCCATCTAAATGCCCACAAGCTCATCCATTCCACAAAAAGTCTCAGCCTGTGTTCTCCCTAATTATCTGAAAACTGTAGATTAATAACTACATAGATAGGATTGGAGCTGTAACTGTGGGCACTGGATGAAAAGTGTGATGGGAACTAGAGAATATGACCAAAGGATTCACGTAAGCTGTTGTTTTCTCCACTCTCTCTCCAACTACAACATATCACAACTTTTCACTCTGAAAGTGTCCACTCTCCAGTTCCAAAACCAAAAGATTTTTATCTTAAGATGTTGGTGTGATTCCTAAGTAACAGCAATGTCAGTTATTTATCACCTCACTCATGTACCTCACAAGCACATGGAAAGTGGTTATCAGAAATGTTAGATCTGCCATGTATCAAGATAATACTCCTCTTCGTGAATGAATTAAAAATGTTCTGAGAAATTTTAGGTAGTATGCTAAAAGAAAAAAAAAAAAAAAAAGAAAAAGCTTATAAAAACATTTAAATATTGACAAGTTAAAATCAATAGACAGGTGAAACAATGACCTAAGGATATCTCAGGCTGCTACTGCCTGGAGTACTGAGGATAAATAGGAAGGCAAGACAAATCTCCAACTCAACAGCAAGGTTTAATGGGAAGGATCAAGATGCCATCTGCATGTAAAAGGTATAATCTCAGATGGAAACAACAATCTCTGTAATAGTCTAACTTTAGATAATGTAGCACCAGACTTGTATCCGCTGTAGGTAAGTAATAGTTAAATAGATTGCACTTTAATCAGGTGAAGACTAGGAAGTCAAAGATTACAAAAGACAGAAAGTAAGGTTGAACTTATCTAAGTGGCAATAAACTTGCAAAAGAAAGAATGGGTCTTTTGGACCAGAAAGAAGCAAGCACAGAACATAAGGGCAGAGCTGAGAATCCAAACGATTTCACATTGGACTGCATCAGTTCAGATGATTTATCTCAGATACAGTCTTTCAAGTTATTAAAATATTATCAAAAGATGTTGCCGTCAACTGATTAACTGATAACTGAATAGAAGAACAGCCAGTTCTAGACAGCTTAAGATAAGAAACAGTGAATGAAGTTGCTGAGCCACTATTGGAAGTGGCCTCTTGGAGGACTGAAAAGTGTGTTCAAAATAGTAATTTCAAGTAATTTCAAGTCTGTAAGAACTCGGAAACTCTCTTGCAAACTCCAGCAGTCCTCACTCATTTCAGTTATGCCTGTCTGAACCACAGACAGGTGTTCTTGAAATAAGAAAGGTATTTACTTTTCTGTGTCTGGGCTGAGATAACAGGTTTGTCATACAGAGTTGACTACTCTCAGAAACTTTTCATTTGTTAATGTAGCAAACTCAGCTGTGATATTTTAAATCTTCTATTTCCTAAGCTGATTTTTTGTGAACTTGTCAAATTGGAACTACTTTCCTCTCTGTTAGTAAAACCACTCAATTTTGTAGTTCATTCCCTGCTGCTTTTTAGTGTAACTCTCTTCCTCTTGGAGAATCTCTATGGTGGTTCCATTTAAATGGTACTACCCTAAATATCTTTTGCCCAGTCTTGAAATAGGTTTTTTATTTCTTTTTTTTTTTTTTCAGCAGAGTAGTTATGAAACATTAAACAGAAAGTAACATTATGCTTGATTCTATTTTAAAAAAAGAGAGGAGATAACAATAGCCAAAAAATCTACCAGATGGTTCTTTTAATAAATACATTAAAGTATCTTTTATTTTTCTCCATTTTTAGCGACTAACATAACAAAAACTTTCAGACCGCCAAACCAGTTTTCACAATCAGCTGTAAATTTGCATTTCACAGATATAATCCTGACAAGCACTAATAGATGAACATCGTTGGTGCAATAATAAAACAATATAAGGCATATTTACACCATCCTTACATACAGAACACTGTACACACAAAAAAAATCACAGATCCAGAACAAAGTAAATTCAATCCCTCAGACGTTTCATGTTTATAGGCTTGGTATCAAACAAGTAATTCTCCAAGCAACAGACAACCTCTTGTTCTTGTGTGATTTATTTGTAACATTGTGCTCATGCAAAATAGGTATTTGCTTTATTGCATTAACATTGAGAGAACGCTGGGAATTAGTTCTGAAACCAGTTCAATTGAATTTTAAACCCTGTTTCTCTTCATCTTTAGCAAGTCTGAGTCATCTTTATTGGTGACATAAAATGAGAGGTTAACTGATGATTGAGATTTTTATTTGGTAAGTTCCAAAACAATAATGAAGCCCAACTGACTACAGTTCAAAACCCATCTTTCTTGACCATGCACTTTTTTCTTTGCTATTATGAAGTGGTTTAGATGAGACGCCTCTTGCATTTTTTAAAGTTTCTATCTTTTTATATATATTTTTAAAGAAAAACATGTACTATCCAACATCCACTGTTCACAGAAAGAAATAAGCAGCAGGAATAGCTCTGGTGGCAGAGTTGGCCAGGAGGAGGACATCAGTAAGTTAGCAGGAATGTAATAAACATCAAATGCCCCAGAGATATGTCATAAAACAGTTGATTACTATAACCCATATTTCTGTAAGAGTTCAGACTGCCAGGGACGCTTGCGCTCTGGAAAGTAATCTGGAATATGGATTTTTTTAAAATCTTGGATACATTTTCTCATTTCTTCCTCAACACTCAGCTTCTCACACACCTTCTTTTTGGAAAGATTTGTTTCTCTGGACTTGCTAATGAGAGTTTGAAAGAGTTCACTGTTCCTGCGTTTGTCTGGTGGTGGCATCCACTGTACTGGGGCCTTCTTAGATGGACGATCCAAAGTCAGAGTATTTGGCTGGTGGGCTGTGGATGGTTGAGTGCTGGTGGCATTTTCTTGAGGGGTGCTTGCTTCTGAGTGGCTGTCACAGCTTGAGGTGGACAACTCATTACAGGAAGTCCCACTTTCACTGCCCTTGTCCAAGACTTTGTCATGCTTCCTTTCTTCATGGTCTTGTTTTGGGGAAACAGTTCGCTGGGGGGCCCCTAATACAAGGTAGGAGAGAAAAAGTGTTAAGCAAGCACTGGGTCACACAGAAAACTGATGAGATACCATTTAGAAAAACATGATTCAGAGTCTTGTCTGGCATGAATTGGTGGCATTTTCTTGTAGGCAAAAGAACTATACCCAAGTTGAAGGTCTGGTCCTCAAAATTCTCACTCCTAAAAATGTTTACAGCAAGAATAACTTCACTGCCTGCCTGAGAATCCAGGTAATGAAGCATGCATAATGCTCACAGATTAGCTGCACTGGAAATCCTTGCAGGCAAGTTTAAATGAGCTAGTTTGCTATTATACTGCAAGAAGTTTATTATGATAAATTAGATTTTGTTGCATTAGGGAAATACTACTATACAATTTGCAAGGTCTTCACTTGAATAAAAATACTTCAAGGGATTATTTTTTTAATTTTTTAAAATTTTTTGGAAGCTCTTAATTTACCTTCCCTGAACAGTCTACTGATATTATGCTCTGCTGATATCAACTCTGTGGAAGCCCTGGACAGATAAAGGACTATTTAACCTAGAATAACAGAGAGATCCCTCACTGCTGACAGAGTCTTTAGGCTTTTTGTTTTTGTATCCTGTAGTGATTTCACCATTCTTCTTACTGTCAGTTGTTATCCCAGACTTGCCTTGGTGCATGCTCAGAGTTCAGCTGTACACCTCTTACCACACAAGCTGGCAGCGAAAAGGAGCTTATGAAGTTATGGGTAAAGAGGCACTCTGTCATTGCTGGGGGAGTGGCCTGCCAGCCTCTTGGCAGGCACTGCTCAGCACTTCACATGCCTGAAAATCAAATCTAGGCTGTTAATCTCTCCATATATCATTTTTACTTTGAAGTTTTAAGCAAAATTTGAATGTGAAAATTAGGTGGTAGATGCTAAATCCGTGCAAGCATTTGCATTTTTGAAGCCTTATTTCAACACTTCAGCTGTAAAGTGAAATGATGCTATGCTGATATCACATAAACGTCACAATCTTAATTTAAGACATTTTCAAAAGCTGACAGAAATATCTATGGAGTTCAAGGGGTGTTGGATCAGACCAAAGGGAAAAATTTCAAAGATGTTTAAACATATAAATAAAAATGTAGAGTGGGGTTTCAATGGCAGTTGTGTGTTTGCTACAAATCCTGAAAGTGTCCAAATAGGTTAGGTAACTAAATACCTTAAGAAAACTAGATTATCCTTACCATTTTACCCAGATGCCACCAGCATCAGTTAGCTGCCTTTGCCAGTACCAAAACTCAGGGTATGACAACTCTGCCTTGACTCATTGTGACAGAGCTGCCAGGAGATTTTTGATTCACTTAGTATTTTGTTCAGAATTACAAATTAGAAATACAATTACAATTATAAAGAATGCAGAAGCAATGTGAACACTCCA
The DNA here is from genome assembly GCA_035221455.1 of Xenops minutus. Classification (NCBI taxonomy): domain Eukaryota; kingdom Metazoa; phylum Chordata; class Aves; order Passeriformes; family Furnariidae; genus Xenops; species Xenops minutus. The sequence goes on along the minus strand of JAWWEE010000122.1, from coordinate 49,144,815 downwards.
GTGTCTTTTTGACAGTGTAGTTCTATGATTCAAAGGAATCTAAGAAGATTGCAATATTTTATGAGACACAGGGGAAAACAAAACAAAGCAAAACAAAGGAAAATAAAGACTAATCTAACAATAGCAGCATTCAACAACCTGCTTTTCTTTTGTTTAGCCATCATCCCAGGATGCCATGTCATGTTTCTGTAGTCCATCTAGACAAATCCATGAATAACCAAGAGCCAAAAAGAGACAACAATCCATCAGGGCTTGTATACATTATGCAGAGTGAAAAACACAAACAATTTTCTACTTCATTATATTCAACCCAAATATTTAACACATGGTTGCAGCAATTTCCCTCCTCCTTCTCTTCCAGAAATATGTTCACCTTCGTAAACAGATTTACATGCCTTCCTTCTATTGTTGTATCTGGCATTTCATACTTCAGACTATTATATGAATATGCTAAATCGACAGTCAGCTGGCATTATGGAACTACTCTGGCTTTTCAGCATGCAATTATAAAACTGAGTAGTTAATCAGACAGTGATTTCAGTATTGTTACTCTGATTTTCTATAACATGATTAACATCAATATCTAATCCAGTTTACAATCTTGGCTTCTTCAAATATAACAACACTATGACTAAGAAACTAAAGTTTTCTGCTAGCAATATTCTGTAGCCTTCAACTCTCTTTCCTGCATTTTTTCCTTTTTTTTTTTTTTCTGTAACTTCATACATCAAGATGTTATTTCTTGTTGATCTCATTATACTTAGTTCTGTCAGTACTCCTTGCTTCTCATAGGCTCAAACTTGCACTGTACTAAGGATCTATTTCAAAAGAGCACTGAAATACACCTTCAAGAACATAAAAAAAAAAATCTATTTTCTGTTATAAGATTATTCAGGAGTGTGACAATAGGCAGGTATTTAAATTTTTAGTTTGGATCACAGCCCTGAGGTTCAGTACCTTACAGCTTTGAGCTCTGTATGCTTCACTGAGTCGCCTAAATTCAGAATGACTTTAATCCAAACACAAGTTTCTCCCACACCTCTCCTTTTAAAAATTAACAAATCCTCCCTCACAAAGAATTCCTTATATACCTCTGCACTGCTTTCTCTGTAGTGTGTTATTAACAGAATTAACAGTTCTGCTAGAGAGGAGGTTTTTTTCACAATATTTTCTGCCTGCTGAAACCCAAAAGACTTTTTAAATACATAAGAAAGAATCCTCAAAAGATTTGTTTAATTTTCAACATCAGGGATTATAAGATAAATTTATCTACATTTCTACTTCAGAAAACATCTCCTTATTGCCCTCTATGCTGTCACACTCTCCACTGTACATCCTCAGCCATTTCAGAATATCACCAAGGATATTCAAACAGGTAAGCCTACCTGAAATGACTTATTTCCCAGAACTGTAGAATAATTCTTAAAAACTCAGAGGAAGTCTATTTGCTCCACTGTCCACATAGGTTGGGAAAGACCTTTAAGATCATCACTGCCAATTCCACATATAACACTAAAAAAAAAAAATAAACAACTGGTTTACAACCTGTCTGTCCTACTCCTGTCCCTTCTAGGATCTGCCACCTGCTGCTGGTTCCTCATCTTAGAGAAGCTGGAAGTGAGTTACTGCATCTTGGTCCTCTCCAACTTACTCTCCTCTACAAAGGTATTTCGAGTTGCCCTCCCTACGGCCCACTTCTCCAAACAGCTCCCAGGTAGCACTTCTCCAGGCAGTTCCAGTACACATTGATCTTCCCAGTTCTCCTTTTTGCTCTAATGCTCTTTAAATGGTTGCATCTCTCTTAGAAAGTTGAGCTGGTTCTTCACCTGGGCTTACTCACCACCTCTACTATGGTGGTGTCCTAGTTCAACCCACTCAGCAAACCAAGCCCCACACAGCTGCTCACTCACTCCCCTACAAGCAGGATAAGGGACAGAATCAGAAAAGTAGAAGCTAGAAAACTAGTGGGTTGAGATAAAGACAATAGGGAAAGCAAAAGTGCACATGCAAGAAACAAACATAGAGATTCATTCACTGCTTCCCATGGGCAGGCAGGTTTTCAGCCATCTCCAGGAAACTATGGTCCTATCATGTAAAATGGTGACTTGGGAAAACAAACACCATTATTCCAAATGTCCTGCACAGATTTTAGTCAACGTTTCCTGACAAAACTGAATGATAAAAGACTGACTTTCAATTGCTACAAAATATGCATAGAAAATTATGTAGAAACTTTTAAACTTAATTCTCTGAAGTGAAGATCTATTTCTACCAGTTATGACAACCAAAACAGAAACCAGAAGTCCTCTCTGAATTCCTTGTCAAATACTAACTGAGCAACAAAGCTCCAGTAACCAACAAAACATGGCAAATACCACAGCAAACTACCCATAAGCAAAAAACTGTTGGTTGAAAATTGTAACCATGTACTTCTGGAGGTAAAATAAACATTATATAAATTGCTGCATGTAAAGTGCAGTTTGAATGACTATTTGAAGGGGGTTTTTTTAGCTCTCTCTCCTGCATCAGGGAAAACCACCACACTGGACACATTAAAAGCATAAAATAATGATAATCTCTTTATCAATATTTCAATTTCTGTATAAATTTATTTTCTTATATGTTAATACAACAGTCTTAAAATCAAGGAAACCATGTTCAAATCCAATTAATCTGAATGCTCCATAATCTGGCTTCACCAAGAGCGAATCCTGCCTGATCAACCTAGAGGCCTTCTATGATAGAGTGACTATATCAGTGGACACAGGAAGACCCATGGAAGTCATCTAGCCAGACTTCTCTAAGGCTTTTGACATGGTCTCCCATAACATCCTTCTCTCTAAATTGGAGAGAAACAGATTTGATTGGCGGATGAGCAAATGATTGGACAGTTGCATCTGGAGGGAAGTGGTCGATTGCGCTGATGGGCATCAGTGACAAGTGGGGCCACCCAAGGGTCTGTACTGGGACCAGGACTGTTTAATGTCTCCATCAATGACATAGATGAAGATGAAATAGAAGATTCATAGATGAATCAAGTGTTCCCTTAGGAAATTTGCAGATGACACCAAAGTGAGTGGTGTGGTTGACATGCTGGAGGGATGGGATGCCATGCAGAGGGACCTGGACAAGCTCAGGAACTGGGCCTATGGGAATCTCATGAGGTTTAGCAAGGCCAAGTGCAGGGTGCTGCACACAGGTCAGGGAAACCACTAACATTAATGCAGGCTGGGGAATGAAGAGATCTACCAAGATCTGGGGGTGCTGGTGAATGAGAGACCAGACATGACCTGACAATGTGTGCTTCTAATTGCAATTCGATTTAAATTATTAATGACTGGGATAGCTATCTGACACTAAATGATTGCTCGTGTTATTTCTTCTGCTGCTTCTGTCTTTTCTCCTACTCTCATCATCCCTGCAGACAATCCATGAACTGAGGAAAAGTCCCTGGAAGACAATGTTTCAGCTACAGGATGGTGTAAGGATTTAGAGAGCATAGTTGCCTGTCTCAAACACTGTTAAGGCCACAGAAGAACTTTGCCATGAAATAAGCACAGAACGGAGCAACATGATGGTGGTAACTCCTGGCCTGGTAGAGGCAAAATCTGGCTAGTGCATCCTGGATAACGCATCCAGACAAAAATTCCTATTGTGGCAAACTGTGTAAAGAAGCAATCACTTGCACACATATTGCCAGTCAAACAGAGATCATCCCATCTTATGGGACAGGTGGCATCTGCAACCACCAGTGGGTGGTACTGAAGCCCGCCCCTCCTTCCCCTCCCTTTCCCCCGAATATGCCTTTGTGGATACCCGGAACTTGGACTGCAAGTTAAGACCTTGAACAGGAATTTGAGATAAGATAAAGATGGTACTATTTTCTGGGTGTTATCTCAGACCTACAAGAGGTTAACAAAGCTGGGGGAGAAGAATGAATCACTAATAATGGACACAAAGAATGCAGAATATACAGGCCACAATAAAAGCCAACTCAGCAACTGTGCTGAACTCAGCTTCAACTGGATAAAAGGTAATTCTGGCAGAGGCAGACGACAACCACCAATGTAAGATTCACAGACCCAAGAAAACCACTGACTTGAAGGAAGAGAAAGACTGAGCATGTGGACTAATTAGCATTAGAAGTGAGGGAATCATTTAACCAATAGAATAAGAGAACTGTGTAGACAATGAGCATTAATTCCCTTGTTTGCTAAAATGTATAAACAGTAAGAAGTTTGAAATTACCTTGGGACTCCTACCACCAAGATGCTCAGGGTGAAGAAGGACGAATGGGATGTTGTTGGATCCATGGGTGGTGACTGCCTTCTGCTTGATCTCTTCCTCTCCCTACACCCTCTTCTCCCTCCACTGCCCCAAACTCTTTTTATTTCTTTCAATTTTTTTACCTCACACTCATTGTTAAATAAAATCTGCATTATTGACTACAGCATATTGACTCATTTGCACCTTAATTTCGGCAGAGGTATCGCTCAATAATCGGATCTTAACATATTCATAGCTCAGAAAGCCAACCAACCATATCCTGGTTGCATCAAAAGCAGCATGGCCAACAGGTCAAGGCAGGTCTACTCTGCTTTTGTGAGACCCCGCCTGGAGTACTGCATCCAGCTCTGGGGCCCCTAACACAGGAAAGACATGGACCTGCTGCAGCGAGCCCAGGAGGCCAAAGAGAAGATCCGAGGGCTCGAATACCTCTCCTAAGAACACAGGCTGAGAAAGTTGGGGTTGTTCAGCCTGGAGAAAAGAAGATTTATTGCAGCCTTTCAGTACTTAAAGGGGGCCTACAAAAAATTTGGGGAGAGGCTTTTAAGTAGGGCCTGTTGGAATAGGACAAGGAAAAATTATTTCAAAGAGGATAAATTTAGACTAGATATAAAGAAAGTTTTTGCAATGAAGGTGGTGAGGCACTGGAACAAGTTGCTCAGAGAGGTGGTGGATGTTCCATCTCTGGAAACATTCAAGGTCAGACTAGACAGGGCTGTCAGAAACCTGATCTAGTTGATGATGTCCTTGCTCGTTGCAGGGTGGGGCTGAACTCGATAGCCTTTAAAGATCCCTTTCAATCCAAATAATTTTCTAATTCTCTCCTCATTCTGTAGGTCAAATGCCTGGTTTCTTGTATGCACAGTGTCAGATGCATGAATTAACTTCCTCACTCAGGTATTTCATTCCTACAGTGTCTCAAAAATAATTTCTTTGTTTATAATTCAGTTTATTTTTACTGGAGAATGTAAAAGAAGTTGTGAACATATGCATAGCTGACTGCGATTAGCTATTTTAGTAACTACTGTGTAGACAGGAAGAATGGAAAATCTTAGCTCTGGAGTGCCACAGCTATAGCTGGATGCAAGACGTTGAAGAGTTGAAGCTGATATAAAAACAATCATCTGGAAAAAAAACACCACAACCAACACTTTAAATATGTTCAATATGCAGTACCTCAATCAAGAAGAACAGAATTAGAGAAATGCTATCTTTTATTGTTTCAGAAAATATGCATGAAAAAAGTGAACTGCTTTGAGTTTTATCAATCCCCTTGCCAGCACTATAAAATAAAGCCTGCTTGTTGATTTATATAAAAACCTAAACAAATTAAAAAAAAAAATCAAGCCAACAACCCTGAATCTTGAGTCTTTCTACAATGTAATTTTAGCAGAAACAAAGTTCTTGGGAGTATTTTATCTTTATAATCTCCTGTTTCTTCAAATGTACTTAAAAACCCAAACTGAAGCTCTACTAGATACAGTGTACTGAGTTAATGAAATAATCCAATTAATTACACCAGTTCTTTTGAACTGATATAAACAAAACTAACTCTTTCATAAGCAAAAAAAAAATTTAGTATTTTATATTGTATCGAGAACTTCAAAAAACATATTTGACAATGTTTCTTCATTCAAAAACATCAAAAACTGCAGCAAAATTATTAATAAAATTATGGTGTAAAATACTGAAACAGTAAAAAAATCCCATGTATCTAATTGATTTCTTAAAAAACAAAAACAGGAAGGCAACAAAGTTTTAAACTGACTGATGTTTTTGGATGGCTCTGAAACATAACAGCAATGAGAACAAGGGTCATTTTTATTTGTATCTGTAGAAGAAATGATCTCTAATCCAACAGTTTGAATCATAATTTTTGCATGCTTGAGAATATTGACATTCTGTGATTTGTACATGATTTTAGATAAAATGCAATTTTTTTCCACATTGTTTTGCACAGTGAAAAGTCCTTATTTTTACCAGCCACAGAAGACCTTTACTCTGGAACACAAATACATTAAACCGCTCTACCTGCTACTTCAAAATGACATTATATACAGAGTAAATATAAGATGAAATCTTTTGTTCTTCGTGATTTCATCTTAAGAATCTAAGTAAAATTAACTATAATTAATATATAATCATAGAAAAAATACTCATCAAATCTCACACTTGGATGGACTTATTCATCTAACATATCTGGGGATTTTATTACCTTCCACCAACACTGGAAGCATTATACTAAACTCAGTGCTTAGAGAGAAGTCACCTGTGAAATCTGATGACAAGTTATGGCTACTGTGGGAACACTTTCATTACCTGAAGTTTGAGAAGTTAATATCACACTTCAGTGGTAAATGATTACCTTTTATGTCTAATTTCACTTTATTTATAAAAAAGATTATTTTTAAGAGCTATAAAAGGATAGCTCCAAGCCCCTGACATTTTCAGTGGCATATTAATGGTATTTCCAGTTTTAGAAGAAAATCCTATTCTTAGAGCTCAGCTGAACACATGAATTCATTCTGTGAGACCAGCACAGGAGTCAGCTTGCCTCCTACCACTAGAGCTGTAGATTAAAACTGCAGCTTTATGGCTGAAAATTTACAAGGCATTTCCTGGCCATTGCACTCTGTCCTATTTAATGCTTTACAAAATCAAATTAAGTCCATTCTTGAATCTAGCAGTGAGAGTTTATGTATAGAGTTTAACTCCATACAGCTTCTCACAGGAACTTTGCATCTAATTTTAGTTATTGCAATTTACATCTGACTTAGTTCTGGGAGATAGAGGCAGGAGGGGAAGATAGAAGGCCATGCCCAACAAAATTTCTATTTCAAGGCTGGTATGGAGGCCTACACATGAATTAAGTGGCATGTAGTACTCAGCTGTCCTCTGCTCATGGATAAATTTTATCCATTATGAACATTCCAAACAAATAATTGCAATAATTAAGTATACAATGTGAGAAATATCTAAGAACTCTTGACAAGCTCTTCATTTGTGAGAAAAATTGATGAATTCAGCATAGAAATTTTTGTGGAAAAAAATTTTGCATGGAAGTCCTTATGCTGTGTGGCTTCAAATTGCTTCAAGTAAAAATAAATATATATATATATGTATTCCTTTTCCAGTTTGGGTCTCATCTGGTACAAAAAAATTTCAAACTACTTTTTGAATTAAAGGCCTGATCCAAAGGATGTTTAGTATATAATAGCAAAGTATTTCTCAGAAAGGAGGATTGAAATTCAGCCTTTCTTATTTTCTTCCTCCTTTGAGATGAGTAATGAATTGCTATGGATAGCCAAATGCTCACACTTTCATGTTCTTAGCTTCAACTGAGGCTTGGCTTTAGTCACTGCAAAGTAGAATAACTTCAAAAAAATGAGAAGAATGTCCCTTTCACTTTCGATTACTTCAGGGTAAAATATTCATTTGGAAGAAGAAAGTTAACTTCCCCTAGGCACAAGAGAGAATTAGTATCTGTGAGGCTTTGATTTATTACTGTGCTAAGTTGTGAACTCTTGGGTAAAAGGCCAGCACTGTTGACGTACTTTGAACAGAACCTGAATTTTACATGATTTAAGAAAGCCAAGCAAGTTGGGCTTGCAAATGAGGCTGCCACAGAGGCTTGTGAATCTCAGCAGGGCTTCCTTGACATGAAGAATAGCACTTAGGTTACTCACATTTTATCAAAACAGTTTTGTAAACATGCTCTATGCTCTGGCAAAACTTCAAATTCGTATCTACAGGGCATGTACATTGGTTTGGCTTCACTAATAAGCTGATTTTGAGCTATAAGCCTGGGTCCAAAACTGCATTCATTTTAAAAAAGTTTTAAGACTTAAATCTTGACCCCGTTTTAGTCAAAGACAACACACTCTGTGACATTAAGTTCCACAAAATTAATTCAAAAATAAAGCCTGTTCATTCTAGTGTGAATGCAAAAAATTATCTTAGAAGGAAAGCAATTTAATGGTGAAAACAGAAAGGGTGAAAATACTCTCTTCTTAATGAAAATGATGCCTAAGAATTTTAATGTGTATTTTGTAGATTTTCATAGAGTTATATAAGTTGAATAAGTTTTCCTAAGTCTCTCACATTTTAGGTGGTATTTAGAAGCTACTGAGCACTTTATCACACATTCATGAACTTCTGTTAGACACGCATTGTCAAGGATATGCTGTTTTGAAGAACACCTACAAGAACTCCAACTGAGACAATAAGATAGCTTGCAGTCAAAACAGGAGAGTAAGCTCAGAGCCCCTGGAGGGGCTCCAAGGGGCAGTTCTGAGGAGTTCTGAGCGTGAGCACCAGGGGAAAATGGTGCAACAGGTTTGTTGTAATTACCAAATATGTCAATTACTGAAACTTAAAAAAACTGTAGGATTTGGCTGATGTGCATGTGCGTACTTTTGTTGTACACCTTAGAAGCTTCTAATAAAGGAACTACTCTATCTATCTATCTATCTATCTATCTATCTATCTATCTATCTATCTATCATCTCCACTAATGTTGTTTTGAAAGTCTTTTGCAGGATTTTAGGCATCAAAAGGAAGCCAGAATTATTTCTATAACTTTTCAGTACTTGACTCAAAAAGCATATTTTTATTGGCATCCCTAGACAATTCATCTTTAGATGAAATCAAGCAAAATTACTGCAGAAAATAGCTTAGCCCCCAAATATTCAAGCAAGAACATATTAATACTGTGTTCTAAAGTAACTTCATCATAGGCTTAATTATCAGGTTTGATAGAATATAGAACCTATAATAATAAGGTGTTCAATGAGTTATTGTAGAAAAAATAAACAAATTATGAGTTGTCTTTTTTTTTAAATTAGTAATTTTTAAATAATTTTTTTAAAAAAAATTATTAGACATTAAGACAAAATATACTCTCATTATTCTGAACTGTTTTACTCTATTCAGAATTTATCAGGACATGCAAATTTTCCTATATTTCCTGTCCTCTACTCAAGCTCATCTCACATGCTTTAATTCCATCACAAAATTTCAAAATGTGAACTGTACAGTGAAGTTTTCTTGGTAACGTTTCAGAGTATTAAAATTTTTAGGAGTGTTTATTTGCTTTTTCATGGATATTTCAATAGGAAGAATATGTCTCTGATTGCATTCTTGATGAAGTCTTTTATTTAAACCTCCTTACCTGCCATGGAAAGATAAAAAGACACCGTGTAGCAACAGCATCTGTATTTGGCATAGCTCCCAAAGGGGAAATTACCCTTTAATAGTGTTAAACTCGATGGTGTGTGAATGCTTATGTGGTACTTGAAGTGAATGAACCAATTCATCTTTCAGATTAGGACCACATGCCTGTAAGTGATAAGTGCTTTGTCTCAAAAGCAAAAAAAAAAAAAAGAATACAACGACATAAAAATATTTTTCTGTCACATTTACTACCACCTGATGTTAAACTAACTTCTAGAAAGGCTACAGTAGACTGAATGAAATAAATCAATGAGGAAAATGTCTTTGCTTCTTTCCAGTCAAGCTGTATTTTAAATATTACTATTATTCATTTCATAAAAAGACTAACTAATACATAGAGAGGGAACTATTTTTGTTATTTGAAATTACAGAAGATACACGATAAACCATCTGTGCCTGAATTCATTACGTATTTCCCCTGAATCTTGTTTTGAACAAACAACCAACCCATATTCCTTTCATTTGTTACTTTACCAGCTGGGTTTTGTGCTAAGCCGAACAGCACTTAGAGAGGAGGGACAAAGTGGAATTCTGACATGAGCCATTTGTTGCATTCCAGTAAAACCAATGAAGAGTGCACAGCTTTTTTAATATATAAATTATCTTAAAAAATTGGAGTCATTCTGAGAAGTGCCTTTTCTAAATAGGTAAGCTAAAGATGACAGGAAAGGCCAGTAGTTTTCACATCCAACTATAAGCAGTCAAATACTGAAGATGGTATTTTTATTTTGTGAAGTCAGAGCATTAATGCACTGTTGGACATATGAGAAGAAAATGAGAATTTTGGAATAGATAAGCTACAAGCTGAATCAATATAAAAAGATTCAAAGTCAGGAAATCACCAATACTGCCAATATCCACCCAATATCATGTGTATTATGCATGACAGATTTTATCCGTTTCAGGATTATATTACTAGGTCAATACTTTGTAGCCAAAGATGTCAGCCTGTCTGATTACTCTCGAAGAGGACACTGTTTGGCAAACAGATTGTGTATCTTCTGCAAAATCCTATAAGCAAAATAAAAAAGCCTACCCCAGTTAAAGGAATATTATAAAGTTATCTGACAAGTTTCCAGCAGGCAACACAAGCTTCCAGAGTCACCAGATGCGTCACATTTTGTATGTTAAGTTACTTGGAGAAATGGGACTCACTGAAGCAGTACAGAATTCTCTTCCTAAAACAAGATTCAGATAAGCCATCACATTCTTCAGTGGTAGTCATATGCTATATTACTCTTCGCTAATAGCACAACATTACAAATATTATATGAGTAGCAGTATGACTGAGTTTGATATTAAGATGGGAGGGATTTGGTTATTTTAAAATTAATTTGACAGAAATGTATTTTACATGTAGAATGGTTGATTTGTTCTCTCTCTGACTGTAGCAACACTTTTCCCTTGCTCAAAATCTAAAAATGGAGGTACTTTAAATAATTTTGGTGTTTGGAAAAAAAAAATCTCAGAAATTAATGCATTGGTGAACAAGACAAATGAATGAAGCTTTTATAAAAAATCATGCTTCTTCCGTAACTTGACTTGCTACAGTGAATAGCCCCAGTTGCTTGTATTTCAGTAGCATCTTGGCAATATCTGGCAGATGTTCCTGTCATTCATTTCCAAACCATAGAGTAGGGTCATGCTCAGCTCTCAGCTTGCCATTTTGACTGATTATTTTTGAGTGGTTATTTTTGAGTAGTTATCAGTTAGGAGTTAAAATATTTTGTTCTGCCCATGAAAAATGCTTATTAGTTACCTATTAGATGAAGTATTTCCCTAAAAGAAAGAGTTAATTGATATTAAAATCCACCAAATTATAAACTTGACCTTTGAAAGTTAGTAAGACTTATCTAGAGTGATACTCTAAATATACAAAAAGAAAAAAAAAACAAAAAAGAAAAGGTAGAGGAATGATTACAGGTGGGACACTTGATTATGCTGCTCTGGCAACCTCCTTTAAGATTTTGTTGCTTCTTTCCCCTAACTGGTGCTGGCAGAAAGTTTACCTCATTAATGCTGATCACTGGAAGACAGCTCTTTGACAAAGATCCCAGTCTTCCAGCTTCTATTCTAGCCCTTGTTGCTAAAAGCAAAGGTACCTTCTTATTCTTTCAACATCCAGAATACTGGGCACTACTAGCGAATCTCAGTGTCTAGGATGCTAAATGTCTTTAAGCTGCTCTTTCTTAACCATTTTCTTGAAATCACCACAAATGCAGGATAAAGTTACAAAAAGAAAAAAAAAAAGGAAAAAAGAAAAAAAAAAAAAAAAACAACACACCAAAAAGCAGCTAACAGCATACTTGCAAAAACTCTAATAAGGGCTGTAGTGAGTTGATCTTGGCTGGACACTGGTGCCCACCAAACCACTCTACCACTCACCTTCCCAGACATACAGGGGAGAGAGAATAAGACGGATAACAACTTGCAGATTGAGACAAGGCAGTTCACTAAAGCAAAAGTGAGAGTTTGTGCACATGCAATGGAAGCAGATAATAACAAGGTTTATTCTCTTCTTCCCATCAGCAAGAATGGAAGTGTCCACTTCCTGGGAAACAAGGCTTCAACACGCGTAGCAGTTTCTCAGCAGGCAGCCATTGCAAATAAGGAATGCCCCCCTTCTTCCTCCTTTCCTTAGCTTTTATATCCGAGCTGATGTCATATGGTATGGAATACCCCTTTGGTTAGTTTGGGTCAGCTGGCCTGGCTGTGTTCTCTCCTAGGATCTCACCTTTGATTGAGGGAGGAATGTTACAGTACTGATGCCGTGCTCAGCAGTAGCCAAAACACTGGTGTGTTACCAACTTTCTAGATACCAATGCAAAGCACAACACTGAGGGCTCCACCTCACCCAATACAAGGGCAAAAGTGACAAAAATGAAAGACAATCACTACATCTTCACATTACAGAAACATACCCCAGATCCATTTCCCTCCCATGATTCACAGGCCAAACTATTAAATAACTGCTTAACCTGTAGATTTAGAGGTTCAAATCTATTTCCTATTCTATTTTAGTATCCTCAGATAACATTCAGAAAAAAATAGCTGTTGGACTTCTATATCTCTGTTTGTCCCTGATATAGCCCCCCATTCCCTGGATGTCCCCCTGAGGTTGCCAGTTATTATCATTCCCCTTTCTCACCTTCCCCTTTCTTCTAAGGACATATTTATTTGTAAGTCAATCAGGAATTTCACATTACTGGCTGCTGCCTTCTGCTTTGTAAATATTAATATTGGTTGGGCATTTGCTCAAGTGTGAAATAGTCTTTTAGCCACCAGGTTTGTGTTTGGCAAAGCCCTAATCAGACTTTTAGGCAATGTGAAGCTGAATCTCTTTCCACTCAGATAAGCAGACAGAAGATAACACTCTTCTTTGAACCATTCACATTTCTTTTTTCCTAAATTAATTTTAAATCCTCAGCTGTCAGATGTGGCTCCCTATGTGGCCATATAAATGTTTCTGCCAGAACAGGCAACAGAAGAATGGGAGAGCATATTCAAGGGAAAGGAACTGCACTTCTCAGTGATGACTTTCAGTAATTTGAAACATACATGAAGCAATTACTTGCCACCTTCTGACACACACATACATTAAATATATTGACTTAATAATGTCCTCATCAAATACAGTTTACTTTCAATAAAAGGATACATGGAATGCAAAAAATGCCATCTCAAATAAGGTCTAAACAGTCATAAACATATTTCAGTGGGGCTTCAGGGACTCAGTCACTTCCAAAATCACTGCTTCTCTCTTAGAAGCTCCAGCATGAATTAAAGCAGAGGAAGAGTGATTAACACAGCAACTGCAGGAATTTTTGCTTTGACAGTTTCTTGGAAGGAAGTTTATTCATAACTCATTGGTAAGAACTCTCCTCTTTGGGGATTGCCAGTGGCTTCAGTTATTTTGTTTTAACAGCATGAACAAAAAAAAAACATAAATAACAAAAAAAGGACAGGATCAAATATCACCTTTGGTGGCTTGCTTCCCCATTCAATTTCAGATATAAACTAAAATTTTTCCTCAATAATTTTTATTTCTGTTTGTCTAGTATCATCTCACATCCCTTTTCCTTGTCAATTACATTGTCAGTCACTTTAGATAAAATATGAAATCTTTACTTCTTCCTCCAGCTGATTCAATTTCAATTTTTTAGGTTATGTTACTAATGGCATGCAAAATAAATTAATGTTAATGTGACTTTACAGAATGAGCATAAAACATCCTAGCAGAAAGTTGTCAAAATACCATGCACTAGCTTTGGCCTTAGAAGTCTCATGTTAAATAAATATTTCAGCCATCAGCCATCTTGGCAGGCTTACGTGAAACTTATGATAGCACTTAAGGCAATAAGCAAGTACAAAACAATAGGAAATGCACACTTGAATCAAGCTTGCATTTTATTTTTGGTTCCTGAGGACTAACAGTGGATTATATGCAATGGGAAGAGTCCACAGTGAGTTACCCTAAGGGCTCAAGAATTAAGAGAGAAGTAATTCAGGATATATTCAAGATCATATTTGTAGAGTTTATGCCTTTCCTTCCTGTTCCCTGGGATAATAGAAATGTCTCAATCTGCAGGAATTCTGTGAAAAGATGAGAAATATTTGCTGAAAGCTTTCCATAAGTAACAGAGATGGTCATTAGTGAGGTCTTTCTCACTACTGTGTATGCAGCATGAAGTACACTTCAAACTCAACTATAGCAATGCCATTCACCTTTTTTTTTTTCATTAAGGTACATGAAAAATAAAGTAAAACAATAAGAAATGTATGGGATATTGCATCCTAAACTATATAAAGACATGCCCACTATCTTTAGATCCAGATTCCTAGATCACCCTTATGGATCAACTCAAAGCATTCACTCAAAGTAAATAGCTACAGAAAATATGAAAACACATGCTGACACCAAAATTTATTTATATGGTATATATTTAAGTAAAAAAAAAAAATACTGAATATATATAGAGGATAATTAATTCACTCTGCATACAACATCCTGTCTTCTGCAAAAGCAAAATAGTTTGCAAACCACTTGAAGGTTAAAGTGTTCTGTATGAATACAAGCAAAGTATTACAACTATATGACATAAACTCACAAACAGATAAAATACCTGAAGGCTGAATTCATTAGAGGAAATTTTGGGAAACAGTGAAACTGACGAGATTAAAACTACAGTATAGTAAAGACAATGAAGTTCTTAACAGAAAACCTGAGTATTTGCATAACAAATTACATTTCTGACAAGACAAAACCAACATCATTTAAAGGACAGTGGTCAATCTTAAAAATTAAAAACATACAGGTAGACTAACAGGAGTTGCAAAATTTCTTCAGACACTTCTTAGATAATACTTGAATAATACTTAGTTAATACTTGCAGACTATGTTCCAGCAGTAGACTACATTGTGCATAATGTAGCTGGGCTGCATCATCATTAATTAATTAATGGACTTTGCCCTGAACAGGTTAAAATCAAGTTGAAACACAACAAGAAACAATGGATGGGGAGAGACATAGAGATGTGAAAGTCAAAAAAAAAGCAAGATCAGTCATCACAATAGACTGGTTGTCTCAGAACAAGAGTTATCTAATCTTCTGTCAAAATTTGTTCGAGCACCATGAAACCAGAGAGCTTTAAGGAGGATTTTGAAGGGTAATAACACAATAGCTTTGCAGATGTTAGTAGTACCTTTTCTATCAAGTAACCAGCAGCCTCCAAGGTGACATGAAAATGAACAATAGTCACCATGGCCTGATTGGACATAAGAGTTTCCATTGCAACATCAAATGACAGGGACTAGGTGAGGACAGGCAGCTAAAGGCCAGAAGCGTGAGGGCAAGCAGTACATATCTGAGATAAAAATGAGAGATTTAATGTAGGAACTGAGAAACAAGGGTTAAAGCAATAAACTACAAAAATTATTTTCTCAATGACATAAAGTAGATGCTTTGGAAACAGATAAAATTATATTTTGCCCTGCTAGTTACTGAAGTCTGGGTACTGAAGTCTGGGTGGAAGAGGTGCAAACCAAAGACACTTTTTTAGAAATATAATTTGATTCATACTTCTCAGTAAGCTTATTTAAGGCTTAAAATCCAGGTTGTTTTCAGTATT
Organism: Xenops minutus; assembly: GCA_035221455.1. NCBI lineage: Eukaryota > Metazoa > Chordata > Aves > Passeriformes > Furnariidae > Xenops > Xenops minutus. The sequence continues at coordinate 49,129,167 of JAWWEE010000122.1, read as the reverse complement.
AACAAAAGCACCCATAAGCAATCTCCATCCAAATACAAAACCCTGCTTCTATCTGAATTTAATGTGGATATGATTAAAAGTGTCAGCTGCCAGAAAATTTTCCTCCGTTCTTGGTTAAGCAGCTACATAGGTCTACAGAGAAGCCAGCTTCTGGCTGACTTTTTCATGCTTTCCCAATTCCTCAACACTTTCTACCACATTCTCTTGCCTCAACATAGCTCTTCCCAATGAACTTCTCCCATCTTCCTGAAGCAAAACTCAAATGTTAAACAGCACCAGATCTGTTCTGAGCAACTTAAGGCTTGTAAAATCAGTCCTACAGAAACCATTATGATTCAAAATTGCTTACTCATTTAACATGATGTGTAATTTGTTGTCTAGAGTATTTATTTATTCCTTAAATCCTTTAATTAATTTCTCTAAGGTGACCATTGGTTGTATCCAATAGTTGCACTTGCATTCCATCCCTGACCAAGCAACAACGAATCTCATTTACTAGTCCAGGTGTAACCAGCATTGGAAAAAATAGGAAGACTTCATTCTCCTCTTATGCCATATGTTTCAGATACTTATTAGGAAATACAATACACATAACTGAGGTATTTATAGAATAGAATCAAAGAATCATAGAATCATAGACTCAAGTAGATTAGAACAGACCTCTGAGATCATTGAGTCCAACCTTTGACCCAACACCACCTTGCCTACTAGACCATGGCACTGAGTGTCACATCCAGTCTCTTCTTAAATACCTCCAGGGATGGTGACTCTGTCACCTCCCTGGGCAGCCCATTCCAATGTCTTATCACTCTTTCTGTGAAGAACTTCTTTCTAATGTCTAACCTAAACCTCCCCCGGTGCAGCCTAAGACTGAGCCCTCTTGTTCTACTTGCTCTACAGCCAGTCACTTACTAGAGTTTGCAATCAATAAATTATGACAATCACAGACTGAAATATGTTTGTTTAAACTAATTCTTTATGTAAATATTAACTATATTTTCAAAGTTTTTAAATAATAAAAATTCTAAAGAATAAAACATGGACTGATTTTCTAATAGTCTGCAAATTGAAAACCAAATGAGTACAGAAGACTATATAAAGAGAGTGATAGTGTTCTTTAGGGAAAATTTAATTTCTTATATTATTCTTAATTTTTTTTTTTTTTTTTTTTTTTACAAAATGCACCAAATCTTGAGAGATTCACAAAACATGCCTTAGCAATACTGAAATAAATGTACTATTAGTAACTAATTTAGCCTTAATAGACAACGAACACAACAAAAAAAAGCCTTTAAAGAAAAAAAGTATGAGAATTTCTTACAAAATAAATACCAAATTTATTCTGGAGTTACAGATTAAAGTACAGCTGGGACAAGAAAAATTAAAACCAAGATCATAGGTAACAAGTTTATCTTGTGTGACTGTAGAAGAGATCTCTCTTGTATATTCTTACTACTATTTCTGGTCTGCTAACATGTGGTATGCCACAGTATTACCGCAGATTGAAAAATTTAGGGAAGCAAAGAAAGTCAAAGTCCTTAGTGTAAAAGATGAATGAAAATTTAGCGATTACAATATTGGTTCTTCTGCTGCTTCTGGTTGACTTTGTCTGATTTTCACTCAATAGCCAAAAGCTTACTAAAGTATCCCTTCCTATTTGTTTTTTTCTTTTGTTTTGGTTTTTGTTTTGTTTTGTTTGTTTGTTTGTTTGTTTGTTTGTTTTTAATTAGCCCTCCTGTCAATGACTGTGGAAAAGAGAAAGAAAAATGTGCTGATACAGACTACATTTTTCTCACAAGATACCCTAACTTACACATTTCAGATCTAGCTTTTGTGTTATCCTTAGTATGCACCAATGTCAGAGCTTTAGAGCTGACTGTATCCTAGGCAAGGTCACAGATGGAACATACACACTGGTAGAGACTTTTAGAGACAAAATCAAAAGTTTGAAATTTCCTTTGAAACAGATTTGCATTTGAAACAAAACAAAACTAAACAAAAAAGGAAAGGTGTAAAGAGAAGGCCTTTTCTGATATATCCTTTTATTTCCCCACAAACAAGCTTAAAGGCTCCAGAAACTGAGAACAATGACTGCACTATGGTGCTATTCCATTACTCTAGCTGGGTGCATCCTTCCTAATTATACTAACAGGAAGTAAGAGGCACAATCTTGGCTATATGTTCTATTTCTTTAGAGAAGGACTTGAAACTGGATTCTTTAAACCAGTCATGAAATACTTTCTGACACAAATACCACCTTGTATTAAAACCAAAATTAGATAAAATCACAGAAAACTTAATATGTTCCTTTACTGTACTTTTCAACATATTGTCAATGATACTGTTTGTTTATAATTTAAACTCCTCAGAAGATGTACATAATAAGAAAACAGAAAACACAGGTTTTTGCAATATCTAATCATAGTTGAGATATTGCAGTTTTAAAAATATATCAGGGTCTCGAACACAATTGTTTCTTTTCTATTGCTCAGGGAGTCTTTTGTTTTAAGGCATAAGTTTTTCCATTTCAGAAAGTGAGAAGTTTGTTGTATTTTTTATAAAATAATGTAAAGAAAGTGGGAAAACCCACATAAGTTAAAAGACAAAAAGAAGAATCAAACATTTTTGGAAATCACTTTTTTTTTCTTAAAACTACCTTTTTTCTTTTTTTTCTTTTTTAGGAAAAATAATTTAAATCCCTGTGCTTAAACTATTTTAGCTTATGATTAAACCTGTATTTTTCACGGAAAAAATATTTCAGCAGTTTTTTGTTAACACAATTAGTGCTATAAATACATCATCCACATCTTACACCACCCTATGTCCATGTCACAACTGAATCAATAGTTCCACTGATCCCTTTTATTTTATTTGTCTGAAGCTATTTTAATGCCTTTACATGAAAGAATAAAAGAGAGAAAGGGACGAAAAATTGAAGCAATTTTAACGTGCAGGGTAAGGTAATTAGAATAAAGGTATCTCTGGAACATGCAACATCTATAGGCAGATGCAGTGCTAAAAATATACATCTAGAAATACATTTCTACTAATGGCAAGACATTATATAATATATCCATATAGCACAAAATGCCACTTATTTCCTCAGCAGGTAAAGGCAGGCAGTTATTTCACAACCATCACCTCCTTTGCTTCCTACTGCTATTGTTGCACTCAATAATCAGAATTTCAATTCTGGAACACTCATATGGTTACATTTCTTATAGCATGGCTCAGATTCTGAACACAGTTACACTGCTGTGAATCCAGCTTCACGCTAGCAGTGTTGATGAAGGTCCTCGGGTCTTTCATCATGCTCACAACAGAACAAAAGTTAGGTTCAGTGAATTTGTCTCTTGTATTCTTATACATTAACCTGAAAGTGTGGAAGAAAGACACTCTCCTGTATTCAGAAATGTTGTATTTGGACATGGAGGTTCTCAGTTCCTCTTCTTTTTATGACCTGCTAAAACCTCTTTGTTCTCAAACACTCGGAAATGTTTTCCTGGTCATCACCTAACAGCTGTTAGGATTATATTCTGTATTGGAACTATTGTGTTGTCCTTGCAGTTCATTTTTTATAGTTCCTGTTTTTTTAAAACACAGATGCTAGAAAAGGGTTCCTCACTTTTGGATGATGAATTATTTTCTGCCTTGTGGAAAAACATCAGTAGGCAGTCCAGGCACATGCATATGGACAGCTAAAAGCCTGGAAAGTGGGAAATTTTGCAAGAGATTGCAAGTGTTTCCAGAGTGAAGTAATAGCTGAGTTGAGTTTCTCAGGATGACATGTTGTACTTAGCTGTAGAAGTTTGACCACGTATACCTAAATCTTCTCTTTTTGTTGTGGCTTTCAGCTTTCCCCAAGTGGAACACGGCTTAGAGATATTTGCCACTCCTGTCATGTAAGCAATGAAAAATTTCAAGGTTTATCCCCCTCATGTTTCTTTGATAAAGACTTTGCTAAGCACATTGAGCATTTCAGTTTAATGATGAAGTCTAACCAAAAGCTTATGGCTGTTAAGTGCATGAGTGAAAGAGGTGTGGAAATGGTATATGCAGTAGCTGATCAGAGACAAAGCTAACAAAAGTAACATTGGAAGAAGTCCAACATAAAATCCTTCTTTAACTGGGATATAAGCATCCATGAGAATGTGCCATGCTCCTTTTCCACCGTGTCATCCACTGCAGGTTCCTAACATCATTTGGCGATGCCTGTCCAATCCTGCTTTGAAGCATCCATGGAGAAAAATGGGCACCTGCCTCCTGCAAAGAGGTACGTTGCAGTGCTGACCATGAGGGCTGCGGGGCCAGAACTCCTGCTTGTGTTTGACACATGGTTGGATGCCCTAACGCTTACCCAGCCTGGATATCAGGCCAGAGTCACCCAGGAGAGCCCTCAGGGGAAAGCTGGGAGCTAGTGGTCTCTAAGGAGAAGCATCAGTGCTGAATTTCAAGACATGCTGCAAATCTGCTTCCCACTTCTTTCTGCTCAGGGACACAAGCTAGACAACCATATCAGTTAAGCCTATTGTTTTTACTCGAGCATTTTTTCAGAAGTAAATGAAACTCTTGCTTGCATTAAGGGGCACCCTGAGAATGGGCTCAATTTGAAGAGAAGAAAATATTGTCTGATGTGCTTGACTTCAACTGTAAGAAACAGTGATAGTTACTGAACGGCAGTCCACAAGATTAAACTAACCCCCGCTGTGAGCAGCATGTCTTCTCGGGATTAACAATTTATGAAGTTAATGCACATCTAAGTATGCAGCTGTCCTTTTCTATTTTTAATAACCAAAAGGAAAATGTCACCCAAGTAAAAAGGAAAAAAAGCTGCTTCTCAGTTGGGACTGTACAGAAAACAGTGGCAGACTTATTCTCTGTGCTGTAAAATGGTACTAATGAGTTTTGTCATGGAGACTAAAAATACTAGATAGACCAAAAAAAATAAAACCATCTTCATTTTACTTTCATGTTATTATTAAAGTGTTCTTTGAAAGAACTTATTTTAACTCTGATCGTAAAATGAATACTACCTCACATGTGTGGCTTGGTATAAACAAGCATTACAGAATCTATATATAAATATTCCATTATTTAGTTGCATTTTCTTATGGTTTTACACAGGAATTAATGTAAATAAATAAAAATGGCATTTAAATATGAAGAATCCCTAAGTGCCTTGCAAAACTATATACATGAAGGAGAACTTTCAGTGTTTAAATGCAGCAGCCCTCTGAGGGGGTTTATATGTAAATATGTATATTTTTCTGCTTGCCACCAGTTTCTTGGACTTTGGTGATAGATGTGCTTGATATACTTGATAGGAATAGAATCTGCAGTGGCATGAAAAGATGAATTTTGAGCAATAAGTATTTTCTAAGATATCAGTACAATTTCTCACTCATTTGAGGAATATTGTGAAACTGTGTAGTAATGATCTGCAAACAGCCAGACAAGAAGAGGACTGATATGGGAATACAAAGGCGGCTACAGACTTGAGTAAATGGGAGTTGAAAATAGAATTGTGAGCTACAGAAAAGTCACAAGTGCTTTTTTTGCTCAGAATCATATTTGAGATAAGTCTCATTTAATATTTGTAGTAATGACTTTTGCACAGATTTTAGCATGCTGCTAAAAAGTGGTGACACAAAGGTGAAAGTTATTAGTTAAGAAGGAAGATCACACTGGAAAAATGAAGTGATGCTGAAAACCTAAATGATAGAAACAGGATGAAATGAAATGGTTATGAAATGCATCTTGGACATTGTCAACACGAATTTCTTAAGCATCTGAGCAGCAAGAAAAGGAGAACAAAGAATTGGTTCTGCTAATTGATCAAGAGTCCTCCAAAAAAAAAAAAATATTAAAGAAAAAGTTATATGCAATTCCAGAACATTACAAGTGAGGCATACCTAGAAGGAAATACTGTACTGCTCCACAAGGTAGAGGTAAGACCTGACCCAGAATAGTGTTTAATTATGGCTTCTGAGGTTTACAAAGGACAATTTCAAATTAAAGAAAGTGCTTCTAGCTTTTTCTACCTTTTTTTTATTTTATTTTTTTAATTTATTATTTTATTTGAAACCCAAAAGAAGAAAAAGCAATGCAAACAGAAATGACAGTGTTGGTACAAAAATAAGTTGACTTTAACCAATTATGAGTTCAGAAGCTTTTTAACAAGCAGAACAACTACATTTTGAATTTTATACACAAAATTATGTGTGGTTCCCTGAGATAGTACAAATCCAGTAAACTGAGAATTATCTTCCAGCCACATCTATGAGACCCCCAAATCAGCAACAGGTTAGGGGGCAATCTGCCTAGATAATTTCCTGAGAGTACTTCTCAAAGACTTTTGATAAAAAAGGAACAAAATCAAACCCAGGTTTTCCTTTAATTGCTTGCACTGTGGGGTAACTAATTTTTTTTATAGAAATTGCACACCTAGCAGCTTCACAGTCCATTTCTACCCTCAGTAAATGTAGTGAGGGCACCATGCAGAAGCAATCTTTCTTTCCTTTGCCCAGGCTACATAAAAGCTCAGTGTACCAGCTTACAGGAAAAAAAATGCAACATGCTTTCTGCCATGTCTCACAATGAAGGCGGTCAGTTACAAACAAAATAATTTTTATAAATCCTACATTATTCCCAGAAACACAAACAAATAAACAAGAAAACCCTACCCAACAGGTCTTCCTGGGCAATTTGTTCTGCAGTTGGCAGTAGCACACGTATTGCTCACATCATGGTAGGAACACAGCGGTATCAGCCAAGCTCTCCATAGAGCATGCGGGTTAAAGACAGCATGCCATCCCTGATAAGAAAGGACTACAAAATATTTTGAAGCCAGATGAGAATAATAATCCAAACTAAAAAAAAAATAAAAAAAAAATTGCAAAATCTTTATACTGGTAGTAGACAGGATGAGATTGTGTTAGACGGTCTGTTGAATTCAACCAACTTTTATAAGCTGTTTAAAACTTTGTATGCTGCTCTTGATCTTTTGGAAACTGTCTTAACAAGTCTGTTTATGTGTAATGATAGTGGGTCCACCTTTTAGTGAAACCTTGTCATCACAATTGGTGATTAGATACCCTACATGCTCTTGATTTCATAAGACTTCATCACTTCCATGGCTGTCAGTCTCATCACTCCCAACATTATGTTCCTTCCTCCCACACTATAATTTCTTTAGTACAGGGCAGGCAGTGAAGCATGATGTTTATGCTGCTATCTCTGCTGCTGTTGCTACTTCATCTAATGCATCTGTGATACAAGTTGCTAAATCATCATGAGAATAATAATGTGCTATGAAGCAGGCTACTTATTATACTAGAACTATTCAGTAATGGTATTTTTAATGTACACTTAATTTCCATCATCACTACAATCTGCATAGAGCTGCCTTTAAGTCTAGAACAAAATCAAATAATTGTAATCCAGAGTCTTTAGTGCTACAGGTTATGAAGTAAATTTATAAACACATATGAAAACCTTTCTTATAATTCAGTAAGGTTACTCTTTTGGGGCCATGTTAATAACTATTTCCCTAGTTTATCTGCATGAAATATCAGTTACTCTGTTTAAAAAAAAAACAGTATGTGCCCACTTTTGGGGCAAAATGTAGCATACTTTGCTCCTCTGAAGGTCTCAGAATCAACTGAATAGAATACTCACTGCCACTGGACCCTAGATAGCTATTCATGGGAGAGGAACCTTTGAGGTTTCATCTACATTCATCCTGAAAAACGTACATTTATATTTATACACCTGTGCTGTAATTTCAGGGGGAAAGCTTAGACTTACAATCTCTCTGGAAGCCAAACCAATTTATCTCTTCCTTATAGTAAGGCAGATAGCCAGCATACACCAACACAAGTGGTCATCAATAGGAACAGAATTCAAAGGACATATTAAAGTAGTAGCAAGGGCAGACATCCTGAGGTAGATCTTGCTGAAGGGGGATAAGAGATCTAAAGCTTAAACTCTCTTGTTCTCTGTGCACCTCTAGAAGATGTTATTGCTCCCTGAAATGGTAAAGAAATTAATGTGCTGGCACCTCAGGTGCCTCAAATCACAGCCCAATAACCAAATCTATTAATAAAAAACAATTTCAGTGTTGAAGTAATAAAAATCATTCTTGTTTGTTTCCGACATCATACATCAGAGATGTTCCTTGTATCACTGAGATACCATGCATTTCTAACATAAACAACAGAGCTGCCGTTTAATTTATATGTTGTAATTTTTTACAGGCTGCTTTGCTCAATAATCCTGTAGTCCATAGATAATATTCTTGTTGAGCAGGTCTCCTGGTATGGAGCAAATACTTTACCCATAACAGAATATATTTAATATGAAGACTTTATATTCTCTATAATTTCATCATTAATACTTATTGAAAATTAAGAGAAAATGTAGATAATATAGCACCTAATGAGCATCACAGTATGTGCAAAAAACCCCACATAAATGCAATAGATCATATACTATGGAAAGCTATTGTGAAGATTATTTATTATGCTCATATTGTAACAGTAAATATTGGGTAGCGTCTGGGTAAAAAAGTTTTTACTGATTTTACATGTATCAGTGCTACTACAACAGTTTGTTGCAAATATTCATTTGGCCTTTTTTTCCTTTTTCAGAATTTTATGTAGCCCAATCCCACTTTCACTACTCTGCACAGACATTTCAGTGTTGATTTTCCTCACCCTACAACCTAAATTAATGGAATACAGTGAAATCTTTGGATTGTAACACAAGGCTGAACCGTGCAAAGAAAACCTCTATAAATAAATCCATATTAGTAAATATAAGAAAACTCATCTACTTCTGAAGGATTGGACAGACTGTGAAACTGATGGCAGTCTTCTTCGAACACTTATATCCAATATATCAACAAGCCCTTTTTCAGACAAAGTTTGGACATGGTTTTGGAAAGAGCAGGGGTCAGGGTATGTTCCCACAGGGCTGGTTGCAAATGGCCACAGTGTTTTTGGGTGAAGAGATATCTGGTGTATAAATGCAGTCTTTTTTTGTCAGAAACAGTTCTTTCTTCCATTCTTTGCTGAGGAGCCTAAGAAATAGATCATGTGGGATCAAAACCATACAATCTAAATATAAATGGTGTTGTACAAGCAATCTGCCTGTATCCGCTTTGCTGCCGTTTTTCTCCAATGACCAGCTGCAGAGGTAGAGAGTTAACAGGCATTAAACAGCCCTACAACAGCCCTGATACTTGCAATTGTTGCTTTGGGTTAAACTCCCCACAACAGCCCCCAATGCTTTCAATGCTGCAGCATGCCACAGCCACTCTTCTGAAGTCTAAAGATACCTACTGGTACAAGACCTTTGGGACAAGAAGTGAGGGGACAGTCTTTTCTGCAGCAGTATCTCCAAATGAAACACACGTGCACTATCATCATCATCATCATCATGGCTAGGCTTCGCGAACGAAGATTTACAAGGGCTCTACCCACGCTTGCTACAAGCAC
>JAWWEE010000122.1:49083292-49111973 GCA_035221455.1 Xenops minutus | reverse complement strand
GCCTTTTTAGCCACCAGCGTGCTTGTAGCAAGCGTGGGTAGAGCCCTTGTAAATCTTCATTTGCGAAGCCTAGCCATGAATGAATATACGTTGAAATGTGCCTGAAATAAACGATTCTATTTTACCCCCAAAACTGGGTCCATGTAACTGACCGTCACAAAGGATGTTTATAGATACTTCTGGAAAATTAATTTTAATTGTTTATTGAACCAGATGACATCCTTCCCAATTGTGATGGATAGGGCCATAGTGCAGAGGCAGTCCTTAGATCTCTGCTACAACCCTTCCTTAAAAAAAAATGCTAAATTCAAGAAATAAGAAATCTCCATTCCCCACAGCAGAGACCAAGAAAAATGATCCTCTGAAAAGATGTGTTAAACTTTTTTCCTTTATTTCAAACAATGCTTAGTAATATCAACAGCTAAATCTCCTTTAAGGGGCTGATAAACTGTCTGAGAAACTTAGAGAAAGAATCCTAGTTAACTTAAATGACAGAATTTTTACAGTGAATGCTAGCTATGAAAAAGAAATCTGGTGTCTAGTAATAATAATCTGGTATCCTCCTCAGGAATTTTACAGCTACTATGGTTATATTCTGGATGCTGAAAATAGCAAAGTAAACAAAATGTAATTGGACTGAAAGGCAAGAATGTTAAGTCCTTTATTATAACACCTGAAATCAGCAGCACAAGAGGAACCAGCATATCCTAAAGACATATTTTGGGAGCAATTATTTCACTTTTATATAAAACAGAGCAATTAAAAATCCTCAAGTGATCTCACTTATACACACTTAGCTATTTCATGCCTGCCGCTATATTGTGCCAGTAATCAGCAGTGGCAGTCATATTTCTTATGTTTCCGTTTAGATGCAGAAGTATTTTCAGCCTATACGACAAGATTGTTTGAAAAAAACCCCTTTTCTCGCCTGACAGCCATGTCATCCCAGCAGAGGTGAATCTTTTCCACTCCCCCAAGAAGCCGCACTTATCTTTGGAAGCATATGGACACAACAGGGTTTATTAATGAAGAGTCTGAGAACACCAGTCACCTGCTAGGCCAGAGCAGTGATGGGGAATTGAAGCACAATAATCTTATATTTTTTAGAGTCACCAAAATGCTTTTCTCCCCGCTACTCTACCAGTTGCCACAGTTCAGTCTCTTGCAGCAACTAAGCTGTCAGGAAATAAGAACACAAATATGAGAACAAGTACTGAGACTCTTCCTGAACAGTGGCTACAAATGAAAGCAAAAGGTACTTTGCCTTCCTCAAAATTAGGTAATAAACACAGTCCCTGAAAGAGAGTTTGAATTTTCTGCACATGGCTTCAAATTCTCAATTCCCTGTTCTGTGAATCCCATGAGCTTCTGTCATGGAACACTGTCTCCAGAACAGAACACATTTCTTTACCTGTATTTGTAAATATATATCCATTTGAAGCAAAGCAAAGCAAACAAAAACCCCACAAACAAAGAAAAAAAAAAGGAAACCAAAACTCAAACCAAACAAAAAAAAAAAAAAAAAAGGAAAGAAAAAAAATTTAAAAAACCAAATCTTTCTACCCAATGTAGTTTAATAGCAAAAATGTGACTCAGACTGAACTATCAGGCTGACCCAAGCAACTTTACCTAACATACAACTGATGCTAAACACTGCAAGGTTATGGGAAAGCCACTGTTACAGATCAATACCAAAGTCAGTAATGACTGTAGTGTAGAAGCACACAGTTCAGCTTCTGTAAACTGTAAGCTACAAAGATCATATTCTGCTAGACATCTAAGTGTATTAACAGAGCTCAGACCAGTTTCACACCAAAAAAATTATCTCTTGAACAATGCTGTGAACCTCACAGATTCAAAACCTTTATCGCAACCCAGGCAAACAACAGCAAAGACTACAGAAGAAATAAACCCTATTCCTGAAAGAAAGCACTGAAGGTGTTAAGTTTACTAGACTAATGAAGAGGTACATAAATCTTGCAGCATAATCTCCAGATCTTCAGTTTGAGAGGCAGGAAAAAAGTATTAATTTACCCTGAATTTTCTACTATTCTCCTTTCCACGGTATAAGAGACAACTATTGACTTAAGAGTGCTGATAAATAAAAGAGTAGTTTGGTTGAACTCTCTGAAGTTACACTTCCTGAACTGAATTCCAACTTGCATTATAGTCAGAAGCAAAAGAGCTGTCAGAGAGATTTAACCCTCAGGAAGCAGTGTTTGGTAGGATGGTATGTTAAGTTTTATCAAAGCACACTAATTCAAAACAGATTTACACTTTAGGGATGAAAACTTATAGATCAAGAATGTTCAAATTGTCATAAGTAAATATAAACCATAAAAGAGGAATAATTCACTTTCATTAATGCTTCAGGCTCTTTCCCTTGAGAACTCATTCAGGAAGAATAGTTATTTGTTCACTCCAACCCAGTACTACTGAAAACAGCTCTTCCTATTCAAGCAGTAAGGAAGCATCCTCTCCAATCAGGCAGTACAATCAACCATCTTATGAAATAAATATATTTAATTAGTTCTAGTTTATACTGGCACATCTTGAAGAGCAGATGATAAGTTGTTGGGTTTTTTTTCCTACACAAGATTCTAAATAAAGAAACTACAAAGCATAATTTATAGCCTGATATGATCAAGTACTTGGTAGACAGCTCTGAAGCAGTGTTTCTAGGGTCTCTCTCAACTTCATTTTCTTGATCCCCCCTGTACCTCAACCTCAAACACAGGATAAACTTTCAGCAATAGGTAACCAACATATTTCTCTCCTAAACCTGAGTCTTCATGAGTGTCTACTGCTGTCACTTCCACTTTAAGAATACAGTCAATACATATTCAAATTAAATTAAAACAAAACTGAATTCCAAGCCAATACTGACATAATCAGGCAGTAATGTTATTTTACCAGCACAAGAAATGCATCTTATTTCTTTCTATAATCCATTTCATTACTATATTTCTTCAAAGAAAGTATAGAAACAGAAATTAAGTGGTAAACTTCAGAAAGGCTTTCTATTTTTTACTTATACAGTTAAAAATCCTGATGTTTACAGGTATTGTAATCATAAATGTTAATAATAACCCTTTTGTATCTCTCACCAAATAATATTGTGTTGACTTTCCAGCAGCTTTGTTCTAAGGAGGAAGATTAATTTAGTGCATGATTTTGTTAGAACTGGTGGGTCTGTGAAGCCTGCCTGAAAATAATTTTTACTGTAAGTGGAATGAGGAATATTTCTCATTCTCTGTTGTAGCATGAGAAGCAAAAACATTTTAAAGGAACAATATATACACACAAGGAAAGAATTTTCTGAAGGGAAAGAACAAAAACTCAAAGAAAAAACCTCAAACCATTAAAACAGGCATCAAAGTGCAACTTTGACAGGATTATATTCATAATTCTTAAATGGATGATCCTGGAGTTTATTGCATGTAAAGAAGGAAAAAAAAAATCTATTGATTCCTTATTAAGTGTAGGCTAAACTTGAATGACATATAGTAAGCAGGACTACAGCAAAGTCAAAGCACTATAAATTTGCTAGCTATAGAAAAACAGTATCAGATACTGATTTTGAATGCACTACACAGTTTTGCCCATTTTCTCATGTGAAGCCTCTCTGTAAGAGATCAAGGTCCGCTAATGGTTGGCAAATTTTCTACTGATACACAGGTGTGCACACACACACATGCAGCACTTGTCATCTGTGTTTTGAGCCAAAACTAGTGGGAAGCCGTGGCATGAGGGGAACACATATTCCAGATAATGAGCTTTGCTGAGAGAGTGCACATTTCTGTTATGCCAGGCTCAGCACAAGTTGCAGTGCCAAACGCTGAGCAATGCTTGGATCAGAGCTTGCTCAGAACTTGGGCTCATTTCATCTGCATCAGCCTGAAATCTACACCCTCTGGCCTCAGAGGGGAAATTACCCTGGTGCAAAGATCACCCACAATAGGATGTGCAGACTAGAGGCTTTTTAGTGCATCTCATGGGGGCCTCAAGCTTTTACTAATATCAAAGTACCCCAAAGTCACCACCACCTACCTTTAAACGGCTTCTGAAAATCAGCAACTCTACCTGTACAATTTTCAGTACGAAAACACACACTGGTAAAGATTCTACTGTGAGAGCACTTATATAAGTATTTCTTTCTAGAAGACTAAGAAAAAGCCCAACTGGACAGCAGTAAAAGCTACTGAGCCAAGAGGCTAACCCTGAAGCTTTCATATGTTTTATTTCACTAAAGTCTTAATATGTTTCTTTTAATTTTATAAGAAAATATATAAGCACTCCTGAAAAAAACTTTCATTTTCAGATAAATTCTGTTTTAATCTACTGGAATCAGAAGACAAATCCATTTTAAAATCCTAATTACAAGAGCAGAGATACCAGTCTAGACACCAAATCAAAATCAAAAAAGCAATAGGGGCAGATGGCCTGAAATAAGAATTCTTTCATGCAATGCAAAATCTCTTAATCCTTAAGATGGAAAAAAACTTAAAAAAAACCTCAGAGTTTCTAAAAGTATTTAGCCTGAAGCATTATATTTTTAATGGGTTAACTACTTCTGATGTTTTTCTTTACACAGTGTTCAGTGTGGGCTGTAATGCATTTTCAAATATTTGTATGCTACAGTGGGAGAATATTTAACTTAAAACAGTTTTTGTGCAGTATGGGGTTTAACAATACTTCATTGTATTAAGAAAGCCCCACCTTTGTTAGAACTGCCTTTTCTTTTTGGTGAGATTTCCTATATAATTTCTTTTTAAACTCTTCCATTTGGTGGTGTCATATTAAAATTGCAAAATATTTCAGGAAGACAAAGCAAGATGCATCTTTTTAAGAATCCATATACTGCTTGAAAATTGTAGCCTAAAGATTTTCAAGCTTTTCAATCTGTACCATTTGGCTCTGGACTTCCAAAAACCTTCAAAGAAGTTTTAGATGAATTTAAGTTCTTGACAGGATCTGAAGTTTACGATAGCAAAATCCTCCTAAATAAACTCCAATTTTCAAGTTCTGTTATACTAACTAAATGAAGAGAGAAGCAATTAACAACTGCTTCTTCAGCTCGGAACTGCTTTATAAAGTCCCATCAATCTCTTGAAACAAATGGCTGTGGTGTACTAATTTCGATTCAAATAAGTACCTAAAAGCCAGAACTGATTGTATGACCTCAGTTACATGTCTTTGCAGGACTGAATCCAGCATGCCTAGAAAGGCTGATTCAACTCCTACCCCCATCAATAGGTAGGATTAGATGAAAATGAATGCCCAGCAGAGATGTTGAGTTTGTTTGATACAATTTCCTAAATATATATATGTATATATATATATGAAATAAATAATTCCTTCCAATTGCTGCAATCACCTCAGCCCTTCAGCAGATAGGGGGTTTCATTATTGAGCTCAGAAGTTGACTTCTTTGACCTTATTCTGTAGGGAAAAATCCAGATGGTGTAACCTTGCTGTTGGCAGCATTAGAGATGAAGCTGATCTTAATTCCAGTTATAAGTCTTGCTTGCTCTCTGATCACACAAAACAAGGTCAAACTTATTTTACCTGAAGGTGTACCCTGTAAAACTCAGAAAAGTGCTACAAAGAAGCAATAGAAGCATTCATAATTTAAATGACAGCATGTTTTATACAAAGGCCTGTCAAGGAGTATGACAAGGCTATGAAGTAAATTGAATAGAATTCAAGGAATCAATTGCAGAGCTAAATGAGAAGGATTAAAATCATAGTTAAAAGAAAGGGCAATGGAAGTGAAAGCAGTTAGAGACAGATATAAAATCACTTTAGTGATTGCCTAACACATTTCTAGTATTTCACAAATAAAAAAATAATTACCAATTAGGAGAAAATAGTTATTAACAGCATAATAAAAAAGAGAATGGAAAGATTTAAACTGGAAGAACCAAAAGACTCAGTAAATAAGATTGGGGAGCCTATGAACATACTTCGATTCTAAGCTGAGGTTCTTTTAGTGCTTGAAGTTCTGTTACTACTGAAAACACTTAGGTGGTCTTTACACAGCTCACTGGTCTTGTGTAAGTCTCAGCAAAAAGATGCTGTATAAAGATATCATGCAAGAGAAAATAGCTTAAATTCTTGTTTTTCTACTAATTTCTTGAGAATTTTTGTGCAATACTGAGGAATATTGTTTCGGATGTTTTATTTGACTTTTTTTAATGGTAAATATATCCTTTTCCTGTTTCCAATGCATGCACATATACACAGCAGTCTTATAAAACACTGCAACAGCAGAAGAAATATCATAATGTTGCACAATTGTTTATCTAACTATAAAGCTTTATGCTCTAATTACCAGCAAGCTCATAAAAGATGAAAATAGAGTAGAAAATATGAGAAGACCCACTGAAATGAAGCCATGAGACATTCCAGGGATGGTTTCTATCTGTACCCACGTCCCTGAGATGTTCTCATTTGCCTGGCAGTATCTCATGAAGATGAATGGGCCACTTCATAAGTCTTTGAAGAGTTTCTGAAAGGGGACCAAGACACGAAAAAAAGAAATTATAGCATTTACTTTGTGTATCATTTAATAGATATTTACTGGCATGGGGATCAGGTGCTTTAAATTTTAAAAAATAACAAAGAACCACTTAAGTTCTTTGAGATTTTTACTTGCCCAAGCTTTCAAAATTCACTGTTGAGGGTTTTTTTCTTTGTTATGTTTCTTCTAATTTACTAGTTTAATTTTTCAAATTCTTGGTGGTTAAAAGCTTCTGTTAATATTGGTATCTCTCAAATATAGCTTCACATCAGTAAGTGGTAACATACTTTCATTATGTATAGGATTCCTTGAGACCCTGTTAATGCAGTTCTCTTCCATTCTAATACAGATGTACCTAATGTACCTTTCTCCAGCTGATCTCAAAGTTGTTAGTTTGTCTTCAAGTTCACACTGACTGAAATGCACATAATTCTTCAAGCAGCAGGATAAGCCTGTTATTAGACTAGCTTAACAGAAATTTCATTCTCAAAAAAAATGGGGGTAGGTAAAAACACATGGTGGTAAGCGAAGTTCTGGTACAGCTCTCATTAGGCCAATGTAATTTCTCAGGAAGTTGTAAGGGCTTAGAAAATTTCAAGTCAATCTCCTGTTCAAAATATGCTGAGATGGTACACTTCATCCACCACACTGTAGGATCTAACCATGCTCCTTTCCCCCTGAATCAAACCACCTCTGGATAAAGGTGAAGATTGCCTTGCTGCCTGGGACGACTGAAGCTTTCCTGATGCAAAAAAAGGACATTCCACAAAACCAGAGACACTACTTCATCCGCTCCTAATTCGGTATGGATTCATTCCTTCCCTGTCTTCCTACAAGGAATCATTATAATCAGTCGTAGTGCTGGGCCTTCACTGTTCATTGCAGGAGAGAAAAGTTTTTAGCAATACCTGCCATCTCCACCAACACCTGTAAAGGAGATTGATTAACCCCACGGGTAGATGATTGTTAAGTTTGTATGTAATAGAAGAAAACTCTTCCTGATACAAAATGTGATAACATTAATAACATGATAACATGCAGAACCATGATATAATCTTGCAGCAACACGTTGCAGTTTGGAAGGATCACATTGGACATTGGGAGAAACTTTTACACTGGCACATGCTGCTCAGGGAAGCTGTGAAACCCTTTCCTTTGCAGTTTTCAAGACTCAGCTAAGCAAAGCTAGGCTGACTTTCTATGAATAGGCGACTGTCCTGCTTCAGGCAGCAGGTTGAGCAGGATGACCCTGGGAGGTTCCTTCCAACCAATACTAATACAGTGAGCACCTGTACACTTAGAGAGAACAAATAAGATGCCTTAAGGCAACAAATGGAATTGTATTTGTAGAATTGTCAGACGATACAGAGGCATTTGAATATGCTCCTTACCTGTGGGACCTTTGGAATTACGGATTTCTTTCTAACTAGTTCTTTTACATATGCCCTGATGTTCTTGAAGCAGTCAAAACAGTCTATTAACTTTGTTAGCAGAATAAAGCTTTAGCTTTAAGGAATCCACAGCTTCCTTAGTGACTTTGAGAACAGGAGCTCTATGTTCCTTTCTCTTGTTTTAAAAGCATTGTCCATCTCAGAATGTGTTACAAAGCGGTACCAGAGAAGCTTTATTTTCCTCAATTGGAATTTCACACATTCATATTTTAACAATTACTAGATATAGCAGTCAAAGCCTCAGCTGATAACACCATCATTTCGTGGAAAATTCATCACTATTTAAAATTTCTATAAAGACATTTATTTAAACAACTATATAAACAATAAGTTCTTTGAAGAGCCTAGTTGAAATTTGTCTATTATACTGAGCATAAAAGCTTTTCAGCATTTTCCATCTCTTGCTCTGGAAAATCAAGTCTTTAGCACCACAAGATTCTGTGGCATACATTGCAAACATAAAAATAGGGAAAATGCAGAAAACAGATATTTTACAATTATTTTAGCAAGTATTTAAAAGATGTAGATTTTTCCTGAAGCATTTTCAGTTAAGTGGCAATAATTTTTAAATATCCTGAGATGTGTAATATGTTTTGAAGTTAAAAGGTTCATAGAATCCCATTCAAAAAAAAAAAAAAAAATCTATGAGATCACTTCTCTTATGCTAATATTTTTCTTCACTAATTTATGCTTTGCTTTAGAAATCTAGAATTTTATTTTTTTTTTAAAAAAGTGATGTGCAAAAATAACGTCAAACTGACTTAACAAATTTTAAACTGAGCTTTAGTGAAAGATTTGTTATAGAAACAGGCTTCAAACTAAATCTATTCAAAATATCACCTTACTTTTCCAGGCTGTTATGAAAAAAATATTCCCAAATATGACAGGCATACATGCCAACAGTTTTATAAATGCAAATTCACCTTACATAGACATAAATTAAAATAAATAAATAAATAAATACTTTTAAAGTAGATTTTACACATAACTTTTTTAACAAGTGAGATTCTTTTTCTCACCCTCCAAATCTGATATAATATTTCTAATACCTAAGTATCACTTTTCTATTAAAATACAGATTACAAGAAGATTGCTAATCAGATGTGTCAATTTTTTAATCACTGCATCTAATGTGTCAGTCTTTCTTCCTTAAGAAATGAAATCAAAAAATAAAAATATGCACATTAAGCCAGTTGGGTTTAAGTCAACTTTGCTTGATTAACTGCTTTAACAGAGAAATTAGCATGTCTGTAAGCAACTGAATAAACATTCAATCTTCAAGAAATAAAGTCATATATCTATAAACATTAATTCTGTAATTAACCTAAGCAGCAAAAACAACAGAGTAGCCGAAGGACACTGTTTACTAAAAGGGTGATTTTGGTAACACACATAAAGGAAGCAGAGTTGGCATTATCTTTTCTTCCTGTCTTTCAAAATTCTAGTGAAAAGAACAGCTCATATGGAGCCATTTAACTTTTCTTTTCCTATGTTGATGTCAGCTTTGCAGTTATACTTGGCATAACAGCTTTGATTAAACATTTTATATAATTGTAAGCTTCCTGAGGGGACTCAGAAAAGGAACTATCAGGTGCTTGGGTTACATTCCAGATGGCAAGAGATTTGCTCAGCTTCACACCCTCCTTCTCACTGATGATACTAAACCACAGTGGAATTCATTTGCAAGTAATTCCAGGAACCATCAGGCTGAATTTCAAAGAATTTTAAAAAATCAGCAACTGTGCTCTTAAAACAAAGCAGATGATTAGTAGATATCTGTTTTACAAACAATTTCAAGGCTTTCCCTTGAGAAATTCTTAAACCTGTGTCTGCAAGCATTACATTCTAAAACCACTGCTGTTACACTAAGGTTACATATGAACTCAAATGGCTTTCTACAGTTAATCCTATCCCAGATTTAACATGTAGCTAAATGGATACTAGAGTCAATAACTTCTAGAAGCAGACATGTATGGTAAGGGCACGCTGAGAAGGCAGCCCGTAATCAGATTCATTTGGGTTGCCAGCACAAATGGCCACTATCAAGATTAGCTTTTTTACTGCAGCAAGTTAGCTTCTGCAAGAAGTTATGAAGGAATCCAACCTCACCTGCAAAAAGAGCAATGCCAAGGTACACCTTCAGGATGTTTGGAAACAAACCTAAGGACTCTGCAGTTATATAGTCTGGAGAGCATCAGATGTGCAGGGCTTGGAGGACAATCACAGTAACCATTCTCAGAAATCTCGAACAAGCCTATTTTGCTGTTTGCCGTTCCCCTGATTCTAGCAGCCTGTCAGTTGTTCACACTTGTTTCTGACTTGCAAATAGAATATTTTAATGTGTGCTTATACATGCATAATGACAGAGCTGAACCAGCTTCTGGGGTTTTCCAATCCCATGAAAACAGGCATCTAGAATGACACTTGAGCACAGTGAAGGTATTTCCACTCAAAGCCTCATTCCAAAAATTGTCTCTGATGACTGAATATTCCTAAACTCACTATTCTGAGTTCAGACCGACTGCTTCTTGTCATGCACAAAACTGAACTAGGCTGAACTAAATTCCTGTAATAATAACTAAATACTGAATTGGACAATAAATATTTTTTTCTTTTTTAAAAGACTTCATCTGTTGGATTTCAGGCTCAAACACCTAGTAACACACTGACTGTCCCCTTCCATTACTCTGTAACACATGACTATAACAGCTTGAGGACGACTGAGGAAGAGCAGGCAGCCATGAAGGACTAAGTACTGCTTTGAATTTCAACAAAAGATCAATAACAATAATGATGTGATTGTCCTGCAAGAAGTCTTTGAAAGACTGGCTAAAGATACCCAGCCAGAGGAGAAGAACTTGAAAAGATACTTTTTTTTTCCTAACCTGGAACCATAGTTTTGTTCTGCATATGGAATAAAGCTATAATGCAGAGTGAAAACTGAACTAATGTTAACAACCACTATGAGATGATGGCTAAAAATAAAGGCTCATCAGAGCTACTACTACATGCAGATCCACTCAAAGTTATTGCAACAGACAACAGCAGAAGTAGTAGCTGCGGTGAAATAAACGCCTGATTTTTTTGATCCCAATTTCTTTTACTCACTCGGCATTATCCATTTTTTTTACTGCTGACAAGGAACAGTGAGTGGTTAAATATTTACATAAAATTATATGACTTGGATCTCACATCAAAAACTACAGAGGGAATAGCATACCTTGGAATGGGCTTCACTTTTATGCAGTAGACCAGTTTTCAAATGAAGATTAGTCAAAATACTGTGTGACAGGATTCATTATCCTCAGTAAAACAATCAAAGAACTCTAGGTGGTAATTTGAAAAATTAACATAAGTAATCTAATATCAGACTGTTTTACCAACTTAAGGTAAGATTAAGCAACTCTTGGAACTCAGGTTATTTCAGGACATGGAGTATTTCAAACTCCACTTCACTCCACATAAGCAGAATATAGAACCATTGGACTGGAGCATGTTAACACAGTATGGAACATCTTAAAAGTATGAACTTTGACAAATTAATTTTGTGGAATGACTTCTGCTTTCTTATCAATATAGATTTAATCAATACATACTACTTTTGACTGATCTGATGTAAAAGTTAAAATAGTATTTCACAATAAGGGATTCTTTGAATCAAAGAACTAAAAGTAACGTGAACCAGAATAAAGCTTAGTTGTATCTGACCTTGAAAAATCAGGATGAACTGCAATTCTTTAAAGCTTATGAAATTTAAACAAAAATTTAAGAGGACAGTCAATAAAGGATTTAGTCAATTTGCTTATGAAAAACACTTTAATGAAAAGTAAATCTTATGTTCTACCAGATATGTAAAATGTCATGCCTGAACTATATTATAGACCTAGCAACATAAATTAAAAAAAAACAAAAAACAACACATTCTTTCATCTCATATATAATATTATGGGACAAGTATTAGAAGTTTGAAACAGCAATGTATAAACATTTGTTCATGAAAATAATGCTCAGAGAATAGCATCATAATAATAGGAAAAGTCACATGAAGTTAAGTAAAAAATTAATATACACCCAAAAAATATAACTTCAATTAAATTTTAAGTTTGAACTCTGTATTGAAATTTCCATGACAAGCATTTTAAGGCATGTGCATACAGTACTGGTATTTTTGGTGTATTTGTATCTAAATTTTACTTCTAAGATTTTCATCTATTTGTTTGTTGGGATTTTTTTCAAATATTAATATACCAGTCTTGAGTTTGAAGAGAGCCAAGTCTTCAGGTCATAAGCATCAATTATAAACCACTGTTCTGACTGTCCTATTGATTAAAAAAAAATAAAAGTAGAAAAAACATTCAAGTCATAACTCAGTCTCATGAGACAGGAAGTGAACCAACAGAGCCACAAAAATTTCTATTTCATGCCACTTTGGAGACTTGAACATGTAGAAGATTCAGAATCCATTCAAGGAACAGCTATCTGAATTTAAATAACCAAAGATTATCTCACTTGTAACTCTTACAGAAATCTTTGTTCAAGAGAAGACTCAAAAATGGACAGAGCAACGTCAGCCAGGAAGGAAATCTGCAGCATCACGATCACACAGGGTGGTGGACCTCTGCAAATGATGCCTTTGCTTGCAATTCATCTGATTTAAATCTACTCATTTCCTTTTATCTACTTAGAAAACACTTTACAAGTATTTGCAAAAGAATCTCTGATATTATTCTCTTTCCATAAATAAAACTGCTAATAAATATCTCATACCTGCTAGAAATTGATGTGCAATTATGTAACATCCCAAAGTTTGAAAAGTTAGATTTCAATGTCATAATGTCTGACAATTATTTGGATGATCACGAACTTTTAATCTGTCAATGATATGTTAGAAAAAAGTGGCTATGATTACTCTGTTTATGCAAAATACTACTCTTTATTCCTATGAGGAGTATATAAAGCATAGACAATTAAAAATCATTTTAAGTCATGCTAATTCTTCATGTAAAGCTATTTTTGAACCTATGCATTATACACTTACTCATAGTCATGTGTTATCCCTGCCAAGACTTGTCACAAACACCTAGGAGAGCTCACCTCAGAGCAATCATTATAATTTTTATGGATTTATGTTTTACCAGTCCTAAAATGCTGTAAAGTAACAAAGTTTCCCTGTTCTTCTTGAATGGATAAACAAATAGGCATTTGAAGAGGTCTGGGGGTATGTGAAAAGCCAAGAAGTTGACAGGATCAAAATATTTGTAGCTCTAGTGATTCTACCACACCAATGCCTACTTGAGAAACAGCTTTTCATGCCGTTAACAGTATTTATTTAAATAATAAATATCTAAAACTCCATTAATTTTTAAAACCTTAGCTACCCACTAGGTGTGTTCTACATTTTCAACCTGGCAAGGTCTTCTCTATTCAGTTTTACAACCCTCTCCCTACTTCTGAAGTAGAAAATAGGACTCTTACCTATGGTCAGATAAAATGCAAAGTCTCATGAAGAAATTATTTATCATATGAATAATTTCATAGATAGGTAAGAAAGATTCCTCCTTTTTTTAAGAACTATGAACTATGTGAGGCCAAGGCTGCCTGCCTGACTTGCTTACAAGTAATCAGAAGATTTGTGGGGAAAGACATGTTGATAATGAAACCATCTTAATGCTTCTAGATTTTTCTTTCTTTTAATGCAGACTTGTATTGCCTGTTGCTTTTAGATATTTCATAGACACATGAACATTTCAAACAAAAATGTGGCAGCTTCTTAGGAACGTGCATTACATATATGTTTCAAAGAGCCATTATGGGTCATATGGTGCCTGACTCGTCTGAAGCTGAATAGAGCTGCAGAAGGGAATAAATCCTCCGTAGTTTCTCTTGTGCACCCATCTAGGAAGAACAGCAGCTCCAATAGAGGATAACACAGCTATTCTTTCTGCATTTTTGCCCTGAGAGAGAGTTTCTGGACTGCTTGGACAATACTTCGGAAGGCAGAAGAAAGTGAGTCTTCTGGTCTCTGTTAACAGATGTTCCTTGAGGTGCACATTACCTGCGCACTGTGCCTTTGTGAGATCACTGAAAGGACATGGATTTTTCCAAAGGATTCAAAAGAAAGGGAAGTAAACTGGCACGCTGGGTTTGTTAGAATAGTTTCTTGTAACAGTCAAGTGCAAATACGCCTTCTCCTTTAGCATGTTCCTTTGCAAATGAATCAGAGAGAAAAGTAAATCTCCAGCTACACCAAAACAGAGAAATGAAATTGGAAAGATGAGGAAAGAGGCAATTTTTTTGTTCCTTGACTAAGTGAAAGAAAGGAGAGCTCCTCGCTTCTAAATAAGTTACAAATATTAGCATAGTATCTACCCTCAAGGCAAATCTAAGACAGCTCAGACTGACAATGAAAACCACCCATGGCAACCAGTAAATAGAGATTTCACATTTTTAGGACAGAGGTTCTGGGACTGCCTACCCAAAAGATTCATCAAAAATTTACTGAAGCTGGTAATAGGGCAGCTTCTTTCCTCATACAGGACTACAATGAAAACCCACGAATGTTCAAACCTTCCTAAGAAAAGCAACAATGTACATTCAATTATTTCAGGATGGACTCTTGCACATGTCAAAAATAATTTTGTGATATGAACTTTTACAATTAATAGAAAGACTTTAAAGACGATTAGGAAATGCAACAAAGCATATAATACAGCAAGGAAAGTGAGAGCAAGGCACTTTGGGATGCTATTTAAGGGCAATGTTTTTATTAATTAATCTCACAATCACAAAGCATCTGTCAGCTATGGCAAAATATGAAGGAAGAATGAAAGAAAGATTGCACTGTAGAGAAAAAATAATGCATAATGAGTTGGTATAGAATTATCTCCCGTGGACCATCTGAAGAATAGTAGATTGAATCATATGAGGAATAAACAAAATCTGTTCATACACCTTGTGTTGGGAATGAACATAGACACATCTGCCTGAGACAAGGGAAAAATGCTATCTTGTGCTTTTATTCTCACGGGCAGTACAGATTGACACTTTGGGTGATTGAAACCACGGAGCTAAATATTCATTAGAAAATACATGTAAGTCAGTCCCTTCTGAAACAATGAACCATTTGCAGGTGTGTGCTTTCCAAACATGTTCATTTCTTTCATGATTCAGACAATTTAGCTGAATATACTTTTGCTGGAAAAAATCATCAACAGCTTGTCTGGACTGTTTTTGCTCCTTATTCTTGGAATTATGAAATCAAAAAGCAGAAAATAGAGAATGAGACTATGAAAAGGTTTTCAAAAAGTACCTACCAAAATGCATCCTGAAATTAAGGTTTAAGATGTGCATATTCCCCTGTACAGGCCTTGTATAGTGAATGACCGATACAAGCAATGTGATTTTGATATGAATTTTAAGCAATTAATACTCTAAAAAATATTCTTAAATTCAAGGAATTTTCACATGCAACTGGAAAGTTTCTGTCTAATCACAGATAATATTTTGACAGATAAATCACAACTGTATAGCTTTAACTTTTATTTATGGAAGTGTTTTAAACTTCACTTATATCTCCAACCACATAACTACGCCCTGTGCATCCCAGAGCTCCCAGTGTAGCACCTTTTAATCACTTCTCATTCACTACGAACTACAGAAAAGGTTAATGTTGCCCTTTCATATTCTGTGCATTTCTTCTTCCAGAATAGCCAGATAGTGATTTCCTTCAGCTGAGTCCCTAGCCACATTACTTTGGTATGTTTGTATTCATAGTGCGGTGCCAGACAGATTTCCACTGTCAGTTATATGGCAGGCCAATGCTATACCACCAACAATATATAGCACCATTGCTGACTGAAGAAGATAATGAACTGAAAAGCTCCAATGCATTCTTTAAAAAGAGTTGTAGTAAAGAAGCTCTACCTCTGAATAACTGCTATGTGGCTGTTGATATAACCAGGAAAATTCCTACTTCCATGGACTAAGCATGTGGTGATACCATGGTGAACAGGGTTTATCTTTTGAACTGGTTTATCTTTTCCTTTCTGCCTGTTAAGAACAACTATTTCATTTTTGTATTTCTATTATATTTATCTTCAAATACGATTACACATTAGGAATCAAAATATTTTTCCATAACAATATCAAATCAATTATTAAACCTGAAGTTTTCTTACTGTCTTGACCACCAATACTTACAAGGTATATGAACTTCCCTTAATTGCACATGAGAAATTAAAAATGTGCTGCTAATGTGCAATTCTGCTATTAATATACTTTATCAATTAAAATTTAAATGAAATATTTTGTAGAGGTTTGTCCCTACAAGTCATATTTATGTTTTATTTTCCAAGATAAAGCAATACCAGTTTTACATTTCAATTAAAAGCAATGATTGTAGTGGACAGTTTCCAGTTGAATAGTTCCCTCTTTTCCTAGGTGTTTACATGTCCCTTGGCATATGTCTTCTTTCTTGTAGCAACTCAACATTTCTCCAGTCTATGCTGTAAGTCACAGCAGGTTATCTAATGCTGTGACTTGAAGCTGTGAAGGGGAGGAAATTAAAGATAAGCATGTATTTGTATTTCTTCCTATTACATCTTTTCTGTATTTTTTCTTTCCCATCTGACGAAATCATTATAAACTCATCATCCATTCTGGGCCCACAGATGCCAGGAAGCAGATACTAGCAAACCACCACATCTCAGGAGAGGCCGTGCCCAGATAATCATCACTGTGTTTGCCCAACAGGCCAACACTGCTCGGTACAAAATGCTTCTTAGCCACATCTGCCATAGGAAAAAGCTGTAAGCAAAAAGCCTCCCATGAGCTCTCACAAAGAATTCACTGAGATGAAGAACAAAATCCAAAGCGGTCTGACTTAAAAATTACACATGCAAGCAACTTGTAACTAAGTACAATGTTCTCCTGCCCAATCAATCTTTCTCAACAGATCTTTTTTTTCCCACACAGTTGAAACATGTTCCAGTCCTAGCATGATTTGTTTTCTTGAACACCTGAACATAGATCATTAAAAGTTTAATGATTTTTTGATACAAAAGATCATTTGCATAATTACAACAGAAAGACAAGAAGCTAATACTAAATACAAAATTTTGTCACTCATTAAACTCAGTTAAGGTTTTACAGAACATCTGCAAAGGTTTCCATGAACTGTCCCAGTGTTTGCTTTGGTGTGAACTGGGTTCACCCCTCTAAATTATCACAGCTGTCAGTAACTATACATTATTTACAGCAAATGAGGTATAGGAAAGCCCTCAGCACTCCTCAGGTTAAAAGGATAGATGTGGTGTTAGACTGCTATTCTGTCAGATGCAAAGGAATAATGCTTGTATGGCCACTAAAACAGACTCAAACTGATAAGATGCCTCTACAGCACTGATGAGTAATGGTCCTGAACCCCACAGTTTAGGCCATACTGTTCTGGGTATCCTTTAGTGAAGTGGATATAGTTCGTGCTACAAAGACAATCTAATACACTAATAAACCAACATATTATCTTATGACCACTTTCCAACCTCAGTTATACTGCTACCAATTTCCTATAATTTCACTGTAATTCATTAACCGGTAGTTTTGTCTACAAGGTTCCAAGTAGGTCTGTAATACATATTTTCTAGTGTGTTACATAAAAAGCAAATATGATTGTACCCATTAATTTCAAATACAACTATTTACTTTCCTACCAAAATTGATTTAAACAGAGCATAATCATTCATATATTTTGACTGACCTATTCACTTTTAAATCGATTAGTTCAGTCTTCTGGATTACAGGAAACTAACAAGACATCTAGACATCCACGACAGAAAAAAAAGTGCTCATTTCTGGACGTGACTGCTCAGGTGACAAATGCCTTATGTATTACATGATCTACTGTGGACTGTGACCAACCATAGCTGTGGGCTGCAGATGTAGTGATCCCAATTAACGTGCAAGCTTCTCATTGTAACACAAGACTACAAAGATACTATGATAATTATCAGCTCCCTGTGTGCTATCCTCACTGAACAGTCTCTTAGTCATCTGCTGTTTCCCAGCATTTGAGCATTTCCCACCTTTCCCCTTCTTCCCTTCCTAAGCATGGCAATTTTCTACAACAGTTCTGTTTCACTGACATTGTGAAACTGCACAGTAAAGGGCAATTATTTTGAATACAAGACGCTACATACTCACGGGAACCAAAAAAAAGGCAAATGAACTCACTATGTGAAGAAAGATAAAATGATTGTGGGCCATATCGATAGGAAACTGCAAAATCAACTCTTTTTCTTGTTTCATCCTTGTTGTCTCCATGTGCATGCAGAAACACTTGCTGATATACATCTACAGCAAAGTACATGCATACAGGATTGTTTGCAGTTTCTTGTAAAACAATATTCTAAAAATAATCTAAAAAAAAAACCCACTAGGGAATAAAGTACATATGATTTTGCAGATAATTCTTTTTTAAAGTAATTGAGATTTAATCTTTACCTGTATCACAACTTTCTGTCAGATTGGGAATCTCTTAAGGAAAATCCTTAGCTTGTCATGTAGGATACCCTGACTATCTGAAATGGCCACAAACTTCACCCTTATTCAATTAGGGTTGTTACAAGTTCTTTACAGTATTTCCACAGATCATGAAACTACAAGTATGTAACAGAAAAAGACTGTAAAAAAGAACATATATTTTCCCATACATGAATAATTACATTTAACAGATTTTGTTCCATTTTTAAGATGCAGAGCAAAGTTTAGGAACAGCCAGCAGGTTGAAAACTTAGACATTAAGAAGAAATTGAAGAAAATAAATGTAACAATACCAGTCAGTAATGCCTATCAAATCCTGCCCCAATGACAGCAGCCTTACTGCAGAATTCCTCAACCCAAGCCAAACATAACATTGATACTTAAAATTGTCAATTCTCATATCCTATTTAATCTTACTACACTTACTGTTATTACTAACATAATTTTGTGATAATAAAGCCATTTCCTCTTGCTATAATTTTTCTAAAGAACTGAATGATGCTTCTTTATGATACATTAGATACATGCACTGTATTTTTGCTATCCATTATGCTGGTATTTTATTCTGAAATAACTCCCAAAGGTCTGCTATCAGTGGACAGCAGATGGAACTTTATTCTTTTTAGTGGCTGGAAAACTTCCCAAAGTAATATAAATCTTGTTCTTGTACTCATTGCTCAGTTCTGATGTACCCTGACCAGTTCTCAAGTTAGAAGCATACCTATACAAAAATGGAACTAAATGTATATACTCTTTTTAGGGAAGATTTACTCTTCTGAGAGGTTCAACAGAAGCCTTGGGACCATTCCTTCAGCATGTCTGAACACTGCCTGTGAGGATGGGAAGTCAGTCACAATGGAGATGTTCAGAACTTTGATGGTAAAATGGACCTTTATAATTAGTAGCAAAAAAGAGCAATCTATTACATGCATGACTAATCTTATATTAATTGCCAGCAAATTAAACTAGCCTTTTCTTTTACTGCCTCAGTGTTTCACATGTTCACCATAAAAAGTTGAATTTGTGGTACTTGACGGCAAGTGAAGCTCAACAGAGCCAATTAAGACAAGTAGAGCAAAAAGGACACATTTTGACACATGCAAGGACTGACTGTGAAAGAGTAAATGCTTTGATCTGAACCCCAGTTGGAGTAACAGGGCACATATTATGAAACCTCATTACAAATTTCTGACTCTGGCATTACACAGTTGACCAAGAAAAGAGACTGGGTCCCATCCACCTTGGTAAAAATGTGAGGATCAGCATTGTGCCAGGTCAGATTCTGGTTTATTGATTACATCTGCCTCTAGAATGAAATGAGATGATGCTGTGACATTAATAGGACATCCAAATACATTTTATTAAATGTGGAAAAGTCCTACTTTGACATCAGAAATTGCTATTTTTACTGTAAATTTCACTCATTACAGAAGTTTGTGACAACTTGGGTTACTCTGTGCTCTTTCATAGGATTGTGTCTAATGGCCTTGAGGTTAAGTATAGTTTCTAGAATGCCATTTTTTCAGTTCTAGATTTCCTTTCTAAGAACTCTTTATACCATTCTCCTTTCTCTATATATGCAGTTCCATTTCCCTGTGCATCTAGGTCTTCCAGAAACCCTGAGTTTCAGAAGTCCTATGAATATGGTTGCTTTTCAAGTAACTCTCTGTTTAGTAAGAATTACGAATTTTCACAGCAGGGTTTACTATTTCATCTTGGGCCAGGCTTCTTGAATTTTCCAACACTGGCCACCTAAACAAATACTAAAACACAACTAGGTTCCCTCCCCCCCTCCCCCCTTCCCCAAAGTGGTGACATTCAGAAGCAAAAATTGAAGAGAAATAAAGGAGAACAAGATGCTACAGCTGAATTTTGCCTCTTTTTGCATTCAAGCAACTCTGCATTATTTCACCAAGGTTTTCAGTGGGTGATAGGTAGCTGATATCACTCACATTGCCAAAAACACTGGGCCAAGGGGAGGTGGGGAGCTGAAAGCCACAGAACTGTGGACACTAAAAAAGGTTAATTACCTGACACTTTTTCAGAAACAAGAAAAAACAGCTCTGCATTTTTATGACTTTTGCTGCAATTTAAGGCAGAGTTTGCCAGTTCTACAGAATGAGACACATGACTGAACACACATGCCTCCTCATCAGTTCTAGTAGTCTGAAAGTGTCTTTCTCCCTAAAGGTATATCTACTCCCTAATAATTTCTGTTCTTCCACAGTGGTTCAATCATTTTGGACTATGAAAACATTGTTGATTATTTCAATTCTCCACACAGTGTCCATACATGATTTAGCTATTCTAGTATATTTTAACATACAGACTTAGTCAACAGCTGAACTTTTAGGTTCTGTCTCATTTATGAAACATAAGAGGACATAAGTACACAAAGGTGAACTGTACTTAATGGCTAGTCCAGACAGGCAAAGAATTTTAAAATAAATAATAATATTTCCAAGCAACCATATTCAAAAGATAAGTCTACAATCATAACACTGGTCTTTAAGTCCTGACAGAAAAAAGGGAATAGGATTTGTTGTCTTCATTTCATTCTACTGAGGTGCACTTGTCAATCATTTATTTCTAACATGCAACAGCCAGTAACCTTTTTAAAATATAAACAACAACAATAGCCTAAGTTCTGAATAAGATGAACCCACAAGTGTGGTTGTAATTTTTGGAGAAAGACCAGAATGGGGTGGGGGTGAGGATTCTTGGTAAGTCAAGGGAACTGTCATAGAATTTGGGTCAGGTAAAATGTTACGTAATTTGACTTTTTAATAAACAGATATATTCATATATATTATAGTGTAATAATTGTATGTGGCTCTTAAAGGAACTGTCTCATAAACAGATACCAAAACACTTCATTAAAGTAATCAGAATCAGTACAACTACTTTACAGATGGAAAAATTGGGACAGATGGAAAAACTGGGACAGATGGAAAAACTGGGACACAAAGGACTGAAACTACCTGACAAAGGGAGCAGCCAGCAAAGCCCCCAAATTGACCTTATACCTCAAAAATCCAACAGAGGTATTCCTCACCCAACAGTATCCCAAAAGAAGCATCTCTAGACCTAAACATTTTACTTACAGACAAAAAACTACCCAAATTAAACAAAATGCAGCTTATTATGTGCAGTAGCTTGCAATTTTCTCATGCCCTTTTTTATAAAATCTTGTTTCTATGCATAGTATAAGAAGTATAAGAAATATGAATATTTCTTATTCACCTGATAAGAAACATTTCCTGCAAGCTTCAGATCTGATCTAGATATAAATACCTATTTGTATTGTCTTTCTGAATATGTAAAGCTTTCAGGCCTTTCATTAGAGTGAAAACACACCAAAGAAATCCTAATTGCTTTGACTCTGTGTCTTTGACACCAAAAAAATTTAGGAAGGGCAAAGCATAAAAGAGAAAGGAAAAGCAGACATGACAATTTCAAGGTAGTGTCCTTGTCATTGCCCTAAGCATGAAAAAGTCAAGAAGCTTGCTAAACAGTTTACCAAGAACACTTTTGTCAGTATTTAGTGTAAATATTTTGTAATCAGCACCTACATTTTATAATTTAATCCTCAGAAGACTGATGAGCAAACTTAAATTTACTCCAGTGCTTAAAAGTTTATTTTGTGCATAAATCTTTGAGATCACCTCTGAGTCATCCACTTAATGCTTGTGATATAAAACAATGTGTCACCATAAAGTAATGTATCACTCTCATTATTTTTGGAATAAGAACTTTGTCTGGGAAGCTAACTCTGACCATGTGGGCTGACAAGGCAACATTTCCAAAACTGTACAACACTTCACATGGGAAAAACCGGACAAGAAAATAATCAGAATTTTCAGAATTACAGTTCATGTTTACAAATCTCAGTGATTTTGAAATAATAGAACATTTGTCTGATTATTTACAGGTTAAAGCCTAGTTTAGACCTATCACACATGGCACGCCATTAAGTTCTGAAAATGAAAAAAAAAAAAAATGGAAAGGAAGCATGGTCCTATAAAATAAAGCATAAAAATCAGCTTATACTTGTAAAGGTTCTGCACTGTAAAAAGGTTGTATTCACAAACAGCTTCCGTTCATTATGGAGTATGTTTCTAATCTCCTACTGCTGACTCACAGCAATTAAGCTAGGAAACATAGTCAAGGTACAGAGACAGGCAGACAATTCACTATTGGCAGATAAACTTATTCACAGTGGTGAATTTGGCTCTAGGGACAAAAAAATGAGCTGTCATGAAATCCTAGAAAAACAAAGTTTTCATGTGCTTTTATCCAAAAATTAGAGAAAATGGAAAGAGGTGTATGGAATAATTAGGCTGACAACACTATGTTTTTTATTTGCAGCAGGCAAAGCCATAACAAAAACAAACAACTGAAAACAGAAGCAAGGTGGCTAAAGCATTAGGTTTCTTTAGATTCTAAATGTTTCTTTAGTGATGGAATAATCTGTCACCTACATCAAAGAAAAGGTTTGGGTAAAAAAATTCATTGTTCTGCCAATATTAAGTAGCATATGCAAACAAACAAACAAACAAACAAATAAACCAAAGTTGCATTGGTGCAAAGAAAAAAAGAATCCAAGTCATAAATGGGGCTTTTACATATGATCTCATGAGGTAAGTACTCAAGAAACATCAAGCTTTCAATAGCTTGGCAAATACATAGGGACAGAAGCTTGGTCTCTGCTCTGTTATAGTAATAGCAGACATACCTGTGACCTTTAATCACATGAGGTTTTATTTCTTTTATTTATTTTAACGTGCTGTGAAACTGTGTTCAGTACAAAATGAGAGGACAGAGATGTTTCAGGCAATTACAGCCTCTCATGCTAAAGTTTTCACGGTACCAGTTTACAGCTGGCTGTACTGCAATAGGGAAACCCAAGATCCCAAAGGAACTGGTGGTAACCAGAGAGCTGGGACAAAACAATGGTACTATCTTCAAGACACTCTCTTACGCCTGACCATGACAAAAATTAATAGCAGGAAAAGCTGCTTCAGCTTTTTCAGTTACCTACCCTAAAGTAACTTGTTAACTTCTTTATCTGTATCTGCAAAGAAAATAATTTCACTTTAACATTTGAGATTTCTTAATTCTTTTTTTCATGTTTCATCTCAGAAATACTCTTTTAACAGGGAGTTTAACTAAAAAAAAAAAAAAAAAATTGCCACTCAGTATTACATGCCAGATATTTATTCTTTTATGATGGTACATAGTTTTAAATCTGGTGAAGAATTTATACAGCTTTCAGAAATAGGTTCTCTCAAACACTGCAACAGTAAATAGACATTACTTGGTATTTATGTCAGGACACGGAACTTCTAGAGCAACTCCAGGAGGCCCACAAAGTTGATAAGAGAACTGGAGCACCTGCCCTATGAAGACAGGCTGAGAAAGTTGGGGCTGTTTCAGCCTGGAGAAGACGACCTCATAGCAACCTTCCAGTATCTGAAGGGGGCCTATGAGGAAGCTGGCGAGGGCATCTTTGTCAGGATCTGGAGTGACAGGACAAGGAGTAATGGATACAAATTGAAAGAGTGGAAATACAGGTCAGATATTAGGAAAAAAAAAATTACTGTGAGAATTGTTAGAGACTGGAACAGGTTGCCCTGGGAAGATGTGGTTGCCCCAACCCTGGTGGTGTTCAAAGCTAGGTTGAATAAGGCCTTGATCAGCCTGGTCTAGTGGGAGCTTAACCTGCCCATGGCAGTAGGGATTGGGACTAGATGATCTTTAAGGTCTATTCCAACCCCTTAACATTCTATGATTCTGCATTTTAATATCTTCTTATTTGAATCTAGTATGCATTTTTCATAGGAAAATATTTTCTACACTGTGAGAGGAGAAAAAATGATTAATTTGATTCATTCTTCACAAGTCACTTTATCCATTATGCATCTTCTATTTCCAGAGCTGGGTTTTTCAAAATAGGTTTAGTTTATATTGAAGGACATTTCAACAAAAGAGCAAATACCCTGCATGTTTCCTGTTATTTCAGACCACCAGTAATGAAGCGTATTTCATGTTGTAACATCAACCATGTTAAGGTTAGTTTATGTTAGAGCGGTCCTTGCAAAAGCTGTGGTTGTAATAATCATTAATGCATAAAGTGCAAACTATTGGTCTGGGCAAGCCTTCCAGCACAAATGGGCTGCCCCTGAAGGCAGATATTTACAATGAGCTGAAGCAAGATACAATTATTTCACACTTTGCCCCTGAGCATTTAGAAAAAAACAAATGAAAATCTGTCTGATTGGCAGTGAAGTGAACAAAGAAATACTCAGTGCTGGTGAAAACATTACACAGGAGCAAATACTATCTCCCTAGTTTTCTAAGTAGGTGTCTGAAAACAGATACATAAAATTTAATAACTACATATAAAAGGCCAGAGAGTTTACAAATATTTTTACAATCAAATGCAGAAAAGGTAATTTTTTTTTCGTATGCAGATAATGTTAATATGCTCCACCATCTTATTGCCATTTAGAACTTGAAAGTGTATGGCAATATTATTCAGTACTAGGAGATTGTTTACAGTTCTCAAGGTCAAATGCTTACTTACGACCACTAGTCTTTAATCAGCACCATTGCTCTTTAAGAACAAATATCTTAGACCATGGATTCTCTTTCATAAGATGAAGAAAACATGAGGGTGGGAAATTACATCTCTCCTGCATTTTATAAAAGCTCTTCCTTTGAATGTAATTTTTCTCTTCTGCTTTTCATGTTGTCATTGATCAATAAACAAACTTGTTCTAAGTGTATAAACATCTACACTTAACACTCCTTTTCACTCTCACAAACCTTACAGCGTCTACTCATTTTTAGGGGAGACTATATTCTATTTTTAATTAACACGTTGCAGTGAAAGATTTTTAGTATCACGGGTCATGGACCTCAGAACTTCAGACAGGAAATCACAGAGATATCTGAAGACTTACAAGCTAACACCTACAACAAAAAACCCCATTGTTTACTCTTATTTCTTTCAGAATAGGGGTGTACAGAGTTGCAACTAAGGGACAAAAATATCCTATCAGTCCAAAAAGGTCAAGCATTTCTAAATTCAATAATGGTTGACAAAAAAAAAGCATATTAGCTCAAAATTATGAACCTAACTGAAAACTAACCCAGTTCTTATCACTTACATTTTCATACTGAGTAAGTGTTCTATGTGAAGTATTCATGCAGGAGAGAAAAAAAAAATCTGCAAATAAATTATGAATTATTTTTTCATCTCTTTTTCAGGACACCAAGTGATGTGCTTTGGTGTCTCCAAGTTTCCTTTGCTTTAAACATAAAATGTTATATTTTAAAATTTAATCATCATGTCATAAAGCTATTACAAAGGACCCATGAATAATAGCTACTTCAGAAAAATTTTCGGTAGGTAGTGTTTAATGTTGACTTTAGGATGAGCAGTTTATTATTTGCCAACAACATTGTCTACCTTTTCATGGTCAGCCAGTTTCTTTTGGGCAAGATGCATTAAATTTTAAGGAAAATACCTAGTTCACAAAATTATTTCCCGAAGTGTATTCAGAGACCTATTTTCAGGCCTCATGCTTTGGGACACCAGCATCTGATTTAAAATATTAACAACCAAATATTTTTTGTATCTTTATATACAAGTAGAGGAAGAGGACCATCAGTATTCATACATATTTCTAGGCATTTTCTGTTTGACGTTGATCTTATTTCTTCATTACTCTCTCTTTTATAGCATAAGCTTTAAGGCAATGTATGCTTCATTTTACTACATGACACTTTTGCTAGAAGATCATGAACATCTTCTTCATCTACTTCCAAACTCTGTTCCTCCTAAGTCATTAAACAGCTCATTTTGTATTGCAACATTATGATTAGCTTCCTATCACTTCTTAAAACATTTGATACCTATTAAAAAATTACAGTGTTTTTCAGATGAAGTTTTACATTTGAGAGCATGAACTTGAATCAAGTTAACACTAAAGGAGTTGATCTCATCCTAAAATAGGCTGTGCTGGTTTTAGGTGAGGCAATTTTTTTTCACTAGTGCTGGTATGGGGCTATGCTTTGCATTTATGCTGAACACAGGGTTGACTGTATAGAGAGGGTTTTATTATTGCTGTGCAGTGCTTACACAGAGCCAAGGCCTTCTCTGCCTTTTATAGTGCCACGCTGGGGAGGAGACTGGGAGTGTGTGGGAAGTTGGGAGGAGACACAGCTGAGACAGCTGAACACACCTGACCAAAGGGATATCCCATACCATGTGACATCATGCTCAGTATATAAGGTGGGTGGAAGAAGGAGAAGGGGAGAATGTTTGGAGTGGTGGCATTTGTCTTCCCAAACCACCATTACATGTGCTGGAGTCCTGTTTTCCTGGAGATGGCTGAACACCTGCCTGCCCATGGAAGAATTTAATTAATTCCTTGGTTTGCTTGCATGTGCGGCTTTTGCTTTCTCTGTTAAACTGTCTTTATATCAACCCAAAAGTTTCATGGCTTTTACTGTTCCAGTTCTCTCCCTGATCCCACTGGTGGGGGAGTGAGCGAGCGACTGTGTAGGGCTTGGTTGTTGGATGGAGTTAAACCACAGCATAGGTATGCCACTTCAACCCCTCGGCTTCAGCTGGAGGTACGTGACTATACAAAACTAAACACAGATGCTTTAAACCTTAGCTAGACTACCTACTTAAAGGTAGCCTAAAGTTTGCAGAGTGAAGATTCACCACAAGCGCATTCAAGACATAAGCAAGTTTTTGAACATTATTACAGTTACAATTGTTGGTATTTAGCAAAAATTAAGGAATGGACAAGCTCACATACAACAAAGAAGTTTTTGAAGACAAAGTAGGGTAGCCAACTCTCAGTGGTGTGGATTTACTAGTGAAGAAGGTCTTATTTAAAATGTAATCTAGATGCAATGATATCATAGCTCCAAAGATATCAATCTTCACTTGGAAACCTGTATTTCTGTTCATTAGAATTATAACTGTGTACCTAAAAAACAAATTATTGGGATGTGGTTGAACTATTGCTTCTAGATAAGTATTTTATATACTAATAATATATTATGACTTTTGTTTATATTTTGTATATTGTGCTATGCATTATTATTTCTTAACTATGCTTTGTCACCAGCAAGTAATTAATCTTCATCATACTTTTCTACTTGGAAGATTTCAAGAACCTAAAGGCATTCTGTGAAAGCTTTGAACTTTCAATTTCCTTTGTACTTTCCATTTTTCTCCCTATTCTGCTGGTTCACACATACTGAATATAGCAAAAAAAGGTCACAAGTGAAAAAGAGAACTGTAGCAGCCCTAAAACCAATACAGTATTGGAGTAAACAGAATGAAAAGTAAATCTTTATAAATATAGTTCAAGAATGCAACAGAAACTGTTGTTGAAACAGTTTAGTAAATTGCTCTTTAGTGGCAGCTGTCACTAGAACTTACGTCTCATTTCTGAAGCTACTACAAAAATTACTTTCCTTGCCATTCCAGTTTTATAAACCATAAGTTAAATTATTTCTTGAGTGGACTCAAATTACTAAGTCCTGATGTTTTTCATATTTCCCTGAGTATCTCATACTTTCCATACAAGAACCTTTTCACTTATTGTAGACCTCTTGGAAAGAGAAACCATTACCTATTCCAAACTAGGACTGTCACTACGTATATAAACAAGTAAAATAAGCCAAGTACCTTGAGTTTTAGTTTTCTAAAAGGAAAAGACAACTGAATTTATTTCAGAGCATTTCCAAATAGTGGTAACTACATGATATCCAGGTGGAATAATCAGCTTTCTGCAGTAACACTCCAACAAAGCATATGAAATATCTCCCAGAAATACTGTAATTTAGGAAAAAAGGTGTAGTTTTGAAACACCAATGCCAAGAATTGACACCTATATACTTTGTGATACGTATCACTGTTCGTGATATACTTACGGTGTTGTAGGGTGCTAACTTAGCTGTATTTTGTATATTGTTTAATTCTGTATTGTTACTTTTCATACAGATCTTATGTCCAGTTATAGTAATGATGTACT
This sequence comes from Xenops minutus, assembly GCA_035221455.1. Taxonomy (NCBI): domain Eukaryota; kingdom Metazoa; phylum Chordata; class Aves; order Passeriformes; family Furnariidae; genus Xenops; species Xenops minutus. Next base: position 49,083,402 of record JAWWEE010000122.1, on the reverse strand, counting down.
TGTGTTGATAATTAAGCATTTAAAAAAAAAAAAACAACACAGCCATTAATGGCACTATTTTTTTTTTTTTTTTTTTTTTTTTTTTTTTTTTTTTTTTTTTTTTTTTTTTA
>JAWWEE010000122.1:49061950-49083192 GCA_035221455.1 Xenops minutus | reverse complement strand
TTTTTTTTTTTTTTTTTTTTTTTTTTTTTTTAGTTTATAAAAATATAGTCAAGTTTCAGGAATTACAAAAGGCAATTACCAATCAGAAAATATATCTATTGCAAACAATCTGCTTTTTCAGTGCCAGAAATGCCATAAGTGCAAAGGAATGACATTTGATCAAAACCAGACAGGCTGCTAGTTAGGAATCGGATAAGTGAACATTAAAGAGGACAAAGTTACAACAACCTAAGTCAGTATTTGCCATGTCAGGCTGTCAATTGCATTTCTAAAGAGATGCAAGGACTAAAGAAGGAAAGGTTAAAAAAAAAAATCTTGATACTGACAAGTGCAAAGAAAGAGGCAATAGCAACAGTGGTCATGTTGGACTTGTTGATTTTCTCTCTGAAAAAGACACCAGACTCCTCTATAGGTATGGAAATGACAGCAGAAGGCAAAAAGTGTTATGTATGCATAAAAGGCCACTTAAATTACTTGAGCCATGAATATCCAGGTGAGATGCCACTGCTGCATATGTAGAATATTGTTTCTGGCCTAAGAAGAAATTCTGTTACACACAGTTCTTCCCTGTGAAGACAATTTTGTTCGTATTGCTAACCACAAGAAGTCACACTTGTTTGCCACTGGCTTCTTCAGCAAGACATGTCCCACTCCACAAATACAATTCTGGGGCTCTGACAGGAAGGGTGTAATCCTGCAGAAGAGTGAACAACACCGGCAGGAAACAGTGGTCTTGAGAATAAGTAGCAAGCACTCACAGCGTAAAGGGCTGTTGCAGTCACTTGAAAGAGTGTACTTGCCTGGAAATTGGATCAGCACAGCTGGGACGCATTGAGCAACTCAGTATAAGTGTTTCCGCATCATGGGATTTGATTTCAGAATTCTCTAAATTCAAGAATATTTTGAAACAAGAGAAATTATTCCCAAACCAAAACATGCTATTATTTCAACTGCCCATGTTTGCCATCATAAGTGCTTATTGCACCTGATACGTGGAAGAACAAGGCATAAGATGAAATCAAAGTTACATTTCTGCCTACATCAGCTGTCATTGACTGGATATTTCAGTTTCACAAATTCAGCAAACTGATAAGGGTATTGCTGCCTCCACCGCTGAGCACTGATGAATCTTTGAATGCTAAAACATTGGCCATTCCTTCAATCACGTTGTGGGGTCGCGCTTCATCTGTGCTAAATTAATTACTATCCTCATGATGAACCACTGCAACATGGTTCCAGATTGTGCCACTCTACCTGTAGCAAGTCTGGATATTCACTTGCTTCCTTGGCCAACCAAGTCCTAGAAATGACTGTCACATAAGCACCACCAGAACATTCTGTCCCTGAACGCTAAGAGGAAAAACTTTTTGAAAAAATATTCAGAGGAAAAAAATCATATCACTATTCTTGAAGAGTTGTTGAGCAATCTTAGCCATGTTACAGCATACCCAAAAAATTCTGAGTTAGCAAGCACATCAAGAAGAAAGTGATAAATGAGGGTATCACTAGACAGATTACTCTGTATGACATGCTATCCGAGAAGCTGTTGTCTCAAATCTGCATTGATGCCTCTGTTTTTCAAAAAAGAATGCCCAGACTGTGGCAGACTCTTACTTGAAATGAGTTAAGATCACAAATACCTACTGCAGCAGTTTCTGCTCTTTGTTTGGTGTGACTAATGAGTTACCAGGTTCTGTCATATCCACCAATAGACCTGCATTTCTAATGAATTTGAGGGCTTTGCCAAAACTCTCACTCATTGAAGCTATCACCATCAAACAATCAGGCTGAATAAATGATGTAGACATTTAAAAGTGCCTTATAAAGAACTCCTGAGGGAGATGAGCCAACAAAGCTTGTCGGATCTATCTCTTGTAGCAGGTCATATCCACAGCTGGGCAAAGACAATCTCTGAGCAGCAGTGCTACAACATGGATTCCACCTACGTCTCTCCTGAATGTGTGGGATTTTATTCCACCACCAAGCAGCCCTGGTTCACAGACCAACTCTCCTTACTCTTATTACTCAAGAGAGACACAGTGCTGCTGGGCTTGTGGTATGTGAGGACTTGCAGGCTCCCATGAAACCTGCCCAGTTGAGGGAGTTAGGTGTATTGCAGACCTGTGCTACATGTGCATGTTGCAGAGACGGGTATTTCACAAGAGGACAAGGTACATACATGTACAAGGCAGACTAAAATTTTGTGCATAGGATTAGTGTTTAAACAGCATGTAGGGAGATAACACAAATACAGAGGAAAGAGAGAAAAAGAGTGAAAACTGGATTTAAAGATTGTCCCAGAAACCCCCTTGATAGACCAGGGAGTCGAGGCAGGAAATGGGAAGTTATACATATCTGGTATATATAGTTTTGCATGCTGTGAACAACTGTACAATTGGTGACCATTTCAGTGGTAATGTAGGCCTGGTTATGCATGGAATTACTCTGTGGAGATGTTTGAGCCTCACTGAGTGTGGGTTAATTAGTAAAGCAGGTCTGTGGGTCTGCTGCAGAGACACTTCTGTCATCAATGGCCAAGGTACTGGCTAAGACAGTACAATCTAGAGATGAGGAGGTTTTACTCACACTACTGCAGAAAAACGGTGATCATGTGCACTACAAGTTTCAAAGAATCTGGGAGCACAGGACAAGAATTTTAGAAGTTCTTTCACATGATTTGGTTTAGAGGAATGAAAGACTGCCCAGATGATTTCTATTCTTCTTCTGTACTTGTGTTGAGCATGCAAATACTTGGGGCAGGAGAGGAGAGAATGTCATGTCAATTCCAACACAGTTTTTCTTTCAGTGAGGGGCCTCTGACAAATGTGCACTGGTGAGAGATACACCGCTTTCAGACCCATATAGTTTCAGAGCCAGGAGGCATGAGCAGAGTTGAAGGCATGTCTCTTTAACAGCTGTTGGCAGGCAAAGGATAATTTCAGGCATAATTAGAAACAAGAGACTTAATAGAAAATCAAGATACCTGTGCAGAACCCTGTAGCAGGCTTGAGGCATTGCAGCTACAGGGGGAGATACAAGTACTGAGAGTGAGTGCAAGAAATAAGGAACAAGAGTTGTTGTCTGGAAGGCTTGCTATTGATGGTAGATTCTGATAAAATTTATGTCTCCATTACTTTTATCTGGGCTGCTTCTAAAGACTAGGAAAAGGGTCCACAGTCCTTCAGAGCTTTTCTCCCAACCCTGCCTTGTCCCTCCTCTTTCTCTGTCCTGTTTCAGCTACTCTTACCAGCTGGCTGTGTTTTGTACTCTTCTGGTGATACCTTCATGGTGTGGAGCTCAGCAGTCTGCTGGGGCAATGTCCATATGGTGAAGCTGATCAGTTAGAACATAGTCTTACCCTCACCACATAACTGAGACAGAGACTTGCATCATTGCTTTCTACATGTTTTGTGCACACTTTACAGGCTTTTAGCAGCTTCTGCATTTTGCAATCCTACAGGATGGCGTATTGCTCAAGATGGATGCCTAGATCTCTCAAGTACATCTTGTGCACAGTGAAATTAGCCCGTCTGGTCTGGTCTGAAGCGGCTGCATAATAATCAAATGTAGGCACTTAGCTTGTATGAGGTGGTTAATTGCATCTTAGACATTTAATTTCCCATCTTACAACATACAGACTTATACAGTTTACGAGAAGTTGCAAATACGTACAAATGCTGGATGGGTACTGTTGAGGACAGTGACAGCAGGTTGATCCTAATGGAAGGGAAGGGCACAGGGAAGAGCATATGTGGTAAAACGATTTTTACCAACAGTGCATGGGAATGGGAAGGCTGAGGCTGGAAGAGTAGTCACTGATGGTGACAGGCTGTAAGTAGGGATGGAAAAGGCAGATTAAACAAACAGGCTAGTTATGGCTGGGAAGGATGATGATTCAATAACTGAGAGCTACTCAGCAAGAGGCAATCTTTGTGAACACACAGATGAAGTGAACTTATTGTTTATACTAAAGCTGCTTGAAACAAGTGTGAAAACTGCAACAGCACGAAGTAGCATGGGAAAAATGAGTACAATATGTTCTGCTGTGAAGCAAAGAGTCAGAAGTCTAAAATCTAAGCAGTTGTATGAGTGCCAATTACCAGAATAACAGAAGTCAGTACCCATATCTTCCCTTGATTATTCTTTTATATAAAATAATTTGCTTAAGATTACGATGGAAGTGTCTAGGAAATTGAAGACAAATAGTTCATTTTAAGAGCAGAAACTTTACTGGTGGCTGTGCACTGGTAATGAGGAATCCTGAAACTGAAGATTTAACTATGAAACACCTTCTTATCTTTATTGCCATATGTTTCAAAAACAAATCCTACCTATGGTGTTATTAGCAACATCAAAGCTTTTGAAATTTTTCTGGAAGTCTTACATTTTCCTTTTGGCTCAGAGACACAGAGGAAGGCTTTTCAAAGCCCTTGGGAATATGTCACAAGCACAGTTTCATATATTAATAAGAATATGCCCTGCCTTGTAACAAAAAGACCAGCTTGCACATTATAACCAAGTCCAGAGGGACATATGCAGGTGGGTTGAATTACAGGTGGACTAATAAGCAAAAATACTGATACCAGCTTATTTCCATTTCAACAGGAGCTTGATATTACATACTAGATGAAAAAGTTGGAAATTTTTCAAAGAAAAATGTGCTTAGTATTTCAAAAGCAGCTATCAGCATATTGTCTAGAAATAAGGGCCAGAGGAAAAGATTACTATTCAAAATCCCTCACTCTTTTTTTTTTTTTTTTTTTTCCTTTTTTTTTTACTCAGTTACTCCTTGGCAGAAATGGCAAAAATGTAGATTTTAACCTTTCAGAAATGTACTTCACATGATTGTAATATTACACAGCCATATTTCTCTGTGAGGCAGTTGATGATATTGATGAAACAAATTTTATGATTACAGACATCACACCATTGATTGACCAAGAATTCAATTACAGACATTTCACAGAAAGAATGTGAACTATTTCAAAGCTTTAATCTGGTAAGTAAAGTTATCCTGGGCAGAGTGTTTTGATGCACTTTATTTCCTACATGGAAGTAATCAAAAAACTCAAAGTTTTTTACATGAAGTTGATTAGATCTTACATCATGGAGGTATAACTCAAATATAAATGGCTACGCTAAGCATTTGAAATGTCCCTAAAAACAATGAGCTTGAAACCTACATATTACTAGTAAAATATACAATTTCATTTAATAGCAAAATGAGTGCTTCTCATAAGTAGATTTCCATTACAGTGTGCCCAAATGACTGTGTCTATTGTAGTCTATAAACTCACAAGACACAGATTGGACTTTGTGGTCCAGAATCAATGGATCTGATAGTGCCAATGATACCTTCTGGTAGCATAAAATATATTTCACAGCCAAAAAATTACATATGTGAATATGTATGTGCAAGTGATATTCCAAAACACATGGCATGTTACAGTGAAGCATTGAAAAAAAACAATGAGAATTTTATAATTCTGTATGCAGATGTGGAAATAACATAAAGTGGGACTTAATTAATACTTGTGAAAAGATCTTAAATATAACCATGTGAAATTTAAATGTCACACTACTTCCTATTTATTGCAGTGTGCACCTACTCCACACACAGTTCTGAAGTGGACAGTCTTATCAATTTTGTGCAGAAGAACTACACTGAAGGAGTGCTTTAAATTCACTGTGTACCAAAAGCCTAAGGCAAACAAAATATCTATGTTAGTAGTGAGAATGTCTTTTTGGCACTAGAAGAGATAACGAATCCTATTACTAAAATACAGCACTAAGCCTAATTTTGAAGTCACATATAAGTCATAACTTTGAAATTATTATTTTTTATTTCAGTCCTACTTTTAATATAGTTTCCTAGCAAATTGGTACATAAAAAATGTAAGGAGGAAACAGTAGGCAACAATCAGCTCTTCAGTATACATCCTCAGACTCTGAAAGGATTGGATAACCTGAAAAACTCAAACATACATATAATACAAGTACATGTAAAACTCGGCCATAAGAACACACTGCAAGGGTGCAGTGGGAAAAAAGCAGTGTTGCTGATGAGTGTGGAACAGGGAAATCCCCCAGCTGGCATCCGGCAAGCAGTGAGGAACATGTTATGCTCTCAGCCTGAGCACGCCTGCACTCTTGACATAAAACAAACTCATGCAGAGCCAGCTCCGGTGTCTCTGCATCATGGGCACACTTAACCATGAGTTTGAATAATTCATCCTTGGATAATCAGGAGTTGACTGTACCTGGATGAGCTGAGCCCATTTATTAAATGTGTCACCTGTAACTGTGGCTACAACAAGCAAAGGACGTTTTTCCTTGCCATATGGGGTTCAAACACCCAAACCTCCAGTGCATTAGCTGCTTCTTCAAAGACTAACATTTCTCATAATGACTTTTTAGCCAGTATGATGGAGTTTGCTTTTAGCCTGCCATTTTGCTACTGGTAGTTTTCAATTTTTTGCATAAGCTCAGCAGAGAGAACTAGTTTGCACTGAAAAGACTGTAAGTACTTCCCATCTACTTTCCTTTTTTTTTTCCTATTTCAAACACATTTATTCATGTAATTCCTCACCTGCTTTTTGATTCTATAAAGTAGTACAATTTCCAGTACTGACGCTTACTGTAGCCCTTAAAAATGCCTTGCAGATTTGTATTTTATTCTCAGATTGGATTACACTATATTTAAAGAAAATGATAATCCCACATGTCCTAGAGATGATATGAGCACTAAATCATATATTTAAAGTGCACTAAAATCTTCAACTGAGAGTGAGTATAAAAGTTTAAAAATATTACTATGGATACTCACCTACAGAAATAAGACTAATTACTGTTTTTTACCTTCTTAGAGTATTATACTGCCATTGTCTCTGGTGGAGAACAAACTGCTGGCAACATATCTGTTTAGCTTCAGTCAAAGGATCTAGAAACATTTTAACTACAAACTTTGGGAACAGCTACAGAAGACCCTACAACATTACAAAAGGCTGCTGCTGAGTCTCTGCCAATTTGACTAAATATTCTTTTAACATTGCTTTTTATTTACTCATGGGAAATGTAGAATTCTGACAGACTACAATCTAGAATACTCTTTTCACTCTAACACATGCTATATTTATAACTTCCCCTTCAAATTACTAATGTTTAATAAATATTATAATACCATTCTTTAACACACTGAAAAAGCAATACTTTGTTTTTAAAACATTCAAATGCTCAAGAATTCTAATTTTCTTGAATCACTACATTAAAGTTCAGTAACAAAACAAAAAAAATCAAAAACAAGGCAACAAGCTACTGTGTAAGAATCTATAAATATATTTTAAATCCAGGATAAATTAGGGCGAAATGCACAATGTAAAGTCATTTTAACCCTAATGTATGCAGTTGTATGGCTACCATAGTTAATAGCATAGTTAAAAACGTAATTAGACCAATACTTCTGTACAAAGAAATATGCTGCTATTATCTCAGCGGGAAATAACCCTGGCCTTTAACTTGAAATAACTCTGCAAGTTATCTTCCTGATAAACAATGCAATATTAATATCACAGCTGGGAGCAGCTCTCTGAACACTCACAGCCGGTATCAAATTTCTTGCTTAACTTTTATCAGAATTGTAGCATTCCTTTCTAAATGGGTATCTTTAGCATCAAGTAAGAGGAACAAGTAGAGTTCAAGATATCATTAATTTCATATTAAGCTAAAGGACAAAATAATCTACTGAGCAGCAAATATTAGATCATGAAAGGCATAAATGTAACAAATTATTCAAGCTGTGTGTAATGGTATGATGCAATATTCTTAGTTAGCAGTAATAAAAAAATAAGCATACAAAAATTGAAGAAAAAAAATACTTGGGGAAAGGCTTGTGCATGTATTCAGGCTATGCTGAGATTTCAAGTCAAACTGCGTGATGTATTATGGCCTCATAGATAAACTTTTAGAAGGGCCTGTTGTGATAAGACAAGGGGCAATTGTTCTAAATTAAAGAAGGGTCAAACTAGATTAGATATAAGAAAGAGGTTTTTTACAATGAGAGTGGTGAAACACTGGGCAGGGTTGCACAGAGAGGTGGTGGATGCCCTGAACCTGGAAAAATTCAACATCAGTTTGAATGGGGCTCTGAGCAACCCCATTTGGTTGAAGATATCCCTGGTCATTGAGGGGGGTTGGAGTAGAGGACCTTTAAGAGGACCTTTCCAACCCAAACTATTTTATGATTCTACAACCCACCCTTTAAAAAAATACAGAAAAAAAAAAAAAAGTACCAGGGACAATCTTAAAGACCTCCTAGATTCTTAAAACACAAACCCCACTATTTTGACTAGAAAAAGTCAAAAGCCTGACACAGCTATTTCTTTCACTGTGAACACCACTAATCCTAACATAACCATTCTTCACTGTTTAGTATGCATCAAGAGGCTTTCTTTTTGACAAAAAGCACATTATTTGGTAACAGACTAAAAATCAAATGTAGTACAGATGCATAGCAGGCCACTCTGCTCAATAGCAAGATTATTCCAAATTGTATAACCAAGGAATTCCCTTGAAAAAAACTAATAGACTGTACCTATCCTAAGTCCATACCTAACGTAATTGTCAATTAGCAAGTTGTGGTAAATGACAGTAAGTGCTCTGCTGCTCTTTATTCTCAGCCTAATTTTACACACAGCTCACCATGGCTCCTCTTCCCTTCTGTTAACACTTGAGATACAGGATCAAGGGTTTAGCCTAATGAAAAAAAAAAAAAATCAAAAATAGAAAACTATGTTTCTCAAGGAAAAACAAAAGCACTCAAAATTTGAAAAATGCTTATTTTGTGTCTGATGTTTATGATCATATTGCAAGGAATTTCTTCCACAGTATGGAGTTCTGGCTTTTGGTGTGTTTTTTGGTTTTTCGTTTGTTTGTTTTAAATGCCTTTTACATTGCTTCTACGGTAACTTTGGCAATTTCAAAGAGCAAGGAGATTTTATAGCTACAGAGTGCTCAGCAGTTTATGCACCAGAACAGTCAAAAAGAAACTTCTGAAATCCTACAGTCAGCAGCTCTTATCTACATTTGCTTTTAATTCTACATAAAATAAAGTGAGATTAATGAGAACGTCAGCTGTCCCACCTGTCAGTGTTATCTAGTGATGGAATAAACAAAACACAGAAAGTAGAGTCTCTGTGTTATAACATATTGATGTTTTGCTGCATAACCGAAAAGCCCCAGTCAGTGATTTTGTGTTGCTTTTCATAGAATCCTTCCTTTCAAAATTTCCTTTCTAATCTTAGCAAGTGTTGAGACAATATATATATGACGACCAAAAGTTATTGTTAAATGCCTCTATTCCCCAATACATTCCCTGTGTTTTTTTTAACAAATGTAAGTTTATATTCTTATAAAAATAATGCAAAAAAGAACCCAATGAAGGCTGACTGTCAAAGCATCTGCGCAGTATGACAAACAACACTGAATCTAAAGCAATATGAAGTATCTGGACTACCCCACTCAAGTAGCCACTATAGCCACACATCAAACAAATAGTTTATAGAAAGGGAAGTGATGGGTCCTGCACTAGGGTCACAAAAATCCCATGCAACACTACAGGCTTGGGGAAGAGTGGCTGTAAAGCTGCCCAGCAGAAAAGGACCAGGGGGTGCTGGTGAACAGCAGCCAAACATGAGCCACAGTGTGCCCAAGTGGCCAAGAAGTGCAACGGCATCCTGGACTGTACCAGAAATATTGTGGCCAGGAAGAACAGGGCAGTGATTGTACCCCTGTAGTCAGCACTGGTGAGGCCATACTTCAAGTACTGCATCCAGTTCTCAGTCCCTCACTGCAAGAAAGCCACTGAGGTGCTGGAGAGTGTCCAGAGAAAGGCAACAAAACTGGTGGTGGGTCTACGAGGAGCGGCTGAGGGAGCTGGAGTTGTTTAGCCTGGAGAAAAGGAGCCTTTTTTAATCACTCTCTACAAGTACCTGAAAGGTGGTTGTAGGAAGGTGGGAGTCGTTCTCCCAGGCAACTAAAAGACAGAATGAAAGGACATAGCTGGAACTGTGTCAGGGAGGTGGTGGAGTCACTGTCTCTGGAGGTGTTCAAGAAACAACTGGATGAGGCATTTAGTGCTGTGGTTTAGTTGACAAAGTGGTCATCAAAGGTTGGATTCAATGATCTCGGATGTCTTTTCCAACTTGAATAATTCTGTGAAATTTATATTAAAAAACCAAACCAAACCAAACCAGTGGTTTAGCACTCACTGTGGTCACACTATCCTGCATCTCTAGGTTGTGAGGGCTGCAGTATGGTTGCAACATGGTGGTAAAAAGACACAGCAGCTTATAGACAAAAAAAGGAAAAACACCCAGAAACAGAAGAAATCAAGGAAAACTTTCCCAATAATAGAAGACTCAGACAAGACAATAAGCCATTATCAGAATATCATGAAAAAAAGAAACAAAGTAGTGTGAAATGTAATACCACTACCAAGTGAACTGATTGCTAGGGTAGTGACCAGAAATTTTTCAGCCAGAGTAAACAAAAGATATGAAAGATATGACTACCTTAATCAGGTAAATTAATGTCTGCATGATTTAGCTTTGTGAGAATAATGCTACCCCTAAAAATGTGTAAAATGAGACACTGCGATGATAAAATCTCATTGAGTGTAACTATACAATTCTCTCTTCAGAAAATGTACAGTTAAACAAAATCAGATACAGAAAATAAAGCTACTAGAGAGATCAGAGGAATGGCAACACTATCATATGAAATGAAATCATATCTTGTGCATCCTAACAAACCAAAACACACAAAAAAACTGATTGTTCTTTAAAACGGAGAAAGAAGACCTATTTAAACTATTTTCTAAGCAACAATAGTGATAGTGAACTAAGTTTTTTAATGCATGCAGATGTACACTTAAATTGATAGAGAATGCTGTACATTCACTTATTAATGTAAAAGACTAGCTCATTAGCATGTGGAACATCACTCCCATACTTGCATCCTACTTTTCTATAAGCCAACCAATACAGCTGAAAGTTGCACAGAGAGAAAAATGAAACAGAAAACTAAAGACGTCTTAATGGGTTACCAGAAGAAATCTGTTACTTTATCTTTATCCATGGTCTTAAGATACAGAATATATTTTTAAATGAAGATTCAGAGAGGAAATAATCCACCTCACCCAATTCTTTGTGATAATTGATTGCTAAGTATATTTTTTTTCTTTAAGTGTGTGGATAATATTTGGGTTATCTTACCTTTCCTTTTCTACAAAAAGTATTATATACAAAATTAAGGTTCAATACTAATCTGCAGGAAGACCTATCCTGTGACAAGAGGAATAAAAGTACTGTCACTCCACTCCCACACAGCCACACTAGAAGAACTGAGAACCTCTAATCTTTCCAGACCACATCATAAATGAGTGTGATCAATTGTATTTTTGCTCTCAAAAATAAAATTATTATTGTATCCCATTATTTTACATACTTTTTTTAAGTAAAAATGCATCAGACTGCAACTGATTCCCTGTCAGACCTCAGCTGGATCCAATGCTTTATGCTCCTTCTCAGCAGAACTACTTAAGCAATCATGAATGTGCAGGTTTGGGGCTCACTGCTATATTTCCAGGAATTATACTAACCCCACAGGTATTACTTTTCAGAGGTTTCACTCCCAAAGAACAGAACGTCAATAACAAACATCTTTATGTCACCAAATGGGCAACATATATTGGCAATTTTGAAACAAAAATATATACAACACCAATAGTTAAGGAAAAGAAACGGGATTTCAAACCTTACGTATTATGCTGTTTTTCATAAGAGGTTTCATTTTCAAAACGAAGGCAAAGGCTGCAGTTTTCCTCACTAGGCTCTTCCATTAAATCCAGTAGATGAATAAAAGTTCTGTGCAATAAGAAGTTAAATTGTCTATACAGACACTGAACACTACTGTCTTCATCTGAACGTCACACTAATTGCTGCCTATATTGCCATGATGAGTCACAACTAGTAAAACGTGATGCAAAATTCATTATGTCAGACTCATCTATTCATACCAGACAACAGAAGCATCAAACTTTTGCAAATATTCTGCACGTTACTATGGAAACTTAATAAGGTTTTTTTTTTCTTTTTCTTTTCACACAGCTTCATTTGCTAGAAAATCAAATTTAATGTCATAAAATCACAGAATCATTTAGTCTGGAAGAGACCTATAAGATCATCACAGTAACCTGATACTGCCAAATCCACCACTAAACCAAGTCCTTCGGGAAGACTCAAAATTTTTTGTAAACTGGAAGGAGGAGTGAGACTAACATTCATTATTTATTTTCCCCAAAAGCATTATACTGAGAAACAAGTTCCACCCTCCAGCCAGTGAAAGGAGAATTACATAATTGAGCATAAATTCAGCAACCTTTGCCTAGGGATTTTTGGCAAATACTTCAAATAAAAATTAACATAGCCCCCAGATGAAATTATTTTAAAAATATAAACAAAAAGGAAGAAAAATACATGATATGTGGTTTAAGAATGGAGGGAAAACTGTAATGTGTTTTGGGAAGAACCAGAAATTGGGATTTTGTCTCTTCATTGTGTCAAACAAAAATTCTCTACCTGTTTCAAGGGATTTTCAATTGGTCTCTCCGATACAGTAAATAAACAGTAATTAGTACTAAAAGGTACAGACTCAAGATAATGGAAGAGAATGTTTTATGGTGGATGTTCCATTTTGCAAGATTTAATTCCACTGATATTTTAAATGTCAGATAGAAAACTGAGTACACTAAGATCCAAAATGATAAATCATTAGGCACGTCCATCAAACTTCAACAGGAATGTACTTGTGAATCCATTGTGTTCTGCAGTTTTTTCTAGCACTTGATCAATTAAATCATCCTTAGCCATGTAGAAAATGAAAATGCTTAATTTCACCTTGCCCTTCCCTTGTTTTCAGACTACTATGACTTTTTGTCTCTAAGAAGTATCTCAGATTCCTTCCAGCTTGCTTTGCTCATGCCAGCCCCAGGAGAAAGAGCACTGCCACAAGCTACCCACTGTATCCAAATGTCTGAAATGAAGGAGTGGTGAACTGCACAGCTGATGACAACACACAGTATCCCAAACTGTAACAAGTTTCCAAAGTAAGAAAAAGAATAATTTCAATAGTAGTAACCGAGTTCCTCGGGACTAACACTTTTGGATATTTAAATTAAAATGCCAGTTATGTTTTTGCCCTCTGCCTGTATACAGTGCTGTGATCATTCTGGATAAATATCCTGTGCCTTTTGTTGTTGACTTCCTAAGAAATAGCATGATTGAATGTGATGTTCCCTTCCCCCTCAAACAATTCCTCTTGAATTTTAATGCTTCATGATTTTCTTGTCATCTTTGCAGAGAACAGTATTTTCCATAAACGCTTGCTTCAATATTAAATTTCACAAAGTTAAAATGACAGTGAGGCAATGCTAAAATTACACACCTAAAACTGGAAAATCAAGTCTATGGAATACAGTATGGGTAATAAAAACAGCTGACAGGCATTTAATTTTCAGGATGGCTTTTTAAATTTTTTTAGTAATATAATTTTCAAGTTTGGTGGAATTGGACATTTTCCCTTTCATTTCTTAGAAACTTTTTTAAGGATAAGAAAATTCATTACATAATGATGCAGTAATATTAGCACAGATATTATTACACTTCAGTTTTACAAGTTACTGCCTCTAACAGTAGGAAGAACATAAATCTGCCTCACTACCTTTGCTGCTATCTTTAGACAGTACACTTACATAAACTGTGGTCAATCTCTGAAATTAGGCAGAAAGTTTTAAAACTGCAACAACAAAAAAAATGAAAATATAGACTCCATCATCTTATTAGCTGTTATTTAATCTTTATGCCTACTTTTTGTATGTGTGTCTTTTTTAAGAAATAAAAATGCATAAATCTCTACCACTTTTGCACTGTAAGGACAGCCACAATTTGCCACATTCTCCAGCTTTTGAGCAGAATGTTCTGTCAGTGCTCAGGTCTTCACATAAAGAAAGTGACATAACTGCACTACATCTGAAAGAATCACACAGTTGCTAAATAAGAAAAGACGACCCCTAAATGTGGATTTCAGTAGTACCCACAGCAAGCACAGAAATCAGATGGCCAAAGACTTGCCTTGATGGACATGGTGCAGGATCTGCCTGTACAGTAGGAAAAATCCTTACCGAAGAGTTGGGTTGGTGGGAACTGGGCATCCCAAGGGGCCTTGCTGCCCATCAGCAACCTTTTACATTTTTTATAAAAGAGGCTGCATCCAATGAGAAACTGTCCTTATGCACACACAGCAAGAGACCTGCACAAGTTGCCAGCTAAAGGAACTGACTGTGAAAAACCCGGGGCAGTTAAAATGATAGCATGACAAATGCTAATCTACCCATTGTTGTAGAACCCCCAGCAGAACACATTCAGAGAGCTCACAGACTATAGCAGAAGTCTCTCATTCTCCACTTGCATCTGAACCTTTTCTCTAGTGAAAAACTAGGTTTTTTCAGCCAGACTGAGAATTTGAATCTACAGCAGTAACCAAAGGTAGTAAATGATTTTGAGTATGTTACAGAATTTCACTTGTGAATGCAGTAAATTAAGAATGCATAAACAGTTAAATTATGTAATTCAGCCCCTCTTTAAAAAAAAAAAAAAAAAAAAAAAACATGAATTGAAGGAAAGAGAAGGAAGTATGGCATTATATAAAGAAAATACCAATCTCTTATCTCTATTATGCCACCCAAAGAACTTGCATTGCTTTGGAACAGCATGTGACCATAGGAAGTAACAATTAAGGAATGCAAATAAGGGAGCCAGCTGTTTTTTATATGTGTGGCATGACAGAGATGAGAAAACAAAGCCAATTAAGAAACAAAGCTGATGTCTTCTAAAGGTTTTAACTTTGCTACAAGTGAAATAAAATGTGATAGAGTGGACTACATGTAAAAAAACCACACATGGGCACATCTTCAATTGCTAGTAGAACAGTGTATTCCCATTAGAAGAAATTGTATAAAGAGATTTTTAAATTAAAAACAAACAGGCTCTTCAAGGTAATTAAATAAACAGGAAAAAAAAAAAGACATGGACAAACCACTGGTCGACAATAACAGTAACGGCAATAACAACAAAAAAAACCAAAATGCACACACACACCCCCCAAAAAAAAACCAAAAAAAACAAACACAGAAAACAACAAACACCAATCACCCAAACAAAAAGACCCACAAAAAAGAAAGGTAAAATAGTATCCAAATGGAAGGGATAATGAATTAATTTATAAGCCTCTAAAGATGAATATGACCAACATGACCCAACAGTGTGCACTCACAGCCCAGAAAGACAACCACATCCTGGGCTGCATCAAAAGCAGTGTGGCCAGCAGGTCAAGGGAGATGGTTCTGCCCCATTACTCTGCCATTCTGAGACCTGAAGTGCTGTATCCATCTCTGGGACCCACAGCACAGACAGGACATTGGCCTGTTGCAGTGAGTCCAGAGGAGGGTCACCAAGGTGATCAGAGAGTTGGAGCACCTCTCCTATGAGAATAGGCTGAGAGTTGGGGCTGTTCAGCCAGGAAAAAGGAAGGCTCCAGGAAGACCCTAGAGCAGCCCTTCAGTACCTAAAGGGGACCTGCAAGAAAGCCAGAGAGGAACTTTTGAAAAGGGCATGCAGTGATAAGACATGGGAGAATAGCTTTGGCTATGTTTAAGCTAGATATTGGGAAGAAATTCTTTACTGTGAGTGTGGTGAGGCACTGGAATGGGTTGCCCAGAGAAGTTGCGGATGCCTTAACCCTGGAAGTGCTCAAGGCCAGGTTTAATGAGGTTTTGGACAATCTGGTCTAGTGAAAGGTGTCCCTGCACATGGCACAGGGGTTGGAACTAAATGATCTTCAAGGTCCCTTCTGACTCAAATTATTCTATGACAGGAAGAGAAATAAAAAAGCTGTATACATCCAAGTAAGGAAGAAAAGGCAAAAATCAGGAATACAGCAGGAGTGCTTGATGAATATTTTGCAAGAACATCTATGACAGGAAAAGTCATTCAAAATCAAGTCCAGTGAGTCAGAAGGATATCTTCCAGGTGATGGGTGGAGTAATTCAAGTACAGTCCAGAAAACTTGACCAAATGGATCGCATGAAAGCTGCAAAGAGGAATGCTAACATTAATTTGGCAAGAGTGGCAACTCTGTTGTTCCTGTCGCGGAGATGACATTTCAGAATTAGAAGGAGGCAAACAAAACATTAGGGAGGGGAAGCAGCAGTACAAATCCATAAGCAACACTAGCTAAAGAGAACAACTTGAATGTTTTCTTCATGAATGCCAGACTATGAAAACTGAACAGACTTGGCATTTTGTTCGGGTCTCTTTTTCAAAAGCACAGCCAGAATAAACCCAAGAAAACAATCTGGAAGCTCACAATGCCTTTTTGAGGAAATAAAGTTTGAACTCGAATTGTGTTAACAAACAAGGATAATTCTTGTGCTTACAAAGTCTGATTCTCAAAGGCAAACCTCCTGCTTTCAATTAAATAATGGATATGAGTAAAGACAATTCATTTGGGTGGTTTGAAGCATCCTGTCATTCATTTGTTCTTCAGATTTAATCAGAACTGCCATTTGAGCAAGATAAAATTTTCCATTAGAGTGAATTGCTCCCAGCTTGCATGAACAAAAAAAACAGGGTTCCTGCTGATTTGCAAAGTGCTGGGCATGTCTGTTAAAAACTAAACTAAAAAAAAAAAAAAAAAAAAAAAAAACAGCTACAAGATGGCAAATATGCCCCTATATCTCTGAATACTCTATCCAGTCTGTGAAACTGTGTGCTCTCAAACACTGAAGACTGAAACTCCTTGTACGAAAAGGAAATCCCATTTTTTCATCTAACCACAAGATAAAAGAGAACCAAACCACAACAAAACATAAAAAACAACCCCTCTGAACAAGAAACCTCAGCAAATTCCAATTTCTGCGTAACATTGTCTATATATTCATTTTTTCTCAAGACGTGCCATACCTATTTCCTCAAATAACTCTGCATCATGCTTCCTACTGATGTGAAGAAGTCTAATTGGAAATCAAGTTTCTATTTTATAAAAACCTCTGAGGCAAGATATTTACATTCAGAAAGGAAAAAAAAATTCTTATTGCAAAATGAATAGGTACATCCCTTGACAATCTAACTTGGTAATCAGAAAACTCATCAGGGAGGTGGGAAATCTACATTCAACCATTTGTTCTCTCAGGTTTAAAGAACTGGCAATTTCTACCTCCCACATAACTGCCCCAAGCCCGAGGCTCACTCTCTATCACCAAAGCCTGACAAATTCCAATTTAGCACCATTTGTTGCTTCCCCCAACTAATAAGGTATCATCTAAGCAGTACTATCAAACATAATTTGCATTGCATTTTTATAGCAAGCCATCTGCATCTTCTAGTCTGGCAGAGTTATGTAATAAATTATAGGCAGGAGTATCACTTTCTGTGGCATGCAAAAAACAACAGCAAATAACAGCAGCATGTTTTGCTAAAATATTCTGTCTCTGTGAATCCTGCAGTAGACAATAGGTAAACATTTATTTGGCCTGCCTTCCTTCAAGCAGTACTAATTAAATTTCAGCTACTATGGCAGATTCAGTAAAAAAAGTGAGAGAAAAAGTTGTATTCCTGTATTTCAATTTGGTTTTATCCAGCTCATTCAGTAGGGATGTAGCAAAAAATAAAACTGAATAAATAAGGCAGAAGCTGCATGCAGCAAGGTCCCCGGAGACACCAAGTTTAGTTAAATTTTCTCAAAGAAAATATATTCATGGCACTACTCTTCCCAGCCTCAGGCAAGAGCTTTCCCGATTTTTCAATGTTTAACTCCAGTGAAAAAGATGAAGGTATTGTGTCAAACTTACCTTTGTGAAGTATGAAACAATGATCCTATTTTTGAGCAAACCCTACAATGAAGACTCTTCAGGAATCTTACAAGGAGAAAATATTTCTTTGACAATTTTTGAGCTCCTGACATGGGTTTTTTTCAGGCACTTTTATACTTTCTTTCTTTCAGCTGTTTCTCATAAAGTCAATCATTCCTATGTCAGGTCTCTTTTTTTTTTTTCTCTATTGTTACTTGTCTTTTAAGGTATTTATTTTCTCCTGATAATGATATGTGTCTATTTCTTTTATTTTAACTGCAGAATCTATTGATATTTGCTGTTTTTCAAATTTTGTCTCCTCCTTTCACAGGGTTAGGTGGAGGTTTTCTTTAAAGAAGGTTGAAAATATGAACAGTAGAAATACTTTCTCAGTTTAACAACCCTGTGTTTCCAAGGACCTCCTCCACAAATTTTGAACATTGTATCCTAAGTTCAAGTTGAACTTCAAATACAAGTTTCCAGCTTTTAGCTTTCACCTGTTATTGACACATTTACATTTCCAGAGCCCATTTGTTTGTAATCACTCACCATCAGAGTACCATAGACCTTTCGGTTAGTTAAAATACTTTAAATTAGCAATCTTCCAGTCTTTAACTTGACATGAAATCCAGGATTGCATCCCAGCTTATAGGAGGATGTGCCCTGGCTGTATTCCAGCATTAAAAGTGCAGTATCTTGGTGCACCCCAGCATCTTTCAGCTCTCCATCTCCACTTCTCCAGCACGTGGTTTTCTTGGAAAGAGAATGAAGCTGTGTTTTCTCTCACTGACTTTTCAGTATAGACAACATATGGCTCAAAACTGTGAGGCAATCTGCTCAGAGTCTGGATGCACTCTCAGCTCTAACTCAATACAGCATTCACTTCAAGTTCCTATGAATGCAATTCCTTGGGAACAGGACTGAGAGAAAGTCCCAGCTCATCTTACATACAACCAAGGCAAGCCTCGTTCAATCAGCTTAAATAGACTTTCAATTGTACGAAGGAAGAGGGGAAACAATTTGCATTTTCCTTCACCCACCATTATGTGGCTCATCAAAATCCAGTCTCCTATCTGCAATTCTTTGAGCTGTATATGTAGAAGGAAGCATGAAACAGAAGGATTTCTTCCTCCCTGGCCAAATTAAATCAATTCCCCTATCATGCACTAGTGCTAAGGCACTGCCATCTAGTGTGGAAAATCAATATAACAAAGAAAAGAGGAAAAAAAGAAAGGAAAAAGCCCCTCAAAGATAAAGAGTATTTACTAAAAAGCAGATTAAATTGTATTGGCTTCCATCAATTTTGAACACCTACACATGATATTCATAACATTTTTCATTCTACTATGAAAACACACATAAGTGTTCCCTTTTAAGGAAAACACTTGATAGGCTGCAATGGATTCCTTTAGATTGCACTGTGTCATGTTAGACAGGCTCAGCAGAGCCCTTAGTCCCAGTAGCCTCATTTGGTGTAACTCTGTGAAACTAATAATAAAATTCTACAGTATTTAATGGCAGGAATCTCTTGGTAGAAAAGAGCTTTTTCTTAATTACCACATATTTTATGGCAAAATTACAGTTTCAAGACTAGATTGTCTAAATCATGTTATATGGAAAGTTTGCAACATAACAACCTGCAGGACCAGAAAATCATAACATTTTGAATTTTGCCTCTTCATCTGTACTAGCTGAAAATTTTCTCTTCTCTTCCAAAAACATTCCTGTCCATGCAGCCCCAGTTTCCATTTTTTTGTGTCCTATGAAATTACCTACAATTCTTCTACGAACATGCAAAGGATTTAACTGGGACCAGCTTTGTACAGATGAAGTAAAGTACACATGAAATGAGCCAATGGAGCAGAGATAGGATAATTTTACAAAACTTGCAGAGCTTTCATGAAGATCAGTGATTATAACCTCCTTTATATTATCCATTATTTCTACAACTTGTTGTAATCTCTATATTATGGCTGAGATGACCAAGAATTTTAAGTACCCAAGTAACACCATATATATGGTATACTTCTTTCCAAAACTGTAGCAAGACAGTGTTACATACTGTTTGGCTGGTGCAGATATTCTGTATCATTCTCATCCCAACAAAACCCTATTTAGACTACAAGCTCTATCAATGACTGAAAGTTCACATAACATGAGTTTGTATAAAATAATTTAGGAGTTCTTTTGTATTGCAAGCCATAGTGCAAACCAAACAATTGTACCATTATAAACATTCTAACAATCACCACCGATCAACAAGATATTCATTTAACTTCTGTAAAATGTACAAACTAACAACAATTATATATAATATGCTACTGTGATTCTGAACTATATTGGTACAACCTTCTATTTCATGCAGGTTATGAAAAAGAAATTAAGTATCTTGCCAAGTATTCAAAGCCAGTCAATAATATCGTAAGGCAAAGTACTTTCCATAAAGAACTTATTTACATGCTTCTCAAGCCACCACTGTACTCAGTTATACTATTGAGCCAGGATGTCACAATCTAGCTAACGTCTTTTCTTTAAATATTCAGATTGCTATAGGTAGGTAGATGAGAAAGAGAAAGAGAAAGAGAAAGAGAAAGAGAGAGAGAGAGAGAGAGAGAGGGAGAGGGAGAGGGAGAGGGAGAGGGAGAGGGAGAGGGAGGGAGGAAGATACATTATATATGGTGCACAGATTTAAGATAATGATATATTAGATTTAAGAAATATTTGGGAATATTGTGTTGATACATTACTAATGTAGTTCCAGTGTTAATCTACAAATAAGGGTGGAAAGAGGGCACTGAAAAAATAGTGAAATGTTGCACAGTAGACACTAGGCTCCTCATTCAAATAATCATATATGAATTTCAGACTTTAATTTTTAAAATATAAAACAATTACCTGGTCCTCAAGGCTGTGAAGAAAAGCTTGTAGCACGTGACACAGACATAAGAGTTAAGAGTCCAGTTAAAGTCTGGAGAAGAACCTGAATGAATTTTTCAAACAATGAGGCAGCCCATGCAAATCACTGAGGGGCCAAATTCCACAATCCACTGCTTACAGGTCACTGAAACAACAGAGAAAGGGGAGAAGGGATGCACTGGAACCCTGTGGCTCCTGTTCCTCAGGATCTCTTCTTCCCCTCTGTTATAGTTTCAACACTCCGTTGGAATTCCTTCCAAAGCTTGGAGGCAATGCCTTAGAACCGATAAAAGGTTTAACAAAGGACTTCTTGAATATGTATGTGGTGATAATGGCTCTAGCCAGGGTTTTTGTTCTGCTCTCT
>JAWWEE010000122.1:49041526-49053366 GCA_035221455.1 Xenops minutus | reverse complement strand
CATGCTTTGGAATAAATGTATACAGACATGCATCTGAGAAATACATATACAGAGAAAAATGTTTTTCTTATAAAAAAATTAAAATAAAAAGTTTAGGTTTTTTCCAAACTTTGTTTGGGCTTTTTAATATAAGTATTTCCATTTTAAAAATTTATAAATATGTGGTCAGACATAAGTCACAGATTCAGAACAACCAGGCAGTAACATATTGATCATTTATTTCTGTGGGATTTTTTTAATGTAATGTCAAACCATGCAAAATAAATATGTGAGAGATAGGGCAATGTGGGGAAGAACCACAAGAAAATAAAACAGGAGAAAGGAGACAAATTACCTGGAAAAAAACCCTCTCAAGCTATAATCTTCAGTTTATGATTAATTCTAAAGTCTTCTCTGTAACAGCAAGAAGATGCTCCTACTACACAGTGTGGAAATATGTGTGATATAGTGTGAATGTATTGACCAGAGATAGTAAAATTAGTGCAAATTTTTAAACTGTTCATTGATACATGAATTCTAAAACCTTGTGTCCTGGGAAAATGCATTACTTTTTAACCTCTTGTAGTACTGAACCCTGATAGCAGATGCAATTATAATATTTGGGGTTTTGTTTGTTTGTTTGTTTGTTGGAGGGGTTTGAGTGTTTTTTTTATTTTGTTTTGGGTTTGTTGTTGTTGTTGTAAATGATATATTGCTAAGTTTTTCAGCATGGTAGGAATTTTAATTTTTGATAAAATAACGATGTAGAAAACATAACGGCACACAATTTGATGACATTCTGCTTTTGAACACTAATATTTGAATTTGTCCTTCCAACTGATAGGTATTCAGCTCAGAATTGAAAATGTGAATAGGAATTAAACCAAAGAAGCTTAGTTTGGTTTACAAATTATTTTTTTTCCCCCGTCTTCAAAACATGGTTAGCAACATGTAGCAGTGAGCATACAATATCAGAAATGAAATAAAGCCTGCAAGATATGGGTCTCTGAGGAAGATGGAAAAGCTAGCCATAAGGCCTGGAGAGCAGCTTTTATTGTGTTGTAAAATGGAGTTTGCCCTGTCTTGTCACTGTATTGTCTCTTAGATAACACTGGGAACACCCTCATTAAAATGCAAGAAAGTACCCAGACAGGTTTTTTGAGAAACCCCTTCCACTCCTGTGTTTAACCCTTTCCCTCCTTGTAAACCCTCGATTTTCATTGGTGGGACATCACTTCACATGTTGGCCCTATATAAACTCAGATCCTGGGAATAAACACTCCCTCTGCTTCCCGTTCTGCTGCCTGGCTGGTGTTTTTTTCCAGGGACTCTCTGGGGACCACGTCGCCAGAGGGGAGATGGGAAGAGGGAGTGAACCCATCTCAGCTGTCGCACAATTTTATGGATTATTTTTTCAGATTGTGACCTATGTGAATACTTATGTGCTTTTCTGGGTATAATTTCCATCTGCCAAGCTGATGACAGGTTTTTCTGGCATGTACAAGAGCAACGTCACCTTTCCAAACTGAAATATATCTTATTTCTAAGATGTATGTTTATCTCTGGGAGAAAAAGCACACCTTCGATCAGTAATGTTAAAAAAGCAATGAGTGTGGCCAAATTTTCCATGTATGGAAGGAGTATGTTCTCAGCCAGTTTATTCATCTTTTAGGCAATGTGTTGTAACATATAATTAGATTTCTACTACATAGCTAATCACAGAGTCTGGTTTTATAGGAGGTAGAGAGACTGGCTGCCATCCAAGCATTTTTACTGCATAAAAAGAAAATTTGTTGATAGTGTTAAATTTATATTCATAATATCTGTGTTGGAGAGTGTTCTACCTAGGAGATCATAACACTACATATCCAGAGGGTCAAGACCTTTATACTCTTCTAGTTGGAAAGAGGTAGAAACAAAACACCTTTAGTCTTTTTGAGAGCTTCCCAGTTTAGTTTTCTTATGGTTATGTTTAGTGTTACCTCTAGTAGTTCAGTGATGATAATGGGCTCAGGACATACATCAGAATGGACACTGGTCAGAGGAGCTTCCTGCTGAGGAGAGATAATAAATTATCTGTTAGACCAAATGTATTCCTATTACAGCAGTGCACCAAATACATTTTCATATTCAGGTGTAACAATACTTCCTAAAATGTTGATTGAGACTACTTGATCTTTTGGAGGCATATTTCTAGGGGAGAAAGTGATTACTTTCAATATCATGGAAGCCTTAGAAGAAGGCACCTTTGTGTTCCACTGATCTATAATAATAACCATGCAAAACCAGAAAAGGAGAATGCAGCAAATTAGGTCAACAGAACAGAGATTTATATCTTAAAAACTTAAAAAGCAAAGAAATTGATAGGAAACCCAACTTCTCTGAAATCAGCTGCAGAATTCTCATTTACCCTGATATAATTTTGCCTGACAAACCTAGAGTTTATCTCAACTAGAACTCTCATTAAAAAAAAAAACAACAAAAAAACCACACAACAAAAAACAACCAATCAACAAAACACCTAAGTAGAGAAATGTATTGCTATTATAATGTAGAACAATAATCTAAAGTCTTTAACCCTGATATGAAATAACTTATTTTCCCATCCTCAGCCTTTTCTAGACCAATGCTGGCTTGAGGGGATTTGTTACACTTGGATGAAATATGTGAGACAAAAAGCTCAATGAATCATGCAAAAAAGCAGTGAAAGTGCTATGAGGTGCAGAGCGAAAGATTGCCTGTTAGAGAATTAAGTAGCAGGGAGAGTGGAAAGGAATCATTTTTTGATCACGTAAACATATCACCTGAAACAAAAACCTCCAGCTCTACAGAAATATACTCTAGAGACTTTAGGGAAAACTCATTTTAAATGCTGTGTTTTCATGATGTTTTTTAATAGAAGTTTATGTTTGATCTATACCTATTAAGGATGAAATCCTCCCATGTTAAGAAGCAGTACTGGGCCTATGTAGTCCTTAAATCTCATTTAAATCTTCCAAAGTAGGTGTGAGACAATAAAATGCTCTGCATTTCTGTGACTAATGCCATAGAACACATTTTCCAGTTTTTTTAATGAGGTTGAAATAGAAGTAATTTTTTTTCTTCAAATGAGTAGTGAAATGCTTTCTCCATGGGTCAACAATGTCCCATTGTTTTGTTATCACCTGCATGCTTTAGGCAAATATTTAATTTCATATTCAGCTGCTATACTGCATAGGCTCATTATACAGAGAGTTTTCTGAGTTAAGTTACATTTATATTCAAATGGCAAGTCATGATTCATTTTTTAAATACCCTTTGATAACACTAAATAGCCTGATTAGAAATATATCATTATGGGACATTATGTCAACCAAATCTTTATGAGGCAACATTGAAACTGCCTTTAATGTTTATCTTCAGTGCTGTCCAGAAACAAAGACTGAAGCCAAGCACAGTCATGCCAAGAATGGAAATTTGAGGAGTTGTCCTTGTTTATAATAAACACATTCAGCTGGGTGCACAGCTGCTAACTAAGGAGCCAAAGCTCCAGCTTCCTGTTACCTGGGAAGGTCTAACCACAAAACCCAACTATATTGGCTTACAAAACTATAAATATAGGGTCAGGATTAACTTAGGCATGGTCCAGAATACTATCAAGGTAAGGCATCTGAAACAACATCATGTCACTAAGCAGTGGGGATATTTTATACAGATCCAAAGGGCTATTAAATGAAAATAAAATACTGTGCTTCTAGGGGTATTTCCCTTCAAAATCCTAAGTGACTGAGTTTGCCTGATCTCCTTTTACAATACCATTTGGAAAAAAATGATGGAGAAAAAGTATACCAAGCCAATCCATAGGCTCTTCCTAAAAGTGGAAATTTAACTTGTGTTAAAGAGAAAAATTGCTCTTTTCAGTTCAGCTTATTTAGTAGATCTCATTAAATGAAGATCTAGAAAATCAGATAGAAAAATAGCATATATTAGTCCATCTTCCTTGTTAAAAAACTATTGTTATCATGAACTGGGAAGCAAAACTGTCTTCACTATATTTAGATGTTATTGTAATTGCACCACAATTTCCTGCATTTGAATTTAATAGAAAATATAAACTGAATTTAATTAGTATCTAGCAAGTTGCCAGTATTTAAGGACCAGTCATTCCAACAGGAGGACTCCTACTCCAGAAGTCTGCAAAAGATTTCTTTTGCTTTGTGTGCATCACACGATTTTGCCATGGGGCTTAATATCTGACAATTACACCTGTATTTTAGATGAAATTTGTCTTCCAAGTTTGGGGATTAAATCACTTTGTTTTATTTTTCCTTTTTCTGTGAATTTCTCCCTATCATTTTTTTTTTTTTTTACATTTTTCCTAGTTTTATTATTGTACATATGTTGTATTTCACATATGTTGTATGGTACAAAAAAGAGGGGGCAAACCAATTAAAATTCAAACATGCCACTTAATAATATAAACTGAGTATGTTTTGTCCAAAAAGCAGATCCTGCATGCATTCTTAGCATAGGTATAAGGTAAATTTCAATTTATCATTCAAGTTTAAATATCAAATTCATCAATCAAATGATTAATGAATTGTATAAGATGAAGCAGCAGAAGGATGCATGAAATAAAGTGCGAGAGCCTTTCTGCATTTTCTCTGGTTCCTGCCCTAGCTGTTCTCCCATTCTGCATCTTTGTCTACTGTCACTCCCCCCTCTGCCCTTACTATCCTCTCTGCTTCTTTAAGTTTCAGGGACCTCCCACTTTTCTATGGAAGTGTCAGGAGACGTTATTTAGAAGCAACAGGTGAAAATGCTATTTTTCTTGCTTCTTTGCTTAAGAAATGGAATCAAATTGGTGTAAGAAAGCCAAATCCTTCTTTCATCTTCCCACCTCCTTTTGCACCTATGTTGGAGGGAGGAATCAAGAAGGGACAGTTGTCCCACAAGAAAATAATAAGTTTCTCTTTTCTTAGCACAGACTGATGATTCATGACATATGCACAGGAGATCTGAGTAGCTAAAAAATTTCACAGATACCTTTGAATGCTCTTACTTGGGTATTTCTTTGTCTGCTCTTTCATCGAACAGTGAAGCATGCAAAATTTCCTTGAAGGAGTGTGGGGTTTTCTCCTTTCTTTATTCCTTGAGGCATTTTTGATCACTTCTAAGTTCTTTGACTTCAATGATCAGATGGTTCACCAGTATAAGACAGAAATCTTGTAGGAATTCATGAAGTGCCATTGTCCACACTGTCAAACTTTCACATGACATGTTGTAATATGCTTTTCGTGCACTCTGCTCTTGAGCATCTGCAGCAGAACATGACATTCAGACAAACTAATGCAATGTTTGCATGCCAGAGCTCTGTTTGAATGAGATTCATATACCCTTAATAACTAAAATCACATCCAAAGCATAGCTTGATCCACATTGATTTTTGGTATGGGGATTTATAGTCACCATGGTTTTGAAAAATGGACAGCACTAAGACAGTATGTCTAAAGTGCTTATGTTCTTTTCCTTCATGTTATATCATGAGGTCATGGCAGACAACTGCAAAAGTTCAGGCATCTGTCTTTCAGACAATTTAAAACCTTCACTACAACTGTTACTCTTACACTCTCCAATCACAGTTTCACTTCCATTGCAAGTCAGAGTTGAAGTCCAGATTTATTTCTTTTTATTCATGCAATTAGCATTAGAGGATACAATTCTTTCTTGTAGTTGGGTCCCCAGAGCATTTTTCATTTATTATAGTTGCTAAGAAAATAATTTTCTCAAACGTATTAACTTGTGTTTTGCCTCCTGTTCTTGCAGACACCCTCAGTGCATTCTGGAGTGTGTGTACAGAGCTGCCTCCACTGCTCATCGTGGGACTCTGATGCTGAATGTAACTCTGAAGAATATGTGGGGAAGCACTTGCAGATTTAAACAGCTCTGAAGAACAGCCTGGAAGTGAAAGGGAAACAATTTAATGGAGGACAACATTATTTGCCCTTCTTCCTAATTTTCTACCATTATATTATGTTACCAGAGGATTCAGGACTCAGGAATAAATGCTGACCTATGAGAATGCAAGGCATGGACTGTATATGCACTTGTAGTGTGTTGGGGAACATCAGAGGATAAAAGCAAGTTTAATCTTTTTTATTAATTAATCAGCTGCAAATCTGGTTCTTGTAAGTGTGTAAAGGTTTTATCTGCTTTCTAGGAATCAGCTTCCTATTCATATTAATGAGAATTACGTGAGCTTAGATATGATGATGTTAATGAAGTTATAGAAAAACATTTTTTCTGTTCTAAATAATCTAACTGTAGTTTTCTAGGACATGCATGTACCATTTTTTCAACAATAGATGTATCTGTGGTTTGAAGGAACACTTGCTAAATACAGTATGGTATTTATTTCAACATACAACATGGCCAATCCTTTTTTCCTTAGTATTTTCATCACTTAAAACAACTTAATTCTGGTTGTGTGATACACCTCTATCTCACTGAAATGTTCTCATATTGGAAATTTCCTCATGTAGAAAACAGAACTACAGAAGCAAAATGAGAGGTTTTTTCAGTGACTCATCTATTTCTATTGATATCTAAACCAAATTGTTATTACCTAGAGTAAATCCCTAACTACACCTTATACCTATGTTGTCCTAAGGTTCTGATAATTTGGAATCTTGATTTCTGCTGTAGGTGCATGGCAGGATCACTGTGTTAATGGTTGAACAGGCTCAGACAAATTTCTACCAGTCATTACCAATATAGTAATCGTATAAGGAAAAAGAAGTCAGGATTGCACCAAAACCTAACCATCCAAGTGTTTCTTACTTGTTTAACATATGAAATAACATTCTTATGAAATCTGTTTTATACTTGTAGTTGGATGGTACCTCCCTGATCCACGGAGGAAAGTATAGCTCTTACAATCCTTTCTTTATGCAGGCACATATATGGCAATCTTCTATCTTGTTCTTACTCAGAGAAAAATTCAGGAAAAAAAAAAAAAGCAAGACTAAAATCTATTTTAATCTACTGCACTGATTAAAAGGTGAAGTTATAGTTAACGGTACTTTGTTTTGAGGAAGGTTGTTACAGCAGCCAAAAGACATGCATACCTATATATCACAGAGCACTGCCACATCTAGCAAAAAAAAGCTCAATGCTGCCAGCTTCCTGGGAAAAATCCCTCCTAAATCACAATAAAAGACTAAATCCCTAGCATAATACTTTCTGAAAAGAAAAATACAGCCTGCCAGTATCCTGGCTTTGCTGGGAGGTAGGGAAGATTTCATTCACTCTTTATCAGTGTTTATGTCCATGGCCTTTCTGTACAGATGGAAATGTAGTGAAGCAGAAGCTATTTGGGAAATAGAAGCAGGCTGGCAAAGACTTACAGCAAGATATGAAAATAAAAGATTCAGTCCTATGTGTTAGAAACAGCAGTGCAAACTAGCTCCAAATCTAGAATTTATCCTTCACTTTTTCAAGTCCTGTTAGTTTGTTGGTTGGTTGTGGGTTTTTTTGTTTTTTTTTTTTCCCCTCACAGTTTCTAATTTTGAATACTTATTGATAAAAGTTATTAATCAAATGGCTTCTTATATTTCAATTACATA
Organism: Xenops minutus; assembly: GCA_035221455.1. Taxonomy (NCBI): domain Eukaryota; kingdom Metazoa; phylum Chordata; class Aves; order Passeriformes; family Furnariidae; genus Xenops; species Xenops minutus. The sequence goes on along the minus strand of JAWWEE010000122.1, from coordinate 49,045,783 downwards.
GGGATGGATAGCTGACCAAGTAGGAAGAAAACAAAGATGCCAAATTATTGTTTCTGAAGGTTTGTTGAGCTTTTATAAGACTGTTTAATGTGCCAGTGTCAGTACTGGCATCTATCATGTATTCTTCTGGCTCCTGTACTAATTAATGAGCTTGATGTCTCCTGAGAGACACAGTATGACCTTGGATAAGAGAGGACACTTTGTTTTCCATTAAGTATGGTGTATCTCTGCAGTCTTTCAGAAGTGTGTATATCAAAATATTGGAAACAACAATTGAAATAATTAGATAGTCATACCCAAGCATACATAGGTACTTTTTCTTGAAGGCTAAACAAATCATCGTTCCATGAAACAAAGGCAAGAAGAAAACCCTCAGGCCCCTCTACACAGGTCTACAGTCTCAAAGTCAATACAGAGAAAATGCAGCTAAGCTTGACAAGAAAGCAAGAAAGGTAAGACAATATATGGACATGCTATAGTCCCCAAGGTGTTAACTTCTCTGAGCTCTGCCTTACTCTTTAGTTCTGCCCTTCCTCCACCTTACAGGTACTGCCAGAAGGCTTACCCTTGCACACGGCACTGTAGTGCTGATCCAGGACTCGCACTGCTCTTTTCCAGAGGAAAGCTGACTTAAGAGTGCCTCTGCCCTGATACAGGAACTCTTCTCATCTGCTTAGAAAAAGTGAAGAGTAGAGCTGAAGTAGTTAAAGTAAGCATCTTATTGTTATTTAATTTAAAACAAGATTCAGTGCAAAAAGAACACTGAGAGTGAAATGTGTTTTAGAAGAGAGTATCCTCCATAGTCCCTTAAGCCCTTCACAATTAAAGCATCATGATGGATTTTAGTATTTTGGAATCTCTCCCTTTCCTGTACTACTTCCAGAAAAAAGTTCAATATATGGAAAAGTTTATAGGTCATCTAGTCTGTCCCATGCCAGGATTATGTTCACTGGTATGATGCCAGTTTTCTAACCAGCTCCAGAGCAGCAGCTTATTTTTCCTCTTTGTCAAGGATAGTATTTTACTGGCAAGAATAGTATGGAAAAAAAAAAACAACACTGCAGTAGTTTCTATGGAGGCCAGCCAAAAAAAACCAACCAACCAAAAAAGACACTGGAGAAAGTATTGAAATAGAAGAAAAAAAGAAAAAAAAAAAAAAAAGAAAAGAAATATGGCAACAGAACAGGAGAATAAATAAGACATTAAGAAGCAAAGAGAAAATTAGCAGGAAAAATAGCAAACATCCAAAAAGAAAAATTCTTAACTAGAAATTATTAAAAAAAGGAAAATCATTTTTTTAAAATCCTAAAAGAATGTTATGTTGACACATAATTGCCAGAATGACAAATAGATAAGAAAACTTAGTAATCCTTTTTCTTTTTCTTTTCTTTTTTTTTTTTTTTTCATTCCTTGGTATTTTCTTGCTCTTTACCATTTAAATTCTTTGCCACATTTTTTTTCTTTTTTTCTTTTTTTTTTTCATTAATAAGTTTTTTAGTTTTTAGAGAGGTATCTTAAGCAGTATTTTTCTAGATTATTTGAACATCTCACTTTCTTGCTGTGGTGCATCAACCTTCATTATGCATCAGTGCAGTGCTTTATTCATAACATAATAGCCACAGACTCTGGCTATCTGCTATGATCATCAGTTTTAATAGATCTCTTTTAAGTGATTTTTTTCCTCTTCAAAGAGATGGAAAATAATAACAGGGACTCAAAGGGTGCTCAGGACAAAAATAATAGCAATCTGTATATCCAATCAAATGAGCATTACTAGTAACTTGCTTGAATATCTGAAACAATAACCCAGCTTTCATTATTAATCTCTGAATATAAAGACAGTATGGGCAATAACTCTGAATCAAACCTTTTCTATAAAAGTATTATTACAGGATTGTATAGCTATAATTTAACTTTGTCAATATATACAAAGCTATTTTTTGGAACAGTAAAAATATGGACCTTTGCCAAGATACTCAACCTTAAATTTCCAAGTCTAATTTCCCTTAACTGTCCTTAAGTATTCTCTGCTTTATAGAAATAAATTCTTTGTAATCCTATGCAGAATGGTGACATTGTGGCCATGAAAATTTTGGTAATTCTTTTTCTCTCAGAAAACTTTGAAAAACTATGTTATAAACACTCAGTCCAGAAGTTTTTGTGTACATCTGTCCTGCTCTGTCACCACACAACTACAAAATACTTCACAGTATGTATAGAAACTAAGGATTTGTTTCTTAAAGGCTAAAACAAAGTCCAAAGAACCACCAATGTCCCCAGAGCCATATAGTGACTTGGAATTTTCCAGGTGAAAATTCCCAGGACATCAATTATAGTTGTTTGCTTATAGACAAACACAGCACATCAAATCTTTTAGAACCCTCTCATAGATAAATCTTCCATTTCTTCTACACAGCAATAATACATTGGCATCTTATATGGTGGCATGCAATGCATTATTGAATGGAAAAGCAAGTATTATTACTACTCTTTCATTTCCAGCGGAAGACCCCACTCTTTGCAGATGAAATTCTTGCTTTAAGCCCCTAAGTTCATGCCCTTACCTTTAATATTGTAAAATTTCAGCTTTGCTTTAGCCTAGGGCTGGGTTTTGAATATGATATTCCGGTCCTTCTTTAAAAGGAAAATATTTCCCATCTGATACCCCCACATTTTGTAGCAAAAATTGTGGAAGCGCTATCAAAGTTGCAACACAATCAGTATGACTTTTCTAACACAGATGACATCTACAAATGGGGAATTTTAATTGTTTCTAGCTTGATTGCTGCAAGTTTTTATTCTCTTCAATAGCAGCAGCGACTGAATTCAACAACAAAAAACTCAGTCTCACACAACAGTGCTGGTAGTTCTTTTCAAGACATCTTAAAAAATTTTTTTCTTATATTTTTTATTACAGTTGGTAAAAATTCAAGATGGCTCTTCCAAACTTTCTTGCAATACATGCCTTGCTAAAAGTGCTCATTTTTTGTACATAACCCTTCTAGGCGAGAGAATCAAATCTGCCATGGTACTGAGGCCACGCTGTCTCAGGTTTTGGTGTGGAAGGGACACAAATGAAAAGAAATTCTGAGCAGCTTTCCAAGAAACACCTACAGGTGAAAAAATACAGCAGGTCCTTGAAATATATGAAATAATTCAAATAACTTCCTAAGCTCTCAAAACTTATTAGTCTGCTTTGAATATCTGAAAAGTAAATCCTGCTAAATCCCATATATGCCTACAACCAAATGCAGAGACTATAACAAAGTATAGAATTGATTTTTCCTTTTTTATTTTTTTTTCCATGTGTTATTTTGCTTCCAGTATTATCTTACTCCTAACATTTCTTTAGGTTAGCACTTCTGGGGTAGTTGCTTTAGTGGTAACAGCAGTGAGAGTGCTGCCTCAAGCAGGAAATAGTAACCATTTAAATAACACACTGCTTACAGCTGCTTAACACAAACCCAGGTAAGATAACATAGTGGTTAAACGCCCCACAGCTATTACAACTTGCCTACATTTATGCTCCATTCAACATGCTGAATAGAGTCCTCAGGACAAAGCTGAAATGTTCAGTCTGTTGCTTAGATACTACTTTCACAGGCTTCATATGAAAAATCTACGTATACAAGCAAATAAATAGATAAGTTAATAGGCTGAACCCACAATGGACAAACATAAATCACTTCTTTTGTACTATCTTTTGTACTATATGTGGGGATGGGAGAAACAAATGTGGAATACGTAGAACACTAAAGCAATGCAAAATAAAAATATCTATGCTTTGCTGGGATGCCTCCTCCATGCATAGATATTTGGGACCAGTCTATCCTAATGAAACAAGTTACGTGAATCTGCATTCATTTGGGTCACTTGTTTATCTATGTATGTTCTTGCTGTACAGGATACATAAATCAATATCCTTTTTATTTACTTGTACAGGAGTCACTTGTAATTTGTGACTTTGCAACAACACATCAAGATCAAGATCATACCCTAAAGTTAAAAAATCACCTTAATCAAATACAGTATGGGCTTTATTTCCTAACCGAGAGGAGCTAAATTTGCAATGGTTCACATATTCTATGCAGAATACCCAAATTATATCTAATGCAAACTGTTTTACTGAAAATAGAGGGTGTTCTGCATAAGTATTAGATTGGTTCCTGCTATGCCATTTCCTCAGTAGTAAAAAAAAAAAAAAAAAAAAAAGAAAGGTAAAATAAATGAAAATGCAATTTTGGTATTTGTTGTGGT
>JAWWEE010000122.1:49005184-49027184 GCA_035221455.1 Xenops minutus | reverse complement strand
AGACCCTGGCTAGAGCCATTATCACCACATACATATTCAAAATGCCCTTTGTTAAAACCTTTTATCGGTTCTAAGGCATTGCCTCCAAGCTTTTGAAGGAATTCCAACTGAGTTTTGAAACTATAACAACACATATAAACAATTTATGTATCAACTGATGCCTGTAACTTCACATAGTCTGTTTCATTCATATCTGAATGCATGACATTGCATGCATAGGGATTTGTAGGCATGAAGGATTGTTGGATATTATTGTTGCCATTTATTGTATTTGCATTGCAACTTTCCTTAAATGTGCAGCATTGCTTTTGTTAAGCAATCAGACTGCAAATATAACTGGCACAGCTAGAAAAAATTCAAGTGTCCAAGTACACAAAGTATGCAAACTATGCAATAAAGCACACAAAGCCCAGCAAGATCATTAGTACAATACTGCAGTGATTACAGAGCAAAGTGCTTTCTGTGGTGCACTAGTCAGGCTATACAGAGAGAAAGCTTTGCAGTGTTTTAATGCAATGATATTTTTAATGCAATTGTGTGCTACTACAGCAGTCATATTTCACCAGCATAAGCTGCTTTGGGAAAGAGGCACTATTCTGTGCTTATACATTGCCTAGGTATCATTCTTGATTAGCCATTAGGCACTGCATAATAATCAAGAGGATGTGGATAATAATTATAAGCATAAGAATTATGGTCTTTTGTCAGTACAAAGCCCCATCTAGCTCTGTATCCTTTTTCTGATAGTCAGAAGTGTACTTTTAAGCAAAAAAAACATGATGAACCATGTATAAAGTGACTCTCCCTGTTATGTCCTTTGAGGTTCCAGCAATCAGCACTAAGGATGTGAAATCTGAAACTAGACTCTGTAGGGATCCTCTAGTAGTTTTTATTTGCACCATGGTCTTTCTTGTAGCTTAATGACTCAAAACCAGATAATCAGCAGTCTATTGTTTTAGTTTTAAAGGAAAGTCACCCTCTCGTATCATGGTGTCAGAAACTATGTCAAACCCTCTCTGAGACAGAGGATGGACTAAATGGCCTCCTAGTGTTCCTTCCTGCCCTTACTTTTTTCATTAATCTATGATTATTCAGCTGCTTTAACAGTTAGAAAGTTTTAATTAGTCTGAAATAAGAAAACGTTCTTCATTCTGCATGATCATGTAGTACATGTAATATTGCATCTGGTAGAACCAGATGACGGACTTGTAAGAACTGTGGTCATATAGGGACCATAGCTCTTCTGAAAGCCACAGCCATAGCCTAGGAGCTGAACAGCCATACATACATCTTCTGGCCAAGAGCAGCAGGGAGAGAAACATGACTTACCTTAGCAAAAACATCTCTACATTATTCACTGAACAAAGGTTGTGAGTCCAGTGGACACTTATGTGGACATTCTTGCTGCACTTCAGGGCATTCTTAGCAAGTGACCTTAGCAACTGATCTGAGCCTCCTCTGTTGCAGCAGAACCCAAGCAATAATCAGACTGGTGTGCTGGAAAGACAGAATGAAATGGGCAGGGATGGTGGTGAAGCAAGCTGCAAAGTGCTCCATTAAACACATCACCTCAAAGTCTGCCCTCAGAAATTCGCGTCTCCAGGGTGATTTTCTCTTTTGAGAAGTGGTTCTTTTATAAGGCAGGAAGCATTAGGTGTGCTCATATCTCAGTCAAAGGGCTTCCTACACAATGCCAACTGTTATTCAGCAGTACTCATTATGCAGGTGAGATATATCGCAGTGCTGCTACTCTGCAACACTCTGCAGATCTCTATGCACCATGTGCACAATGTCTGAAATATAAGGAAATTTATGCTGCACTCATCCTTTTTGTGGTTATTAGTGTCACTTAGTATCATCTTCCTCCAGCAAATTGACTCACCAAGCAAAATGCACAAGTGCACTTTAGAGTGGATCACATTATCACGCCTACTTCTTCTGAAGAGCCAAGTGTCATTACTACTTTTCACAAGAAATAACTGCCTCAACTGTTTCACCCTCTGCAGTGCATCAACAGTGCTCTTCCTCCATTCAGTTTGCAATTCAGAAGAGTGATGGAACAGTAATGCATGACTATCTCATTGTTCTACAGTGGAGAGATAAAATCTAGTGCTCCCTTTATGCCTCTTTAAATGTTAGAGTATTCGATTGTGGAGTCTTTCCATCAAGATATGCAGTTGTATCACCTCTAAGGCCATGATCATATTTCAGGTGTCTACAAGGTATTTGCATTAAAACTACTATCTTTTACTCACAAAACATATTAGAAGTTTCTCTCTCAACATTACTCATTAGATGACATATAATCCTAACTACAGAGCCAGGTGTAGACTGACTGTGATGGCCAAGTGCTGATAGGATTTTATTTCCAAAATATTTTCACTCTATTCACTAGCACACTTTCTTCCTCTGTGTGCTGTATTTTCTAGAAGGTAGGTGGAATATCAAAGGAATACAACAAGGGTGCAGAATGTTAAATGGTAAGATTATAACTAAACCCATGAATTTAGAACCAGAAACCAGGAAATCAAATATAAGGAACATGAATAATTTTGGCTAAGAAGCAGAGTGAGAAAAATGCTAATGGTCAGAACTGAGAGCAACCAACAATCTACTAAAGTGAAGAGGCTGGTAAAATTCCATATCATACATTTAGAGCTGAGACTCAAGCTGTTAGTGCTTGAGCTAGACAAACTGTGGCCACTCAATGTTCACGGGTGAGGGTTAAACAAACTGGAAAAAAACAAAAGAATAAAATTGTATCCAGGGATTGCATTTTGCAACCACACATTGAGAGAGCTGTCTTTACGCAAAATTATATGTGGGTCACCAGTCTTCTGGGATACTGTCTGTGGTAGCCTGGTGGGTTTTTGCACTTTGATTACTCAGGGATGCTTGTCAAGAGGCTGTCAGGAAATCCACCAAAGTACACACTTGAGCTCAGATCTTAGTGACTTTTGATAGGACTGACCTTTGTGCTTTTGAAAATCTACCCTTTGTTCTCTGCAAAGCAGTGGCTTCCCATATGGTCTCTTGTGTTTACAATTATGAGTGCCTGGTGTTTCTGTGACCTCTTTTCACTCATTATCACTTCACTTAATGCCATGGCAAAAGAAGAGTAATGATTTTTTTTTCTTTTTTGCAATTGTAATTAAAATGCTACCATAGTAGAGGGTACTTGTTGACCAAGGTCTTTATTATGCAACTGTATGCAGATTGTGGTGAATTGCATCGTTCATCTATTTCAGTGATGCAGCACCAAGGTCACTGGGCAGTTTTAAGCTAATGAAGAGACCATAACTCTAATAAATGTGCTTGGTAATCACAGCAAACATATTGCCATTGTCACAGATGTTATTCTTTCGAAATCACTTGGCAAACAACTAAAACACAGCCGTTGTGCATGCTTTGACCTCTCCTAAGAATGCAACATCAGGAATATTGAGGAGGTGAAATTCTTTAAGCAGACAAGTCATGGCCTACAGCTACCAAGTCAGTACTTCTCATAGCACCTTGCAGTTTGCTTAGAATAAACAGGCAAGAGGCTAACTGAACTGTAATCAGTGAAAGGCAAATTTTGTCAGAGAGCAGAATTTAAAAAGGAACATATCCATTAGTAATGCCACCACAGGTAAACATCAGTTTCTTATCACAATGATCTAGGCAGGTTGACATTAATTATGCAGGTTGATTTTTGTAGTCATTAAGCTGCAGTAACCCATTACATGCTGGTCCAGTAGCCTTTTGTTACCTGTCAGAAAATACTTAAACCAGTAAATGCATCATGTCACTGTGAGCTTTATCATTATGTGCAGTAATTCTCCATAGGTCTTATCAGATGCTGCAAGTGCTGATTTCTTTGAAAGGATATGCATCATCTCCCAGGTTGGGTCAACGGATTGCTGATATTATGCTGTTATTATGATCTCAAAAAGTGGCATAAATTTCTTGTAGCTTTAGTGTCTTTCAACCTATCATATATATGCATATATTTATTTTCACATATGTCTGTGTATATCATAGACATATGTATGATCTTAGCTACCAGGTATGAAAAAGCCCACAACAACATGACCACTAAATATGCTTGTGACAGTAAGGAAATGAAAAGGAAATTTAAAAGAGATACAATTTCTTGAGTTGTTTGTTTCATTTATACCTATTATTGATAGAAATAAAGATAAGTAATTCAACATCACTGTAAAATTCCCTTAAGATCATTCAGTGAATGGAAAATGCCAACATGTGAAGATGGCTGTTTAGCAAGGAGCTGAAAAAGACATGGTGGCAAGTGAGGTCTAAGGCAAGACACAGAGCTGTCATGTCTCATTCTCAAATGTCACAAACAGTGCAGTCATGAAATGAGGTCACTGTTTTGTATATAAACCTTCTGCGGCTTCTAAGCTAAGAAAACCAGAAAAATATTACCCTTTGCTAATGGAGCTTTTTTTTCCAGGAAGCACAGCATGTGTCCAATTCAATGTGTCAGCAGCTTTCAATCCTCAATTCAGTTTACCAACAGTTAAACCATTTAAGGTCTATATTATAACCCATTAGACACGACAGTGACAAGATGATTTTTGATAAATAGTGGAACCTTGCTACTACAAAAGTGGCCCTTGGCTTGCCAAGGATACAAGGCCTCCGAAAGTAACCTGAAATTTTGTCAGCAGCTGCTAGTCAGTTATAACAATTTTATTGTCCTTGCATACTCAGCCACATGCTATATAGGCTCTCCTCACTCAGAGTATGTTCACTTTCATACTTGTCTGCATTTAATTGCAATAGAATAGCAAAATATTTATCTTACAGCAGAACGCTGCAAGCTTATTTCTGAGGGTGACCTTGAGTATGTCTGGCACACCAGAACTGCAGTGGAAGACAGGCAAACACTTTGTCTCCTACACTTCTGCCATACTGCCTGTGTCCAACACTGATATCACCAATTGAATTAACAGAAAGAACCTTAAGTATGTGTCCAATTTGTGTGTGAATACACATTCGGAACTGAACTTGCACATGCATGCTATGAAGAACAAGAAACCAAAGGCAGATTAGAAACTTTGTGAATTTTTGAACTCTTTGGAGTGGGAAGCATGAGTTAAAAATCAGTATGTGACCCATTACTATTTTACAATCTTCTCTTTGGCAATTTGAAAGTAACGGCTTGCCAGGCTTGTATTTAAACTTTCATGGAATGATGTGAGGGAGTTAAATATGATGGCTCAGGCAAGAGAAAATACAAGAAAGATAGATGGTGTTGGGAAAGGCTGTCCAGAAAGTCAGAACAAGAGTTTATTACCAAATATACATATTTATTTTGATCTAAGATCAGTATAAAACATTTCTTTTTGATGAAGTAAAAGTCTGTGATAGTGGTCATATTATTTTTAGATTTAGGAAGCACACACAGGAATAACAGGGCCAAAAGCATCTCCATGGCTATACTAACCTTCAGAAAGGAGAGCTAGGTAAAAATGAGGAATCTTATTTGAAAGAAGTAGAAGAAGGACACCTAAAAGAATTAAACCCTCTCAGTCAGCATAGAGACCCCTGAAGGACACTGTATTGGGAGCACAATACCAGCATGTACCACTCACTAGAAATCCCTTGGGAAAAGGTAAAAGGAAATCAGCACAGTTAAACAGTAAAGCAAGGGAAGCTACTGGAATTAAGAAGTTAGCATTCAAAATGATGAAGACATGTGTCAGTGAAAAAAAAAAAAAAAGGAAAAGTTACAAATTCTGAGAGAATAAACATAAAACTATAATTAGATTACCATTTGCTTTGTAGATGTTGATGGCAAAATTTCAAGGTGTTCATTTTCCCCACAAGTAATTTGACTTTCTATGACAAGTCAAAAGACAAATTGATGGCTTGATTCACTGGTTCCCCTGCCATTATGTCATGCAGATCAGGATGAGAATGCATATAAAGTGCTGCAGAATAGAACCATTTTATACTTGTTTAAGTCACTATGAATGAGAATAGGAAGTGGTAGACAAAAAATGGATCTAAATGTTTCTAAACTATAAACTATCTTTTCTGAACTCTACAACAACTGCAACCATATGAATCTTCCCCCATTCAGACATCAGAATGCCATCAGTTTATGGTAAATTAAATGACCTGAATTTTATATCCATATCCTGGAGTCACTTGATATGTTTATCTGCCTCATTACTGGCAAATTTACTCCTTGATACAGCAGGGCTGAATCTGTCATGCTCACAACTGCTGATCTTCCAAATTCACACTCTTTCCACTTAAATGCAACTAGATCCTGTTTAATTATAGCCACAACTTGCTCCAGGGTCATACCTCCAACTTTGCCTCTTCATGCCTGTTTTTGTAGCCTTGCAGCAAAGAAATGGGTAAATGTAGCATTTTTTCCATAAATGAGTCATTTTTTTTAAGGAATTGTTTAAGTGTACATTACCTTTTCTTTGCTTGTCATGACCTCTAGTCTGAACTAGTTCCACCGGAGTTGGGTAAAATGATTTTCAGAATGGTTTGTATAAGAGTTCTTAAAAAAACCAAATATGACAGCAATGGGAAATATTTTTACCAAAGGCCCTTTCAATTCAGAAACAGTCACTAGCTGGAGGACAAACTGATCATCTAATTTAACTCTGACCTGAAAAGGATTCGGAACACAATTAATTTTATGCATTCTTGAGCAGTTTTGCCATACTAAGCTGCTGCATAAGAGCTTGCAGTACCAGAACCCTCTGTCCCAGACTCGCTGGACCTCTGTCTAGAGAGAGAAATATTTTGCAAGCAATTCACCAAAGAATTCAAAATAATCAGTAAATCTGAGGATAATCAAGATCATATAAATATGCATCAATAAGAAAGACACCCTAAAAAACTGATGAAATAACCTACTGCCATTTATTTCCTTCATGTTTTCCTTTATTTAATTTCTTTCTATTTGTTTTTCCTAGAACTTTCTACACTTACCTTCATTTTCTCTACCACTGCATACTTGATTTTGTTCTTGTTGTGACTGCACACACATCTCCAATTCCTCTTGATGGCTTGATACTCCTAATATCATATTTTTAGGAGTTCCCTTTACTTTGAGTGGTGCATTTCTGCAGTTATAGAAGGCAGTGTTTTAGTGGCAATTTTAAAATACAGTATTTATACATACATATATATAATTATTATTATTATATTTAAAATATAGTAGTTCAATGGTGTTTTGGTTAGCAACACTGAAAAAAAAAAAAGAAAGAAATTAAAAACAAGACAACATTCCTTGTTTCTTGCCTCTGTTATATCAACATGTTCTTGCACAATTCTTCAATATCACAAAGCAGGGCTACTCAGTCTTCTCTTAGGAAAAAACCCCAAAACCACACATATAAATTCTGGATATTAATTAGTAATTATATAAGATGGTAAGCTAGTTTTTTTTGAAACAAATAAATATATATTTTTTCTTGATTTACAATGTCCATTAAATATTTATATAATTGCATTCCAGTTACTCTCTAGCACATGCATTATATTATAAACACTCAGAACAGCATTTTTCTTTTAATTATAATTTATTTAATATTATTTTCATTTTTACCACCTACTCAATACAATTTTTTTTAAGCTGTAAGACTGTCAAAACACTACTAGTGAGGCCATCTACCTGTTAGCTTGATTTTTTTATTTCATTATCAGCCATTAGGAAAAAAAAAACCAGTAAGTCATAGAATGTAATTTTGTTAATAGAACTTAATGCAAGTCTAGGCAAACTAAAAATAATCTAAATCTAATAAATAACTCCTTGCCCTTCCAACAACCATGAACAGATTGAAATAAGACTACCAGAAAATGCATCTCAAAAAACTGTTAGAAGTGCAAAAAGTCCATAAAGTAAAGCACACGGGTAGGCAATCAGGAGCTGCTGTCCTTCCATAGCCAATGCAGAGGTAAAAATTTTGGAGGCGGACAAACTGCACCATCCAATAATAAACAGAGCTAACAAAGTTCCTGGGATCCCCCTAGGAGAAACAAAACAAAGAACACAAAAGAAACATGACAGAGTCCACATATTATTAAATGTAGCATCAAAACTCATGTCTAGCAGCTTGTTGTTGATAAGGTAACAGTCACTGGAAGAACCAAGGACTGACTATTGTAATGAAAGTCAAGCACAAGAACAAATTAAAATTGTAACCATAAACAAAAACCTATTTCTTCAGCATGGATAAAAGCATCAGTAAAAGTACTGCTAAAAGAACAATGCACTTCCAAATAAATCTTCTGGGACTCCAGCAGATGTAGCAGCAAAAGTTTGATATTAAAGTTAGCAAAGATTCTATTTCAGCCAAAATCTTCCTGTAGAAGTTGTTAGATTCTAAAATGACACTACAGACCTACTCTTCCTTCAGGAATCCTGATGACCTGGAGTGGTTGCATTTTTTTAAAGCATAACACAGATTTTAGTGTGCCTTGGACCCTGAGAACACTCTTAAAGATTCATACGTCAGCTGGATGTGCAGAAAGCTGATGATTGTCTTCCAGAAGAAAGCTTGACTGGCCTTTTAAAAAAGTGAGCACACGGAGCATAAAGTAAGGAATGAGAAAAGAACCACTGAGGAAAAATACTTTGCTCATCCTGGCATCCTTCTCAGCACACTGAAAGAATGGTGATTTTTCACCCTACCCTGTGGTGACAGCTGGGCCCCTTCTGAAGTTACGTTCAGCCACCTCTCAGGAGCAGGGTGGCCTGGAGAACTGATGATTAAGGGATTATGGTTGAAAGCCCACTGAAATACTCCTGCAGATTACAGAGGACTCACTATTAAACCCTGTAGGGACAAAATCTTGCCAATAATGTTTCACATATGCTTTATTTGCACTCTGTTTGCAGCCTGCTTCTGTAAAATGCATGAGATCATGTGCGCAATATACTGCTGAAGTACATAATGAGATTAGCTGTGTTGCACACTTTTGCTGTGTCAGTCTCAAGGACTGAGAAAGAATGAACCTCTGCCAGTTCCTAAAGGTTTTCCTGGTGCCCCACTCTTCCAAACCGTCAGCATGACAGAAATAGAAGGGTGAAACAGACAGAATATATTTACTCAGGTTGGTCTTTTTATCAGATATCATCACCACTAAAATTATTATTGCAACCAAACCATGATGAGCAAAGCTGTCCTTATGCAATTGACTTAGTTTCCTTAATGAAATCATATCACATAAAATAGTTCATTTCTTAGCAATTCAGTCTCCAAGCCAATAAGGTACTCAGTGTTGCCAGCTGTTGGGACTTTGAGGAAGGAAGGAGAGAATTGATTTTACTGTGACTCAGCACCTCATTGCAACTTCAACACATTAAAAATAAAACATTTAAGACCATGTGATTTAATATCCTTAGTTTAAGTGTTCTTTAAACCTATACAGTGACATTCAGGGAAATTACACTGAGCTTTGTGACGCAAGTTTCTGGCCCTTGCTCCAAGAGGAGATGCTAAGTTGCCCACCTAAACAGTGAGCCAGAAATTCAGAGCTAGTATGGATAGCTCTTTGAGCAGGTATCCATGCTGGCAGATGGACGGGATGCAACAGCAAGAGCAATGACATTTTTCAACTAGTGTAATAACTCCTTAGGGGACTATCACAAGGTAGCACAATTTAGAGCTGTGGTTGCTCTGCGTTGGACTGGCAGCGAGCAGGATGGAAAGGTGACATGAAATCATATTGGAACCAAGAGATACCTCTGTGCCCTTATACATTCAGTCCTCAATCTAACAACATGTTCTTGCCAAAAGGAATGGTTTGGCAGAGAGCTTTTTTCTGGTTTGTCCATGAGGGTCAGATTCTCTACACAAATATTACGTATATTTTCTCTGAAAATTAACACCAAGGCTAGTTCTTTATACTTTGAAATAGAAATAATAATTGTTACAAATATTTAAATAAAACCATGAATGTGTTGTTTTCCTTCCTTTGCCATTTTAAACAAGTTACTCAAAAATAATGAAGTGTTATGTTGGATTTAAAAGTTGCCACTTAATTTTAATAGCATGTTTGCAACAGTTAACCTGGTACTTGCTGTGTTGAAGCAGTTTCATATAGCAAATCAGAAAGGACTGCAGAATCCTGTCATTAGGTACTTATCAATTCATTTTAGAAATAACAGTTTAATTTTGTAAAGGCTATCATAATATAGTATTTACAGATTTTCAAACTATGTTCTTTCTGTAAATTTGCAGCATTTTACAAATGTGTAGTGTGTGATTGGGGATTCCTTGTACAGACAAGAATACCCTGCACGGTTGTAACAGCTGGTTTGGAGTTCACCCCATCTGTCTTACCATTATGTATCTGCACATTTTATTAGGCTGGATTATTAAACAGGTTAATCAAGAAAATATGGGAAGTGTAAGAGAAGAGAGAATAAATGGTTTCTTCAGTGTCACTACTATCCATCTTATCAAGGACAGCTCAGAAACACTTTGAATCAGGTTAAGCCATCATAGCTTCACAGAAATACACAAGAATTATGCCAAAATCTTCATTCCACTATGTAATTTCCTTTACATATATATATATATATATTTAAGAATACTGCTTCTCCAAAAGGAAACAAACAGGGGCACTTTCTTATTCATCAGCCACCAAGTTCCGTATGTTACAGATACGTTAAAAATGTGAGAGAACAAAGACTAAGGAGGGAAACCACCATTAGTAACGTGTTAACAATATGTAAAAGTACTGCTCAAGGCCTTCAGGTGAGATCTGGAACTTTCTTGTACTTTGCTGTATATGAACAGGGAGGTAAACACAATCTGTATCTCAAAGGACAGGAGTTTTCTATCCACAGACATATGACCGAAAAATCCCCCTCAAATGTACACATATATACAGCACTGCACATGGGGTATTTCAAAATATTTGGTTATTTTCAGGTTTGCAATTACACCACAAGTTAAAACTTGGAGTACACAACTCTACTACATCTTAAGCACTTGTTCTAATTGTCCAAATCATTAAGAGTTACATGATTATTTCATTCCATCTTGCAGAAACCGATATACAGAAGGAAAGGAAACATAAAGATGAGTCCTGATACTATGAACAAAAAAGAAACAGGAGAATCAGCTATATAAACCCAAAGTTCAGCAGTTGCTTTTAAAATTGCTACTCGATCAGTCACTGTTGGCTCTGCAAAACAAAAATCATGTCTGAGGCTGCTTCCAAAATCAACAGCACTCTCAGTCCATGTGAGAAGCAGAGGAATTAAGAACTCATCTTAAAATGAATGTATACCACCTCTCTCAAACACAGTCCAGGTCTGTCTGTTTCCACGTACACACACAAAGAAAATGGTGGTTTGCTTCACAGTTTCAGAAGTCAAAATTCATTACCTAACCATTTAGAAAATGTTTTGCACAACACCGGCCTTCTGACTTACTATTCTCCATAGGATTTCTGTTGCAATAGACTAGCACTTACTGTAACGAGAAGACAACTGCAGAAGAGGACAGGATCACCATGGGCAGAAGACAGTAGCCCAAGACACTTGCAACACAGCCATGTGAGACTCCCGAGACACTCATCAGGTTCAGCAGGGCATGCATAGCAAGGCACCCAATGGCACTCATGCCGTAGACGTAGCCAAAATGAACTTTTCCTGCCTAGAATAAATATGAGTAAGCATGAGGTGTTGGAAATGAGCAAGCGATCACAAAGTAGTGGGAGAAGACAGAATTAGGTTTAGGTTTGTTACTTCTTGTTATTGACATTCTCCGCTTCACCTACATCAGTTCAGTTGTAAACCACACCTGACACTTTGGGGAAATTTTTGCATAAAAATAGTTCCAAGGTACAACTGAGAGGATGTGTTTGTTGTTAACTTAAAGACACAAGGCTGATTCTCAGTTTTACTGTCATTGGGCTCTGAAGAGGAAAGGAATTTGTTGGGAGACTTGGGAAAGTGTAATTGGGAAGTGACAAACTAAAGGAACAAACTGAGAAGAAATTATGGAAAACACATTTTACTAATTTAATTTCATTTTAGTCTCAGGAAACATCTTTTCAATAGGTGTTAATTGGGCTGTGAAAAAATGTCCTAAGTAAAATGATGACCCAGGCTACTTGATATGCTTCACATTTTATTAAAACCTCCAGCTGTAAGCAGGTGAGCCAAAAATTAGTAAAACTTTACTAAAAGTATGCTGGTTTTCAGGGTGAATGTGACCATTCTTCCTTTTGACTACTGTAAGAAAGACACATCTCTGGGGCTGAACTCAATGCAACATGTTCATTTCAACATAAACCTGAGTAGTAACTGTCAGCTTGTGTTTGTTTTTGTTCTAACAAATGAAAAAAGTCCCAGGTTGTTTCTTTCCTTCAAGGTTTTATTTCTTTGTGTGCATGTAGTGCTTGTGCAAGGTACCAGCATGGAAGACTGGAGCTTGATGTTTTCTAATTTACACACAAAGCCAGTAAAACAGGCAACTGTGGCCACAGCACTGCAAATTCCTTCATCTCCTTCCATCATTTGGAATGATCACCTCCAGGCACAAACTGCATTGTTCATTCCCCAAAATAAACAGTCACAAAAGACTGTTGAATACTTTTTTCTCTATCTTTGAGCTTCTAAAAAATTAAATACTGAATGTTGGCTATGCAATACTGTAATTTTCACATCTGTACATCAGAAAAATATTCATAAATCAAAAATAAACAATTTGTTTTGTTTGGGAACTTTGTATCCTAATGATAGCATGCACCTGTGAAGGAGAAAGCTCTGATCTAGAACACAATTATTAACTCAGGACTATGGAATAAACTTCTCAAACAAAGGGCCACTATGCATCACCTTCTTGACACATAGCAACATGTCTCTAACATATTTAAAACACAGGTGTGTTTGTGCACAGACACACACGTATATATTGCACACACTATATATTATATATTGCATATGATAAGCCACATGAGGGTCAAAACTAATAGATGGTCTCAGTTTTCTAATAGTTTTGTAGTTTATGGTTGGATTCTCTTGTGATGGATTAGGTGGAAACATTGTTGAAGCTTTTTCATGTTTTGTGATATTTGCCAGTGTACCTTCTGTGATGGTTAAGGAGGATTAAGAAGACCTCCCACTTTACTTATTTACTTACTTATACATTATCCTGTTTGCAAATTGAACTGACTCACTGCTGAGCTCTCCTCTGGTTCCAGTCCTCAAGGTTAAGACAGGTACAGCCAGGCTGCTTATATCCTTGCAACATCCTGAGTGTTGGCCTTTTCCCCTTCAATGTCTTTTACCATAAGAAATAACCTATTCCTGAACTAACAGTATAAGAAATCATCCTATTTAAGTACAGAGTCTTCTGCCAGCATTTGCATACTAGTGCTATAAAATAATCAGGAAAAATTGCTGCAACAATTAAAATTAATGATAGCTAGAGATATTTTGCGAGAGCAATACTAGCTCAGATTATTATCAATTAGCATTTCAGTCATTAATGATTTGTAGTAAGTTTAACATCCACACTGGCATGGGGCAACCTTTGCTGTAGACCAACTAAGGAAAGTTCTGTCTGAAAAAAATGCAACAAGTACTAGCTCTATTTTAGACTGTTTCAGTGTATTTAATTATTCTACACAGAACTATTTAGCAGCCTTGTTTAAGATTAAGAAATTCTTAAGCCAGATATGAAGAGAGAATTAGCACCAGCAGCTGGCTGAAATCTCCACTTGCTGAAATGTTTGATTTGTGCTGCAAGGGTAGGATTAAAAAAAAAAAAAAAAAGGGCAAAAAAAAAAGGCAGCTAAACATGTTTGTTCCAATTTTAGTTGCCTTTCTTAACATATGTAAATATATTGAATCACACACACAGGAATACTCCCAGTTCACAGGGATGTAAGCAAAACCAGAATCAGGCTTGATTAGCCTGACAGGCTTTGATGAATGGAAAGAGCTAAATTTGTCCTGCGGAAGGAACAAGGTTAGGAGAAAGTCAGACTTTGTGTGCTTGTTTGCATCTGCCTAGAGTGGGTACTACTATCCTTAGCTGAAGTGGATGGGGAAGTCTGATTTCACACAAATGATTGTGTAAAATGCAAAGCAGCTGAGACTCAGCCTTCCGCTAACTTTTGCGCTGCCGTTGTTTCTCCTCCTACAACTGGGCTGCACTGTTATACTAACATGAGGAAGATCAAGTCCTGCTTCCAACCTAACAGCCCTTCTTCTCTTTCTCTCTGAAAGAGGAAAGAGCTGCTACCATTTGAAGAATATCTTTGCATAATTTTCCACAGTTAAAAAGCTGAAACTAAATATAATGTATATAATGTATACATTATTTCTGGAAACCAGCTCTCAACCAAATTATATTCCTGGTGTTATTAGAAGAGATTTATTTAAGTATCATAGTTTACACAGCTGAAGAGCCACTTCAGTATTCAAATGCATCTGAGGTAAAATAAGCAGCCTGAATTTCTAAGATGGCCCATGGAAAACCCATAGACTCACTGCTGTGAAGCTACAGCACAAAAACACTGGATTGTATCAGATGACTTCTGTTGGCCTAAAACTGGAGGACAGAAGTTGATTTTCTAATGACATCTAAAATTCTTAATATCCCAGAATAAATATGGTAATTAAAGTACTTTATTTCAATAATAGTAGCTTAATATTCATCAAAATTGTTGGCTATTCAGGGAGAAAAAAAATCAAGAGGAAACATTTTTTCCTACTCTTTCTCTTAGCTTTCCTTCCATTTTCTTGATTGTAATTAATTCAACTTTCTCCTTTTATCACCCTCCTGTCTTAATTTCTCCATGAGGAAAATAACCTGTCTTCTCTAGCTTCCTGCCTTTTTTTTTTTTTCTTTTATTCCTTTTCCTTCTGCCTCTTCCACCCTTTTAAAAAGATTTTTATATTTATAGAGGCATAAATAATAATAAATTTGTCATTTATATTGCGGTTTGCACATTCAAGGTACTGCACTGACATTACAAATGGAGTAAGACCTTTCAAGAATCTTTTGATTCAGCACTATTTATCATAGAGGAAATGGAGAATTAGAGACCCATTTCTCTCACCTCAGTTGCAGAGCCGTAAAGCCCTTCCCAGAGTGGTCCCACCTTATCCCTGTCTGATGAATTGCTGCCGGCAATCAGAGCTGTACTTTAGCAACACTGGAGACCCCCTGTTGTCAGTGATAAATAAAGGACTTTGGAGTAGTGTACAATCCCTGTTTAACTTTCCTCCTGTAGCAAAGCTGTATTCATAAAGCAGAAGAATATTTTCTTAAGAAGACAATGTAGAAAAAAGAATATAAATTATGAAAGTACTAGCAGAATTTATAGGAAGGTATTGCAAATTTGAGGTGGTAAGAAAAAGACCTTCCTTTTTTCTCCCTCAATTTTTCTAGCTATATAAAGATTTTTTTTAATAGCTCTGTACTCCCTAAAACAATATTGAAAGAAGATAATTTCAAAACAGTGGTAAGAGTGCTAGAAAAACTGCACTGGTCTGCTATGCCTTTTTGTTATCTCCTTTAGAACTTCCTTGGTAAGTCCTTACCTAGCACATACTGCTATGTGTCATGTGTTCAGGGCTTCTCCAGGTTATACATGGCACAGATCTGCCTTTTGTTCATATTAAGTCCCACCCAAAAAATGGTGTGGGCTTTCTTTTGTTCCCACTGGAAGTAGTATATCACTTCATCTGTGCTACTTTTACATTACATTTAAAGTTAATGCAGGTACTTACAAAGCAGAGAGACTTTTAACATATAATCTCAGAACAAATGGCAGCAAATGACTAAAGATTTCTACCACATCCTACCAGCAGCAATGTTGCTCCAAGGGCCAAACAGAAAACCATAGGTCCAGTGAGGTCTGTCTCATTCATAATGCTGCCATCTGCAGGCTTCATTGGATTTAGAACTGTTAATGTTTTTTGCCATATATGCTCAAAATTGATCCCAAGTTCTGCAACAAGAAATTTCAGAATTGTTAATTGCTCACAATAAAACAACACTTTTATAGAAACCCATCAGATACTACAAAACCACAAACAAATTAATTGCTTCAGTGAGGATAATATTGTAGGATGACATATTCTGTAGTAGGAACATGATGTGCCTGCTGTATGTTCAGTATATTTGAGAGTCAGCTCTGATTATAAATTGGAATATTTCTTTATTAAATCAAACTTTAGTCAGTGAAACAAAAGATTCCCTCAGCATTTTTGAGTTAATATTAGTTTTTCCTATATTTAAAACATATATATCCAATGCCACACTAACTGTGATGTTGAAAAATATGTTAATTAACAATAACTGCAGAATTTAAGATACTCTATAACATCAAGGACAGAGATATATGTTTTAGTTCTGTAAAATTTGACAAGAAATATGTCTTAACTCCAAATTGCCAGAGGTACTTAAAAACGATGTTTGTCCCTTCAAGGCAAGTTAATAACATTTTGTACAGTAGAAGCCTTTTTTTTTTTTTTTCCCCCACTTAAAAATTAATTACTGATAACCCTGGAAACAGAACAAAATTCTTTCCCAATAAAGTTGATGGGAATTCTGCCATTAACTTTACTGAGGCAAAGATTTGTCTTATAATTTCTGGAGAAACACTTCAGCTTGCAAGAGTAATCATCTTCCTTGAGATTATTCAGTAAGAGAAAAGTAAGGCTCAGAACTTGGTACCAGAGCAATCGAGACTGACATTGTGTTAGTTTTTTTTTGGAAAGTCAAGTCTTTACTTTGTTCCACCTCTCCATCATCTTGAGCTCAGCCAAAACATTATATAAATAAAACTATTATGTATTAAAATGTGTGTCTTTGGTCAGATCTGTGTGGTACATAAGAACATCTCTGAAGCCTTGTGGGTCACAGGCAGTTGTGTTGGAACATCCTTTTCTCAGGGTGAGCTGCATGGGGTGGTCTTAGAGGTAGAGATCTAGCAGTTACCTCTATTGGATTGATCTTTCTGGATTTAAGTCAGTAGTAGTACCATTTAAGTAGTAAAAAGTCCACTTGCTTCCAGCATGCAAAAGCAGAAGACTGAATATGCTCCTATTACATTATGCTGAAATAATCACAGACAAATTCTCAAATTCTTTTTTTTTTTTTTTTTTTTTTTTTTTTAACGTAGAACAAGTCTTGCAAACTACAAAATCAGCCTTTCTCAATTTCCTTCCCTCTGGAATAAGCTACTTACCATCTTCAAAATATTATCTATATTACTAGATATGCAAAAAGGATGATTTTCAGTATTTATTAAGTATAGATTTTCCAGTATGTATGAAGGATAAACACAGAGTGGGAAAAAGATTTGGAACTGTGAATGCAAAACTTATTGTTATGCTGTCATCTAGTGGTGGTAAAGTATACGCTCTATATGCCATAAGGCTGAATGAATTCATGGTGAATTCGAAGAAGAAAAAGGTTTTGGGGCCAGAAGCTTTTGACTGAAGCTCACACAGCCAGGCTTGGAAACTCTGCTGCAGTTTCTCAGTGACTGCCACTAGCTGTCAAAGAAAAGTAGATGCACCCCCGTGAATCATGCACATCACCTGTGGATTTATTTCTACCTTCTAGCAAAGGAGGTTCCTCGTCAAATCCATCATCATAACCAAGATGAGAGAGAGTGTTGGGACTGTGTGTTGGCTGCAAAATCTGACCAGTGTAACTCTTAGAGGACAGAAGCATGTCCGATGGGGCAAAGGCTCCAGCTGAAGACTGCTGTCCTATTTGGCTCCTAGGACAAGAAGCAAACCACAGCAAAACACATAACTGCAATGATAATCATCTTTGACCTACTCACCACATAACATCTATTTTTCAGCTATTTTCAATTTGGGGAACCTGGAACTTTCTGGGCGCAATACCTGCTGTGGTTAGTGAGAGCTGAGCTGCTGACCATACTTGCTTTCCTTCACTGCAACTCTCTCTGCAACCAGACAAGGCTCCTTGCCAACCGGCCAGCACTCTTCAGTCCATTGCACAAACTCTGTCCCCATTCAACTCGGGCAATGGCACAGTCCGGGCACCCCCAGGCTGGGAGCGAAGGGAAAGGGAATTTAGGAGCTGTGAGGGCACCCACAAATGCAGGCACTCCTGACTTTTCCACCCAGCAGCCTGGTGTTACTCCTTAGATATGTCCAAACTGCTAATGAAAGAGTCATATTATTCAGATTTTTTTTTTTTCCTGGAATCTGAGAAGGATCCTAAAGAACTTCTTGCAATATGTCTCCTAAATTTCACATTAATAACATGAAGCTCAGTTACTCCCATTAGGTAAACAACCTGTAACATCTATACTTCTAAAAGTAGCATGAAAACCAATCCTTTAAAAAGAAAAGTTCAGTTATAAGTATTCTGCCTTTGGGAAAGTCTAGATGATCATTTGAAGTCCTTTTCTGCTTTTGTAAGCCCCAAACCAGCCCTGGAACCATCGAATGCTGAAGAGGCAAGCTGCAACAACACTCATACTTACTTTGTGCTTCCAGAGAAGTTTTCATTTGAGCCATAGTTGTCACAGCCTTCTTCCTGGTCTTCTATGGTGTAATTGGACTGGTAGAAGTCAAACTGAAACTGCTCAAAATTTGACATTCTGGTTTGGAAAATAATTGTAAATATCAGTGATTAGCCTTTGCAAAAATCCCAAATCTATGTTTCTGAACTGTCCTAAACTTAAATTAAAGCAGCAAACTTAAAGCCACAAACTCAAGGGAATCTTTCTGTAGAAGTTCATGATAAGTTGGACGTGACAAGAAAGGATCCTTTACTTTCTGTAGCTGTAACATGAGAAATTAATCTACTGTTACTGTAAATTATGTTATATTAATTAAAAAATGGTATACAAGACTTTCTCTCTTCTTACTGTTACCAAAAATAATGTAATTTTGAAAGAAGATATATATATGCATCAAGTTAACTATTGTTTTAAACAAAGTTCATTTTTCTACTTTCAATAAAAAAAAATGGCCATATCTGAATTCTTAGAAATCAATGTTTTTAAGAAGTAGAAATTAAAAAAAAAATTAGTATTTACAGCCATTTTGTTTTGCAATATTATATGTTACTCTAGTTAAACAATACAAAACCACAAGTATGCTCACAGAATTCGTGACATCTGTTCCAGGACACTGTAGTGGCACATCTTTACTACCAGGGGAACATTCTCACTGGCTAGAAACATGCCTTGTAAAGGACTGCATAGTGGATGATTAAATTGGATTGATAATTGGATGATTTCTTGAGGAAAGAAAACTTGTTAAAACATACCTTTCCTACTGACCCATAGTTCAGCTCTTGTGGACTGATTAGACTAAGAAAGGATAAACTTACACATTTTCCCCTCTGCATTCTGACTAACTTGTAACTATTTGAATTTTGCACACACAAGGCCCACTTCATGTATCCCGTGTGTAGGCACGACTGGTTGTCTGGATCACATAAAAGCAACATAAGAAATTAAACACATTCATTCTGTAAAACATAGTGTACCTTTTGGCATTATTTTTTCAAATTGCAAATGTATTTTATTAATTCTTAAATTTGATCTAGGTGCTTATTAACCTGGCTGGCTATAAATCCACAAAACAGCTTCAGAATTGGCAGGTCTACCTTCAAAACCACAAAATTAAGGACCAACCCTGTTTCACCCTGCTCAGTGTAACCTTTATGCTGAGTCACAGCTAGCAAAGATGTTATACTGGCACACAAAGCAGCAATTCCTCTCTGAGAGTTTCCCAGCCTCTGAGGGGTTGAGGCTGGAGGGCACCTCTGGGCACTGCCTTGTCCAAGCCCCTGCCCAAAGCAGGGTCACCAACAGTAGGCTGTTCAGGGAATTTCTAGACAGGTTTTGGAAACACTGGCTTTGTCATTTTTACTGCCTCTCAACAAATGGTTATATTCATTACTGAGATCCCCCTGAGCCCTCTCTACTCACAGCTAAAGTTCTTCAGTGATCTAGGGAATGATCTGAATGGGATTTGTCTGTAAAATGCATGTGTTTCACTACTTGGATAACATTTAGATGGTTAAACCCTTAAACACTTAAAACACACAAAGAACTTAAATAACCTGCCTGATAACAATATTCATATCTAGTTTACTTAGATTGTCATGTGAGATATTCATCTCTCCTAACAGTCCCTGTTTCCTTAATTTTTGCCCTCATTTCCAGCATTCCAAATGCCATTGGCAAAATATGCTTTTGACTCCACAGTTATTCGCACAGTTATCTCAATAATATAAAGCACACACTGCTTATGGGAAAGATCTTTGCCAATCTCTTTGTAGATAAAAATTAGTATTTCATCAGAGACCTTGAAATGCTGCATATTGTAGTTTCTGATTTTTTCCCAATTATCAAACTAATCTGTGGGGACCTTATTCCTTCTTTTACCTAGAGTTCAAACAAGATATTATTATATTATCATCTTAAGTGTTGATCAATCATGCAGGTTTTCCAAATTTAGAAGAGAAATATTTCTTACATTTTAAATATGAATTAATAGAAATTAATTGTACCAAGCTGTTTAATGTGGCTTTATTTGGAATTGCACACCACTCATGCATTTGTTAAATGAAGATTTCACATGGAATATGTTTTAAGAAACTTTAGTTGGTAGCTCTACCTCAATAATTCAATTCCAGTAAGTCTTTAATGTTCTTTACTGTCACTATAAAGAGTAATTCCTTAACCCGGCATGCTACATATGTATAACAGTTCAGAAAAGATATTTATTTTCCAAAAGAATTTGGATTTAAGGTTACTTACTTTTTAAGATATTTGATGGAAACTCTAGTCTGTTGAATTTACATGTTAGAGAAGACCTAAAATATCCTCTTGCTTCAACAGGGATGAGCTTAGTGCTATTTATAAGATTCTAAATTTGATCTTCGAACAGATGCACATGAAGGGAAAAAACCCAAGACCTGTCAATATCAGGGTCAGAATTTAACAAGAGATAACAACAATGAGGAGAAAAGGGTAAGAATTTTTAAGGAAAGAAGGAAAAAAATTAACAACTGCTTTTCCAGATAATTCAACTCCATAATCTAGATTCCTTCTTAAGTAAATATTTATTAAGATCTTGGTGGAACTCTCATGAGCTGAGCTGTTGAAAAATAAAAGGTTTTATCAATGTGTAATAATACCCGTTAAATTAGTGGGGTGAATACATTTATGTGAGGGTGTGTTTCCCACACACAGAGACTTAGAGGTGTTGCTCACGCCTGGCAGAAGGAGCTTTTGTGTGTTTTTTTCCTGGGGAGAGCACGATGCTCCCAGGGACCACAATGGCAGAGGGAAGGAGGGTGAAAGCACCGCCAGGCCCATGTGTCTGCTAATCCGATGTCAGGGCCCCATTCTCCACGCACATCCCCCTACTCCATTCCTTCTCCAGGTGCTCTTGTCCATTTGCAAAGCAGTCTCTTGCAGTGCAGCACCCACCAGGCCAGGATGATGGCAAGGAACCTCTGTTCTATAGTTCTGGCTACTAGAAAACTTGTAGAATAGTATGGATTTTTAAATAGCACTTAAACTTCAAAACTGGTTTTCCTATTTACACATACTTTTGTATGAGATGTTTGACGAGTCATAACAAAGAATGACTTTTCACTTATTTATTGGATAGCTTCCCAAATGAGCATTTGGGCTGTTTAAGGAACGGGACATTAAATGACATGCATTATCAGGTAATTAATCTATGTCTCAGGTACATATTCAATCCTGTGATGCTGAAGGCCAAAGAATTCCATTTCATTAGAAGAATAACCATGCACTGTTAGAACATGATCTACAATGCTATGGACGAATTACAATATAGGTAAGTTTTTGAATAAGTGAAAAGGAAGCTTACCAAATTTTTGCTCAGTATGTATGCCCAAGAAAGAATCCAGAAGTAGAGGATGGTGAGAAGCAGAAAAATGTTTCCACTGTGCCTTTTGTGACCGGACTTGCCTATCTCGCATTGGCCTTTTTAGCCACCAGCGTGCTTGTAGCAAGC
>JAWWEE010000122.1:48988889-49005084 GCA_035221455.1 Xenops minutus | reverse complement strand
CCACCAGCGTGCTTGTAGCAAGCGTGGGTAGAGCCCTTGTAAATCTTCGTTCGCGAAGCCTAGCCATGATGATATTGTTAAGTCCCCCGTGTGATCTTAAACGTCTCCACTATTTCTAGAATAACAGTTCATGCTGCTACACACCAAGGTGAATTTTTCAGCTTCATTTTTTAGCAAACTGCTAATCTCTATAATGTCTAATCATCTCCATTTAGATAGTATGGTTTAATCTTGTTCATACCAAATCTCTGGAGGAATGATACAGGACTAACTTCTGCCCCTCAGGAAGGTAATTAAAAAACCCAGAGAACTCCTAATTTGCTAGGATTATGCCTTTACATTTTAGTTATAAAAATTATTTAGTTACTTTTGCTACTTTCTGGTGGAAAAAGTTTTATATATATTCATTGCATACAAATGTATATACATCTATACCTCTGTGTGTATATATATATGCATAATGGCTGTTAGTTAAGAACTGAAAGTAATTATCAGACAGAACACTTCAGAGAAGGAATTTAAATAGAAAAAAATACAATGACTAGTAGTGGAGCATGGTAGAAAAACATTTTAAGAGCTGTTTAACACACCACAGTTATAAAAGAAAGCCACCTGTAAACTAAAAAAACGCAAAAACCATATATATTTCTCTCCATATATAAAATTAAAATATTATATACCTTATGACACCTATTATACTTGAATTACATATTATACAACATTAATATCCCTGGGTATATACACATATAAACAGACATATAAAATACAAAAATGGAAAATAATATTAGTGAGAAATGATGAAGCAGACAATTAAAACATAAAAAGAAGTTAAGTATTAGGCAAGTGACTGATAGAAACAAGTTTATTAAAAGCAGACAGAATCATACCACTACTGCCATGGTCCTATCAAATGAAAAAGGGATTAATAAAACAAAAAGCAGAAGCATTTAATTAGAAATGCTAAAATCGCCATTTTAAAATTCTGCATCTAAAACTTTAGAAGAACTGGTTAAAAACTTTCTATGTTGTTCAGTTACAAAACAACAAGGAAGTTTGTGAAGATCAAAACTAAGTAAATATGCTATCTTGTAAAAGGCTAAATAAGATGCCCTGAGTAATTATTGGCCTGTCCTCGAGAGACCGATCCTAGCAAATGATGGGCTCAAATAATAAATAACTGAATCGATGAATCCAATCAACATGGGCTTTTGGAAAGTAGCTCATTTCAAACTAATTTATTTCCTAACAAGATTTGTAGTTGGGAAAGGTAACCACTGATGACCTATATTTATACAAGGCCTTTTACTTGATTTTGCATCAATAGATATATAACCATCACTGCTTAATGGGACAACGATTTTACTGATTAAGTAAGTGCTATCTGGTGTGTCTTGAATGTAATTGTAAAAGAGAGGAGGATTTCTAATGATGTCTTACAGGACAGAAGCTTTGCAACCTCATCTAGCAGGCACTTTGAAGCAAAATCTACCAACCAGAGCCAGTTACAAGGTGGGTTGACCATAATCTGTTAGGATACAACAGACAGCAAACAATTAAAAGATCCTTGAAGCTATTAGTAAATGGTAAAATAAAATTCAGAGCAGAAGAGCTTTAAAATTTTTCCAGTGACTGCAACAATTGACTACAAGAGAAATTCCCCAATAGTGCTAACAAGTTTCCCATAACAGATGTGGTGATTAGAAGAGATAACAACTTTTCATTCAGATAGGGAATTAATTCATAATGATCCATGGCCTTTGTTTATCCAGGATTATAAACTAGATAGCTGTATTGAATCTGGCTGAGATAGGGTTAGGCTTTCCCACAGCAGCCCTCACCATGCTGTGCTTTCTATTGGCAACTAGAAAGGTGTCAATAGCACACCAGTGTTTTGGCTGCTGCTGGGTGGGGCTCTATAGCATCAAGGCTGACTCTCCAATATTCTATCCCATTACAGGTACCTCATGGTCAGTCCATCACTGAAAGACCACAATAGAGAAAGCTGTCAGAAATGCATTAATATAAGGAAAAAAGAAATTGTTGCACTTCAAGGCTTTAGAACAGATTGTGAATATAACCCTACTTTCTTTGACTGACAGGTACACAGAATGCTAATAATCTACAGGGAAAATAGTTTGGATGAGGTCTAATCCTCAAAAACTAAAATGAGAATTGAAGCTGATGAATACAAAAGACATGAAGAGAGTTGATGAAACAATGTGCGAATTTCTACAAGTTCAAACGTTTCCTTAAAGCAAACTCCTAGGCTTTTGTTTACCTACTTTTTTTCCATCTTTTCTGAAAAGATAAATGCAGGGAAAAGTGAAATATCATCAGTTTTCATAAACTTACATTTTCATTTTCAGCTTTTTTTATGAAACCAGATGATACTTATAATTTTTTAAACTTTCTGGTGAACATTTTTTGAAATAATACCTGGCATTAAATGAGATTAAATGGGATAAGATAGCAAATGCTATAGAGCTCTGGCTATAGAATCAGCTGTGTAACCCTATATTACTCAAAGTAAACTGATGAGTATTGCAAATCCATTATAATAATTAGTCAATTATTCTGTATTTTTTTTCAAATGTAAAAATTCATCACATTAAGGATTAATTCTATAAGCCTTAAGCTTAATTACTTACATTTACAGGCCCCATTAATAATTTTGTAAGTGGGACATTATTAAAATATGCTCCTAGAGATGAGAGGAAAATTTAATTGTAATGATGCCATTTACTACTTCTATGAAATAGGATTTTTTACCAAATTAGTTATTTATATTATATAAAGTGGCTACTAAATGAATTTTATGCATACAGGCTTCAGACATATCTAATGTAAGACCTCAGTTCTTTCCTCTGACAAGTCTTCAGAGGGTGGATAAGAGGTAAAAAGAAAAAAAAAAAAAGTGAAATCCTGAGCTATTAGTGTTTTCCTTTTTTTTTTTACAATGAACAACATTGTTAGACTTGAACAAACAAGTGACAAGTTATGCGTTCCTGCATGAATGGTTGTACTTACCAACACCCATTAACAGTCAAACACACAACTCTACAAGAATCACAGAATATTCTGAGCTAGAAGTGACCCAGAAGGATCATCAAGTTCGAGTCTTAAGTGAATGGCCCATACAGGGGATTGAAACTATGACCTTGGTGATATTAGCACCAAGTTTTGACCAACTGAACTACCATTATTAGGAAAAGAAAAGACCGTAAAAGAGAATGCCATTGTATCACTGTATACATCTGTGATTCACTGGCACTTTGAATACTATGAGCAATTCTAGCTTCACTACCTCAGAAAATGTTTAGCAGAATGGTGATATATTGAGAGAAGAGCTGGGGAGGTGTGTGTCAAACACACTCCATGTCAGTGAGTTGTCCTTGGGCTGGAAAAGCAAGAATAAGTAGTGGTTTATGAAATTGAGTGACATGGACTGGTGGGTAGGTATAAACTTGACTCTTTCTTCTGCAAGTAGAATAAAAGCCACAAAGTGTTGGTTTGAGCTTAAAAACAAGGAAACAAAATCTTCATGGGTGATAAACCCATGGAACTCCATGTCAAATGAAGTTATTATCTGGAACCAGTCTATGAAAGTTCAATCCAACAAGAATTACTAAATACATAGGAAGAGTATGCAGCTCAAGAAGTGTATAAACTAGAATTAGTAGAAGGCTACAAAAATATTCATGGGAAGCATTCATATTCTTCTCCATGCATTCAGTCACTGTCATTGCTTAACAGAGACTTTCTGTTTTGACTTATATGACTATTTATATTGTCTATGTTTGTGAAGCAGGAAAGCAGCACAAAAGATTATAGATTCAAATCTAAGAAAAGGGCAGAAACCTGCTGCATGAGACTTGTAACATCCTTAATTCTATTGGGATGTATTTCTTGACTTTCAACAGTTACCAAATCACAGCTTTGTGTGATTCAATTATACTTTTCCTTCCAGTCAGCTTTTACTTCTGATTGGAGTCTTTGTTCTCCTGCCTCTATTGTGAGTTAGCTACCTTTCAGCTTCTGACTCATAATATCTATTTTCCCCATCCAGGTTTTTTTTTCCATTGGAAACAGTAAAACAAACCCAAAAACTGTTGAAGACTTTTTTATGTCTGAACCACACAAAATAGCTTGTTCTTGGGTTGATTCTTCAATGCCTAACAAGCAGAAGTGGTGTTTTCATTTAATTCTGACGTAGGCACTAAGATTTCTTACCTCCTAGTAGTTACCTGTTCTCACGAAATTTGTAGAAACTTAAGACTTTTGACAAACTCTTAAGAGATCTGCCTCTATCTAACATATTTAAATTAGCCAACAGATTCAAGAGTTTTTGTGGAGAATACCAGAGCAGGTCAATAAGGAGCATAGTGCAGCAATATTTTATCTTCAGCAAATGAAGTTTTGTATGTAACAGAAAAGACAGTAATAAATCAATCAATCCATCATTCTTAATTTATCAGTTTTTGTTATTATTTTTTTGTTTGAAAAAGACCCAAAACTGTGGTGTCAGTCTAGTGCAGTTTCTTTTAAATCTTCAATAGAGGCATATAAAGTATAGTATGTATTTACATTCTAGGAGTACTTAATTTGAAATAAATCATGATTAAGGCTGAATACAAGAAAACTTGTTTCTTGACATACACTTATTTGAAGTGTATCTAATCATATTGACTTATCTTTGTATAAAATAAAGAGCACATAATTTCCAAGAATACCAAAACAAAAGTCAATGTATAAAAAATACATACATTTTTGTTTTGTAGGGCTTTTACTGAATAGATTGTGAAGTGTTTTATGCAGGAAGTAGGTATCATTGCTGTTATACAATTGAAAAGGTAGTTTAGGCAATCTTTTTAAACTCAACTAAGGCAAAATAGAGTTAGGAATGAAATTTTAAACTTCTGATACCTAGGACATAATTTCTTTTCTAATATTTATAGAAATGTTAGTTCTGCCTTATATAAACTATGAAAAAGGTTTAAATAAAATGTAACATTATTTAAACAATCACAATAAAGATATTTAATATTTTAAAAATGTGCTGCATAATATCTACTTTTCATGGGTCTCTTGTAGTAACAAGATTGCAACACTACATCCTGTGTAATTATGATGATTATTCCAAAATTGAACTGGGAAGAGGAAATGCAGCAACATTTCACAAAAAATATAGTTTCTTCTTGTGGAGGTCACAGAGCTCCTAAGGACAAACTCTAATTATTTCTTTAGAATAAGAAGAAACAGTCTCTGTAAGCTATAAAGGTTTCAAAAGAGCAGTTACAGCATTTTGTGTCAATAGTCTATGGATCACAAGTTGCATAAAGGGAATGTAAACTCCAGAAAGTGAGTTTTACTTTTTTTGGAAAAACACATAAATTAATTTGGTGTCCCTAAAAGGCTTCTCAAGCAAAATTTCAGCTTCGTTTCTATGCCCTGAGTAATTAAGTACAAAGCAGTGCAACCAGGCTGGAAATCACTTAAAGAGCACAAAAATGGTGTTTGTGATTTGTAAAACATGCAGTAGACCTTTTGTTGGAAGGTCTATTGGGAAATTTTTATTGGTTTGCTTGCATGATTTTACATATGTGGTGGTCTCATAGGACAGAAATGCTAAACTAAGAGAAATCTATATGGTAAAAGCCTGTGTTGGTTGTTGCTATTTTACTCTGACGGAAGGGGAGAAAAGGGAAGAGCAAATAAATCCAAATCTTGGAAATAAACTTAAATCACCAGAGAAAACATTAACTAATAAATAAACTGGGCCTCTCAACAAATATATACTTAGCTGAATATATCTTGCATCAACAAATGTCAGAGATGCTGCACATATTCCACAAGTTACTAACAGGAAGGAAGGGGATAGAGGCACAAGGGCTATTCCCTTGAGTAGAAAAGTATACTCTTGCAGGTGAGCCCTTCCTGGGCCCAGCCCAACGGGAATAGAAAAAAGATATATGAGCCACCTTTGTCTAGAAGAAAATTCCACACACTGATGGAATGTGGGATGCCAAAATGGAGTGACAGGGATCTGTGAATCCAGGATTCATCCCAGCCAAGGTCATCCAGGGTGCAGGCTTGTTGTGACACAGAGCTGTACACTCAGCTGTAATCCAAGCAATGGATTAGTGCCATAGTCCACACTGTGATTAAAGGCCTTATATAAAGACCTTGTTGCTTATAAATTTGCAAAGTCTTAAGTATTTTGGCTGAGACTCTAGACGCCTTTTATGTTCAAGGTGAAGAAAATTTCAGTGAAAAAATTCTTGCTGTTCCCTGAGAATCATTTTAGGAAAAAAAAAAAAAGATACAGTTTATAAAAAAAAAGGTATTTGATCAAGAAAGAAAACAAATGAGAAGTATAATTCAAATCATATCTCTAAAAATTATCTCACTTCCAGTGTTTTCAAACTTTTCAAACTTCATAGTTAGCATTTTAGTAGCCCAGGTTTTATATGTTCATATCACAGTAGCCATTTTAAGAGATGGATAACAGAAAACACTAAGCAATGTCCTGGCTAAAAGCCAAAACATAAGGAGACAAGGTGTTGGGGTTTTTTTGTTGTTGTTGGTTTTTTTTGGTTGGTTGGTTGGTTGGGTTGTTTGTTTTGGTTTGTTTTTGTTTGGTTTTTTTTTGTTGTTTTTTTTTTTCTCAGCATAGAAAAGATAAGTCTTCTGATAAGTTTTACTGAAGTGTTTGCTGTATACCAGTTTACTCCTTTTAGAACTCCTTTCTGAAAGATAAAAAAGGAGAAAAGGTTGTCATGTAATGCACCGTTAAGAAATTCTTATTTATTAATACAAAATGAAGAAGTACCCAGAAACATATAATGTAATTTTCAAACAGAGACATTAATTTATCTGGCTGGACAAGTCATACAACACAGGTATTCCTAGCTCATAGGAAACTCACATAGACCAAAAAGTTAAGCACAGAGGTACAGAAGATGTGTATCCTGCTATTGTAAATGAAAATAAAAAGCAGGGATACAATTGTTAATCACATTCTGTTTTCAAAATCAAATGCTCAAAGCTATCCTTTTGGAATATCTTTAGTACACATGTTCAGTATGAAAAATCTTTCCTCTTCTGCTCAGAAACATTTTCTTTACTTGCAACTCTTTTCAGGCAGTAAACATCAAAGAGATTTTAATTGTCCTTTCTCCACAGCTGGTTGGACCTAACTTTCTAGTACAGTCGACTTAATGAGAGAAAAGCAATTAAAATTTGGATTAATGACCTTGGCCTGATCTATGTCTGGAGGGAACTGAATAATAGCAAGGAATGTGTATTCTGTTCGTCCAGATATGGTTCACATGCCTGGATGAATACTTTGGCATCCTCAGGACTGTCCCCATACATTGGGACCTCATGTTCAAATAATAAAGTGATAAATTATCTTTTCTGCTTTCAGAGCTAAAATCTTAAGATGGTGAGTCAATGGAGTTAAAGAGGATTTAATGAATGTCAAGAAAATAAATGAATGGGATGCAGGCTTAAATTCTTCATGCTGAAGAAAAGGAAAGGGCAGACATGACTGAGAGCAAGGGATTGCACTGGAGGCCCTGGCCAAGCCTGCATGCTCACAGTAAATAGTACCTTCTACTGCTGCTGAAGGAAAAATACTGTTCTGGGTAAACCATTCATCTCACCCAATGAGGTGTTTCTTATATTCTTACTGCTTTCAGCTATACTTGTAAGTTATCCTAAAGTATACATTTAATCAATGGAAAGATAGAGATGAGACAGGTATATTGAGTTTTGTAAGGTTTTCTATTACATGCATGTGGAGATTAAATCGAGGCCATTTCTTATGGATAATGAAATTATCCATATTTGGCAGTATATATCTGCTTTGATTTTCTTAACTTTAAGAAATACTAGTGTTCTCATCAATCTTCAGCTTCCTGCTACTACTGTACACTGTATTGCAAAGTAAGCATTGGGTTGCAAGATGTGAACAATATTTTCTTGAGAGAAAAACCTAGCAGCTCCCAGTTCACTAAAATGTTGAGAAGTATCATACGGTTGTGAGGGCAGCTGAGATGGCAGGAAGCTGTGGATGAAACAGACTTCAACAAGCCCAGGAGATACACATTCTGTGTGGGCAACTGCATTGCTAAGTATGCAGGCCATGCAGTCAGAGGCTGGCTAGCTTTCCCTTTTCTAGAAAAATAAAACTAAACTCAATCATTTAATATTTTGGAAAAGCTGTTTTCTAAATTTCATGGTTTTTTTGTTCCTATACTCTGGAGTTCCTACATTTAGTCAGAAGCTTTTTGGAGCTGGTTGCATCAAACTAAATGCTACTTTTAAGAAAATGTTATTTCTTTGCTAGGCCTGGGAAAATACTGAGTCCCTGAGATATCCATACTGAGGAAAGCAGAACGACTGCAGGATCATATTCCCACAAATATTCCTCGTTAATGCAACTGTAACTCTGACTGGTTTTATAACTACCAAAAGTGAAGAAAGCCTTAACCTCAAGCAGCAGATGGGCAGGAGAATGGAATGAATCCAACCATAAAAGAGGAAAGACCTTAGGGTTGGGAGAAATGGGAACATGACAATATCCCATAGCATGCCCCACAGAGACCTTGTTGTTACAGCACACCATCAAGGAATCCCTGAAACAGGGACAAGAAAGCACATGTGTCTTGGAAGGAAGTCCAATGGACTAGTAGCTCCAGGAGACAGTGACTGACTTATTTACAACAACAACGAAGGAGATACCTATTTCCCTGAAGAGCTTAGTGACAGGATTTGCTCAGACTTCAAAGCAAATCAGGTCAAAAGGCCGATGTATTAGAGAAAATCAAAAGATGCCAAACACTCAACAGGCTGGAGTTGTTCAGAAACTGTTTTTTGAAGGTGGAACTGGACCAGGAGCACTTCACAGTATGGCTGTTGATCTTAACTGTAAACACACAAGCTCATGGAAACTGGGGGAATAAGTTCTCCACTTGAGCTTGAGAATCACTGCTTTTGGTAATATAGCTGCATTCTTAAAAAAAAGCTGGGATTGTTAAAAATTTTCATGAAGTTGAAAGTGAACTACATCCTTTGACTTTTTCCCTTGTATTTGTTAGGTCAAGTAGCCTGTGAAAAGATGACTTTCTGACTTGACACAATTTTCTCCATTAATCCATGCCTTCTGTTTTTTCTTATTTTTCATAGACATAAATTAAATTGTTAGCACTAATGTCTTTCTAACTATCAAGGTGAGCAATTATTAGGTCTTCCTCTTCTCTCTGTTAGATCTGTTCTTCTCTAAGGAGAATTGTCTGTTTTCCATGACATCTCAAAGACAAACAACAATGCAAATGAACTATCTTTTCTGAAGACTTTCATCCTTCAGAACCTTATTCTTTTAGTGCCATGGAAAAGGAGCTGTAGGAATAGGTGAAATGGATCAATCAACGCACCACTGAGACCTCTAGTATCCTAAAAATGTATCTCCAGGCCTTGCATACTATACCTGTACACGGCATACAGCATAATACAGTTCAGTAGCTATGTTTATTCTCACTAAAGCAGAAGTAATTAAAATTACCACATATACAGAGGCACTTAAGATTTTATATCAAAGGCAAACTTTGGACATAAACACCCACCCTCCCCACACCCACCCTCCAGTTTTAGTATTAAATAAGACAAAATCATAGGAATAGTTATCATTCTGATGTTGCAGGTGCTGTACTATTCAAAACATCTATAACTAACAGGTACTCATTCTCACATACTGCTGGTAGCTGAAAGATACTGGTGCTTCAATGGTTTATCCACTCTTTCCAATTGAGGCAGTACTTTTCAACAAAATTCTGTATTTATACTTTCATATATACAGCATTGTTTTGTTTGTTTTCTTTTTTGCTTAAATAATTATCTTTTTTTCTGCTTTCTATTAACAATTGAATCACTTGATTTCCAGGCAACTATTGTGATGATAGAGATGTAAAATAGGTTTCATACAAAGCAACTGAATTTTGTTCAAAAGCCAGTTCACACTGACTTATGTTGTTTGAATGCCCCTAAGAAAAAGCAGAATCAGAGCCACTAATTTGGAAAAAGTCAGATCAAACTGTAAGTAGTCTAAAAACCTCATATACTTTCTCCACCTTCCTGGAAGGCAAGCAAAATATGTGAAGTATGAAAAAGATAGAGATAATTTTTTTTTTTTTATGTTTATGAGGTGCCATTCTAATAAGAGGTTGTTATTATTTTTAAAAAGGTTTAAGCAACATGTTCATGAAATGGTTAAGAGAAACAGTTATGCAGACCAAAGGGCACTTTTATGTTCTACAAGCTAGTTATCCAAGTACAGAACATCAATCTTCTATAGTAATAAGCCAGTCTGTTGCCTCTTCTTTTTACTCATACTACCTAACTACAGAATGTATCTTGCAGTATTCCTCTTAAATATTAACTCTGATAAATAATTGCTAAATTATAGAAAGAGCACAACATCAACTGAAACGAAATAGATTTAACAAAGAGAAAGAGCAAAAATGGTTCTGTACTAAATAGCTACAATATATTGATCAATATGATATAAACTGAAGAAAATACAAAGAAAATAATATTCAATTGATTGTTTTGTCATTTACCTAGTCAAGGCCTCCTAAACCATAACAATTACCCACAATTACCCATCTGCTTCCCAGACTTTTTGACTAGTTTTCTCTCACCATAACTGCAGGCTATGTAACTCAACTATTAAAGGTTTTTCAAAAACAAAACAAAGTGTAGAGATACTACTTTCACAAGGTATTTTAAGAGATCCTTGGAAAGTACTTTGCTGTCCTCCGTCTATTTACAGGAACAGAAGACAGAACTATAAAGTTAATCAAATTGCATCTTCTTCAGCATTACCCAATTACTAGTAGTCCACATGGTGAACCTGGGTTCATCAGTTCTGTCAGTACCACTTACTTTTCCCTGGAGGAAAAAGGAAATGGGTTTTTGGGAAACAGTCTTTAGAAAGGATGGGGAAGTGAACAAATGCGGGGTAGAATCCTACATCTGGGATTCCTTGGAAAATGGCTAAGGCTGGGCTGCCTTGATACAGCAATTTCATAAACTTGATTTGGTTTTGAGAATAAGACTACTCTTTAAACTTTAAAAGACAGCAACTTCTAGAGAACTATGCCTCTAACAGCTCTTAAAAATAAAAGGACAAAGGTATGGGCTTAGGTTACAGAGCTCTGACTGCAATTCAGACCACTGCAATTCACTGGCATTAGCTAGTGCCCAAAGAGCCACAGGGCAGTCAACTGAGGCCTCACTAGTTCAACAGACCATTACTCTCAGAAAAGAAGAAAAGGTCTAAGAAAAAAAATAATCCAGAAATGAAAGAAGGTATAAGGTAGTAATAATTACTGTAAATAAGAAGACAAGAGCTACAGATACTAAGAGAGTTCTTTAGCAAATTTAAAGATGGGTTGGTGCTGATTATTTAATGTTTTCAGGGAATAAAATCCATTCCTCAGGAGAAAAAAACTACTGAAATTTATCCATCAGGTGGTTCACTTTTTAGATAAAATATAATATTTGTTATAGAGAACAGTTAATTTCTGTCAAAATTCAATCCAGCAATCTTTATATATGTATGTCACACAATAACGAGGGTTAAATTCTTTATATTCTAATAGCAATACCAGAAAACGTTGCAGAGTTCAATTTTTAAATAAATGGATTCAGATAATTTGCATACAAACCTTTTCATAGTGCTGCCTCACAAGCTCTGTGCACCATTAACATGGCTTTCCAGCAACTCTTGAAACACTGTCACTTCCAGAACAGTGACAAAGAGGAAACGTGTTTCAGCTTTTAAAGAGGGCAATTATAGACCTGTCATCTGGATGTCAATCATATTCAAAATAATGGAATGGATGCTACAGGGCTATAATTAAGAATTAAAGGAGGATAACATAATTAATGCCATCCAACCTGGATTTGTGAAAAATAGAATGTATCAAAGTAATTCGATTTCTTATTTAAAATAAGGTTACAAGGTAAGTTGACAGAGGTGGTAGTTAACACTCCCAAAATAAAATATATAGATTTCTATATGGTATGTTCCTTAAATAGCATGTGATTTTTCATTATAAAATTGCAACAAAACAACTTCTATGCTGCACCTCAAATGTATTAGTGTACATGTTAGTTTTCTAAGGTATGGTGAAAGGAAATGAACATCAGGTACTTGGGTTTCTAGTGGAAGCCTTGCAGAGTTTTTCCTTACTTGTACACATTTTAAAAATTCTGTTTATTGTCTCTGGGAAAGTAATTTCTATTAGAATTAAAAATAATGCAAAGATTGAGGACTATTTAGACAATGAGAAGGACAAGTCACTGATGCAAAGCAATATGAATTGTCTTGTAAGTTGGGCATAATCAAACCTGGTATTTGTGATGAGGCCAAATGTAGTTACCCATCTAGGAATAAAGAAAGTGGTTTCTGTTTATATGGCAGTAGCATCAGCTTCAGAAATTTTGTGGCAACAAAATTACCCTTGAACACATAAATAGGTCAATAATGAGAAAGGGAAGGCTACACTACTAGCTTTTTCTCATCAAAAAATCATTA
Organism: Xenops minutus; assembly: GCA_035221455.1. Lineage (NCBI taxonomy): Eukaryota > Metazoa > Chordata > Aves > Passeriformes > Furnariidae > Xenops > Xenops minutus. The sequence continues at coordinate 48,992,483 of JAWWEE010000122.1, read as the reverse complement.
GTAAAAAATGATGCAAATATGATAGGAAAATCTATTAACTGAGAAATAAAGGAAAACAATAAAAAAAAGGTAATTCCTTCAATCAAAGCCTTAGGGAACTTAGTCCAACTTACAAAGTTGTTGATGTTTGTTTTTCTGGGTAAACTTTGTCTATTTAATTCAGTTCATTACTGTGCAATATAAAGTCTCTGAATTTGGCTTAGGAGAATGTATTTTACAGACAGGAGAAATTTCTGCCAACGTTATCTTTAAGGAAGTAATTCCCTTTTAGCACCGGCTGGCAGCAGCGCTCCCCAGTGACAAGAAAGGCTTTTGCCATGGCTATTTCATTTGCAAAGTAACTACTTGTGGAGAATAGGGATCTGTGATTTCAATTATTTGGCTTCTGTTGTAGAAGAAATCCTCACCAATGACATAAAGGAGCACTTTCTCTCCCTTGTTTTTTATTTTTTTTTTCCTTCCATAGAATATTTCCTTCCATAGAATATTGTTGTTTTTATTTCTGCATTTCCAGAGTCTCACAGTACTACCAAAGATTGCATCAAATGAGTTGCACTGCTAAGTAACAAGGGGTGCACCCTCTGCTGTCTTTCACAGATACCACTGATTACAGATCTGCTTGGCCTTCTGCATGCGTATATATATTTATTACACTAAGAAACTTTAATTACATTTTATCAGCTCATATTTTACTATCAGAGAAATGCTTATTTACCTTTTATATTATTCACTGTGTTACAGTATGCTATTTCATCCTGAGTGACTGTCACACTTATGGGAGTTTAGCAGATGATTCCGATCCCCGGCTGGGTAAATGCTTATTTTTTCCAAATTTGTCACTTCATGGGAAAACAGAACTTCTGTTAAAACACCATGTCAGTTAGGGAACATATTTGTTTCTGTTGAACACAACTTTAGAAAATAACACATAACACTGACTGATTTGCAATTACGACAATCACATTTTGTCTTCAACTTAAATAATTATTGATACGACATTCAACACTGCATTCATGTGTAGTTGTAATAAGAGACTTGTGAATCAGATAAGAAATGCATGCTTATGTTTTGGTTTTGTCTCATCAGTCATTAATCTGCTAATATTTGAATTTCCCATTTATACAGTTGACTTCAATGTTAGTCAATATAGCTAGAGACAGTACATTTACTTTATCCTCATTAAAACTAATGGCTTTTGAGGTCCAGGAAATGTTAACTGTGTACATCCATCCATCCACCACATTTTGGCATGTAAATGAATCACTTGAAAATTCATGTTTCTGCTACTGGCTTGCTGTCCCATTAATACTTTCATATTTATTATTCTGCTGAACTGTACATCTTTCCATAATAGTAGTGTCTTCCATTGCATATAGAGCATACAGCAAACTGATCAAATATTTTAATATTTGCTTCTTACATTTATCCAAGCTGAAAAGTGAAGGTAAAGACATAGATGACCATAATTTTTACTGTGCTCTATCCTGGCTCAGGAAGGACCATCAATCTGAACTTCCAGTTAATAGTTCATGTAATAATTTTGTTCATATGACTAGGAGTCATTCTTGAAATGCTGTTCCATTCTTGCTTTTCTTCATTTATCTCAGAACTCTAAAATGCATGGAGCTGCAAATAGCTTTACATTAAGGACTGCTGTCTCTCTGCATGGACCAGCACTCACTCCGTTGCTGTTCACTCCATGCCAACAGGACAAGAACAAGTTCTGGCATAGAGACAGAGCTCATGAACTTATTCAGTAACTACTCCAGCATAGCTCCTTCAATCCTGGCTGTATTCAGCTGGCTTAGTGTGCATATGGTGCAAATACAAGTCTTGATTCTCTGAGGAGTAGATATGGAGTGCAAATGCGACCTTTAGTCATGTTATTTGGTTTGAATTACGGTTTTTTGGCTATTTTTGTGAGTATGCAATTTTGTGCATACATTTTGTTACACATCATGAACAATGTGTGATGCTAGTGTGAACATGCAATTTAGCTACCCCTGCAGTTGTTCTTCTGGAATTGCTGAAATGTGAGAACTATATAAATAGCTTAGTGGTGATGATATTTTAAGACATTCAGTAAAGCATATTGGTTTGATTCCTGCTAATAGAGCTATTTCTTAGATTTGTTGATATTCTTGTCTCTTGGGACAGTGAAGACAAAATCTATTTAGAAATGAAAGAAATGTTATGTATTTGTGTTCTCTGCTATTGCACATAGGTAAGCCAATACCTATAATGCCTCAAACTTAATCTTTGTGTAGCAGGGACAATGTTTTCCTCTAAATATAGCTGCTACACTCAAATGCATGCTCTGGATCACAGCTTTGGGTTCATGGCTCCTTTCACCCCCATTCTGCATTCAGGGACATGCTTCTCTTTCCCTATATATTTTCATGAATTTGCTGAAGGGCTTTCTTTGCCCATTATTGCACAAATTCCATGTGAGCAGCACAGCAGTGAACTATGCTAGCAAGTTCACTACCGCACACACCCAAGCCATTATACGTGGAACTCTTGTGCCCTCTGCACTATGTAACACTCTTATGAAGCCTTTTGAGACCAAATCATTATAACTTGAAGTATGAATTTTATACTGATACCCTGAAATTAAATCTCCTTTAAATGATTTACCCTCAAAATATACACAGTCTTGCTTTCTTTGGCACATCTCTAGATTGTCAATCTGATAGAAGTATTTGCACTTTTCTTAGCCACGTGATCTGCTGGCTTTTTGGAAAGCTATGTAGCTACAGTTGAAATCCTAATTAGACTGAGCAAATTAAAAAGGAGGAGCCAATATATGTAAACAGAACAGCGCCTCTGGGCCTGCATATTTTACCTTAATGCAAAATTTTCAAGAAAAACAGAGGAACATGCAGGCAGCAATAAAATCTAAAATGGGAAAGAATATAAGATAGAAAAGTATCTGGAAAATAAAATGTCAACCCCCAAAGACTTCCATGAAGACTAACATACACAAAATGTATCTGAGAATAAGACAACATTGTTCCACTCCCAGAATTTTACTAAGTCCAACTTTGATGGCCACAACAGCCGCAATTGCAGGCAAAGTGGCAGACGTGCGAGGCGAGAAATCTCTATAATGCCAGTAAAGAAGTATTTGGGGACAGCAGTACTCTGTGCTTTGTGGCAGCATTGACATGGTGCAATCAGAAACTATGCTGCTCTATTTCATACCAACAAAAAACCCAAAGGAAAATAATGGTTACAAGAATTCGTAAAACTTGCAAAAATGCAATTTGTGCTCTCTGATATAAGGTATCAATAAAGGAATAACACTGAGAGGGTTAATGGAAATAATTGTAGGAACTTTTGCTGAAGTTGAAAAGGTAGACTGCATAGTTGAGGCCATAAATAGCTACAAATATATAAACAGGGAATATGTTAGGGTTGCTACCAGTACCTGCCCTTGAGGCTTCTAAAATAGAATGGACACCATATGAAATTAAGATAAATCAGGAAATATTTCAAGAAAATAAGATAACTATAAAAGTTTGCTAATTAGACCAGTTCAGGTTGCCAACAAAACCAGTTTAAGTTACTTTTTGAGCCAAGTTGAAAAGGTCA
>JAWWEE010000122.1:48957113-48988789 GCA_035221455.1 Xenops minutus | reverse complement strand
TTTTTAGTACACAGTCGAAGGGGGGATCCCGGCCGGGTAAGGGGGAAGCGGGCCGGGACAGGATAGTGGATTGGGGGCGGCACTGGGGACAGCAGAGGGGACACCCCCGAACACCGCCGGCCCAGCCCGGGCGGCCCCGGGAGGTGCCGGAGCTCCGACCGCCCCCTCCGGGAGCGCTTCCGCCGCGTCAGCGCCGCGCCCGCCCCGCGCCGTGTGCCCCGCGTTGCCCGGCCCGTGGTGCCCGGCCCTTGGTGCCCGGCATGGGGCTGTGACGGGCCGAGCCCGGCCCAAGCGCCATGGCGCTCGCCGGCAGGACGGCGGCGCGCTGGGCCCGGCTGCGGAGCCGCTGCCCGCTGCCCGCGGCCTGCGTGCGGCCGTACGGCTCCGGCGGCAAGGTGCGTCCGCAGCGACGGAGCGAGGGAGGGAGAGATGGGGCGCGGGGTTTTGCTGCGCTGGGCCTGGGTGCGGCACGCGGCCTTCCCAGGGCAGCCCGCGTGGGTGCCCCGGTGTTGGAAAGATCAAGTTCTTGTTGCTGGAATTGCCTCGTTAAGGGTTAGGGCGTGACGTGTTTCAGTGATTTCAGACCTAGGGGCATGTTAGCAAAGCCTGGGGAGAAGGATGAACCACTGATGGTTGGCACAAAGAATGCTGAATTTACGGGCCGCAAGGACGTTCTGCAGAACGCCCAAGATAAGAAACTAATAAAGTCAGCTGGGCAGGTGTGTTGGGTGAAAGGTAATTCTGGCAGGGGGAGACCACGACCACCCATGAAACCCAAAGCCTGAGCTTGGGGACTAACTAGGATAATAAGCGAGGGAATCATTTAACCAATAGAAGGTAGAATACTAATTAACAAGAGAACTGTGTAACTTGTTGCCAGTGAACATTAATGCCTTTGTTTGCTAAAATGTATAAATAGTAGTAAGTTTTGATAGTTGGTATACTGGCTTTGTGGATTTGCCAGCCAGCACCCGTTTGTGTGCAGAACTGTAAATAAATCAAATCCCTCGACTCTGTGTGCATCGGCCTCTTGCACACCGGATGAAAGAACCTGTTTTGGGACAACCGTGAAATTTTAGAGTTGGTATTTCCAGCTGCAGAGGCTTTGTGTTCCCGTGGCAATAGCAGTACTTGTGTTCCGAGGCACCTGCGAGGAACTCAGCAGCTAACGCTGCTGACTGTTTTGTGCTGATGCTGGCAAAGAATGCCAGGCTCCCTTCTTCCCTGCCTGGCCCAGAGCTGTGTGCAGAGCCTGCACTGGAGAGGTGAGCTTTGTGTATTGCTAAAATTGGTGGCCAGGGTTTCTCAGTAAAGTGCTACTGATGCTGAAAGCTTATAAAGTTAAGGAGGCCACTTCAAAATTTCTTATTACTAGGAATAAGCAAGAATAACTCCAAGTAGTTTTAGTTAGCATTGCACTTCCCTATTTGTGAACCAAAAAAGTCAGGGTGTTTTTCTGTGATTTTAAATTTAGCCAAGATAAGTGTTAACTAACTTCCTTTTCCAGTCTTGTTCTTTATGACAAGGTTACTGGTACCTGAACCACTAGGTAATGGTGCTGTATTTGTATCATGCTTGTGAGGAATGATGTATTTAATGTTCCAGTTTTCTTAAGTTTAGTAGTTTAATAAGTGTGAAACTGTAAAACAAAGTTTTCCATATCCCTGTGTGCATAAGAACATAGTACCTTTCACACACTTCCTGATGATTATTAAGAGTGATAAGTAAATATGTATGTCTGTATGACTTAAGTAAAATGCTAACATTTTAATCAGTGGTGATAAATTTTTGTATCTGTAATCAACCTGTGCCTCTTCTAGAGAAAATAGTTAATTCTTTTTTCAAAGGTCAGATCATACTGTTCAGGGAGACTGTAATCATGATTTATGAAAATAAATTTCTGTTTTTCAGGAAAAATTAGATATGTCAACGTATCCTGTAGAAAGCATTAGAAACTTCAGTATTATAGCTCATGTAGATCATGGGAAAAGTACACTTGCAGACAGATTGTTGGAAATCACAGGTAGGTGTTCTCATGTTATAGTACCTTTTCTTGATATGGAAGGCAGCCTCTAAGTTTCTGTAGCTTTGATTATTACTAAAATTTCTAATATCTTTGCTCTTCTAGTGCCAGGCTGCTTATGCTTTTAGGCTCTCAGTTGTGTAGTGTTACAGATGTATGTACAGATGGATTTTGTGGCTCAGATCTTCCCACATGTAGGGGTAAAGTGTGTAATTCACTCAGGGAAGTATGTATTTTGGAAGGAGACTGAAAAGGAGGGTACTTCCCTGTTCAAGGTGTTAGTCCTGTCATTCCAACCAGTTGTCTATTAGATCAGTACACACCGAGTTTATGATGTTTACTGGCAGTGGTTGGGGTGGACTGGGAAGGGGTGGGACTGTCATGACCTAGGAGTTCTGGACTGCAGTTTTCAAATCTGTCATTAAACTAGCGAGGGACTTCAGCTGCTTGTGCTTAGATGGAAGTAATGGTGTGTCCTATTCTGAGCAAACCATTTTTAACTGCCTTCCATGGTGCTGGAGTTCACTCGTACTGCAGCTGATACGATGTTGCATTGTAAGTTTTTGAAATGTACAGCGCTATGTTGATTTAGATTTTGTGTGTACAGTAGCTGCCAGTAATTAGGTGTAAATTCCTGGTATTCTCAGCTGCTACATAGATTTGCTTTTTCCTTCAGTGTAGGAGTGGAGTTGCACTACTTTCATCTTCGGAGTAATTTATTTTGACTTCACTGAAGTGCTTCTTTGGACTTTAGTGTTTTTGTTTCTGTGTTATTGTTGAGGATAAGGAAAACTCCCCCTTTAAAAGAAAAGCAAGGAACAGAAGTGCTAAGGGCTATTCATAATCTTAAGTGACTCTGAAACTAGACTTACCTTGAAAGAGGGAGACAAAGGTTGCCTTAGAGGGTTCTCTAAGGTAGGCTGTAAAGCAATTGCTGTATCTCTTGAAAGGATGCTATTTCATAGCAGAGCTTTAATTAGCTGCTCAGAAATATTCATTGGAAGAGTCTTGCTTTTCTCATTTAAAGAATGAACAAAACAAAACCTAGGAGAGAAGCTTTTGATCATAGTTCTTTTTTATGATTACCTCCCATATATCACTGTGAGCATTTTTATCTGATGCCTGTGATAGAATGGAATTTTGAATTCAGGTCTGTCAGTCCCTGGGGTACCGTTCTTTTTGCACTTGAGTTCAGTGCTGGTTGGAGCTGTGGGCCATGGAGCTGCTCTCCAGTGATAGGGGTGAAGTTTCCTTAAATACCAAAATTATTTAGCACTGAATGGAATTTTTGCTTTTTAATCTCTGATTTAGAGTTAGATGATGTTGTGTGTCCTGCTTATTCAGGACAGTATTTTATATAACTTTATATGTAAAATTTCTTTAGCAAATATAAGGAGTTGAAGCATAGTTGTATTTTTGATTAAAAATCTTAGTTTAGCTTAATCACATGAAAAAGCTTCATTTGCAGCTGTAAGTCTTGAGTTGTCTTGATTAAAGGCATTTTCAAGATTTTTTATTTATTTCCTTTTAATAAAGCCTTTTTTTTTTTGTTTTGTAGGCACAATTTCTAAAACTGACCGTAATAAACAAGTGCTGGATAAACTGCAAGTGGAACGTGAAAGAGGAATTACAGTTAAAGCACAATCTGCGTCTCTCTTTTACAATCATGAAGGAATAAACTACCTCTTAAATCTTATTGACACGCCAGTAAGTTAAATATAAACAGTGTTGAAATCACACAAAGCTAAATGTCTTTATATTTAAAAGTTGGAGACTTCTGGCTTCTTGTGTTTATTTTTTTTTTTTTTGGTAAGAACTTGAACATATATATATAAATGAAAACATAGTACATAAATCTTTGCAAAAGACTCTAGAAATACCTGTAATTTTAAACATTTGTTTCCTTTACAGGGCCATGTTGATTTCAGCTATGAAGTATCACGATCACTATCTGCCTGTCAAGGTGTCATACTTGTAGTGGATGCAAATGAGGTGGAGTTCTTAATTCTTGTTTTCTATTTAGAATTTCAGTATTTCCTTAAGCAAGGTAGAGAGAAGATTAGGTGGTGGTTTTTTTTTAGTTTTTGCCCCTCATCTATCTCCTTAAAAGTATCATGTTGCAGAAGAAGAGTAATAGGAATTTAGAAAAAATCTAGAGACAAATACGTTGTATTGACAGATACCACAGTTCCATGACATAGGAATTATAGCATAGGATTAGTGAAGAATCAGATCTGGTTTTTGGAGAGTACGAACTTTGCAAATGGCAATCTGGAGAACTTCTAGCTATTGTACTAACACCCATTTGAGCACCTTCAGTTAATAGACTAGAATACGAGGATTATGGAATCATGATTTTAAATATGGGCACATTTATCATGAAGATACTTGGGGAGAATTTTCTGTGTGGCATATTTATGATTGTACTGCATAAGGATCAAATGAATGCTACTCTTTCCTTTGTTATATGAAACAACCCAAGTCCAACTAACTTCCAGTGATAATGAATACTTGCTCCTTTCAAGCTTGATGGGCAAGTGGACATCTTAAGTAAGCTTCAGTAACAAATACGTTCCCTAAACGTGGTGATGTTTTTATATTTAATTTTTTTTATGTCACATATAAATATTGTGTGATTATTTTGTATTCTGTATTTGTGTTTCAGTCAAAATGTTTACAAACTCCACTTTTTAATTACATTTTTAAAAATAAATATTCTTTGTTGCTTCTTTATATTGCCTAAAGTTAGGCCCAAATATTCATAATGAATATCCCCATATAAGTAATCTTCCATTTGATCTGTTCTGAACAAAGGAAAAGACAAGGAGCTTCTTTTTTCCTTCTTCTCCTCCCCCCCATCTCTGCTGTCTTCTTTGGTCCAGTTGTGATCTTACTGCTTTATATTCTCGTTCATTAGCATCTTTATCTCTTTGTTTTCCCTTATTTATTATATTGAGATTATGAGAACTTAGGAAAGTTTTTTGTTTTCTGAGCAATTTTATATAATCAATCACCTTTTACTTATTTTCCATCTGCCAAGTGAAAGAGTGGATAGAATAGCGACATAATCTTAAATTGTATAGTATGCCTAAAAATCCCAAACAAGCACACTCCAAAACTCAGTAATTTTCAGTGTTGAACTTTTGTAATGCTTTTTTTCCTAGGGTATTCAGGCTCAGACGGTGGCAAACTTCTATCTTGCTTTTGAAGCACAGCTTTCAATAATTCCTGTCATAAATAAGGTAAAAAAAAGTTTTAGACTTTCCTAATTAATAGTTGAGTGGTTTAAGTATGTATATGTAGCAGACTGTTAAGACTTCAAATAGAAGTATATAATGAAAAAAGTTATTTATTATAATATTCATATATTTATATATAGTATTAATAGAATGTAATAAGAATTTTCTGTATTTGCTGTCTGTTTAAAATTTTACAGTAATTGCTGGGATTTTAATTTCATAACATACAGACAGATACTTGAAAAATGTAGCACTTAAGCACATTGCTTAATGGTGGATTTTGCAGTGTCAGGTTTACAGTTGGAACTGATGATGTTAAAAGTCCATTGATATTGAGGAAGTTACATGAGTAGCAGCTCAATATTTAAAAAGTGTGGTCTTAGTTTTAGATGAAATCCTAGTGTTATGTTTTGTACAATTTTGAGGACTGTATTATTGGAACCACAGCTTATGTTACTTGCTCAGCTTATGTTAATTGCTTTTTTGTACCTGTATATTGTACTTAACGCTTGATCTAATAAGCAGTATAGGTAGCACTTATTGATTTCAAATTACTTTGTAAGGTGAAGAATTTTACCAACTCTTGGACAACGGTGTTTTTCCTAAAATAGCTAAAAATAGACTAGTTACAGGGAGAATCCTTCCTGAAGTTGAGGAAGAAAGATTTTCTAAAATTAATCTTGATGTTTCCTGAAGACAGCCAGTGTTTACTCATACATAAAGGTTGCACTTTTGGAAACTGCCGTGCTGGATCATGTGAAAGAGTGCTTGCTTGTATATTTAGCAGTTTGTTGTTTTTCAGATTGACTTGAAGAATGCAGACCCTGAAAGAGTTGAAAAACAAATTGAGAAGCTGTTTGATATCCCTACAGATGAATGCATAAGGGTAAGATCTCTTAAGTTTGATAACATGGCTGATAGTATAACAGTATCTGCTTTATAGATGTAGTAATGAAAGACATGTACATGTAGTAAATCAAGAGGGTGCCATCTGTCTGCATGTTTTCCTCTGACAGATGAATTTCTTTAAAGTTTGTCTCTTGTAAAAGAAGAGTGGAGAAAATACTTTTCAGTTAAAAATTGTAGTATGTTTTGATGAATGGCATCAGAGATTTTAAATTATTTCTCTTTGTCAATCCATAAATTGTTTTAATTTCTATCATTAAAAAAATTGCCATTCACAAGAGAAAACATTTAACAGCATAATTTATAATATAAGAAACATTTCATAGTAATACCATTCTAAGGTGTCCTTCTGAGTGCTTTTATGTATAGTATTATCTGTGGTCACCAAAACTGTCTAAATAAACATTACACTGTTTAATAGATGTTGAATGAATGTAAGTCATGTCTTACAAAATTGTTGTTGGATTTGTTTTAGATTTCTGCTAAACAAGGAACAAATGTTGAAAAAGTTCTTCAAAAGGTCATTGAGAAGATCCCACCGTAAGTCTGTATTTAATTATATATCTAACCTTTTAAGGTTAGTTAGGAAATCATGAGTTGCATTTATATGGTACTCATAGTAGTTTTACGCTTACTGTGAATCTGATTTAAGGAAAATACTTTATAGAGACGTGAAAGAAATGTAATGTTTGAGCTGGTTAAGTCAGTTTCAACTGTCAAATGAGAAAAAATGACATTTCAGGTTTGAGATGCCTTTTTAAAAATGAATGTGACTATCAGAAGAGACTTCTTTATTCTTAAGAAGTTGGGAAGGAAAATTAATTCAGTCTGAAGTGAAAGATGAGCGATGAGCCACTAAAGGTGATACTGACATTTTACAGCTTCCATGAAACTCAGTTTTTGCAGATATATGCTGTTACCACTTTTGAATATTGCATTGTTAAAACGATAAAGGTAATTTAAATCTGCTGTGTTTATTGTTTCATATCTCAAACCCAACCTTTATGATAGGCTTCTGAGAACTTGATGACAAAGCTGCTAAATTACGGTTCAGTTTCAGTTGGCATACTGCTTTTCATTGTTTTTTCCTGCAATTAACTAATAATTTTAATCTTTAGACTACTTAATTATTATAGTTAAACCAAAATGAAAATCCAAGGTTAGGTTTCAGTGAAAGGTGGCAAAATCAGTGTTCCATGATGTACTGTCTGGTACATGTTTACTGAAATATACTTCACAATTTTATGAAAATTAATACGAGTATGGCCAACTAAAGGCAGGGTTTAAATTGAAGGACTTGGGGTGTGGTATCCAAAGTAGCAGTGCTCACATCATTGCAACCAACTGGGGAATAAGCCAGGCCAATCAGAGCAGTGACAAATGTTCCCTACCTGCCTCTCAAGATGAGAAACAGAAGACCGGCCACCTCAAGTGTACATTTACCAATATATGCAGCCATATGAATGCAAGATTTGGGTCACTTAAGCAAAGTTTCTGGTCAGCAGAAGCCAGTTCGTAGGTGTGACTTCAACTACCCAGACATTTGTTGGAACAACAGTGCAGCTGCTTACATGTAATTCATCAAATTTTGGAATGTGTAGAGGATTGCTTCCTCAAACAAATGTCAGATGTGCCAATGAGGAATGAGGCACTGCTGGGCTTGCTACTCACAAACCAAGAAAACTTGCTTTCTAATGTCTCATTTAGGGATAGCCTTGATCACGATAGCAGTGATCACAGTATTTTGGAGTTTGGGATCCTGCAGAGTATGCTGAAGATTAGTACTAAGACAAATGTTTTGGATTTTAAAAAAACATGCTTTAGCTCATTCAGAACTCACTTGGGAGGAATTCTTTGGGAAGCTTACATGGAGGATAAAGGAGCTAGTTAGGAGTTTTTTTGGAATGGTCTCCTGGAATCACAAAAACAGTTCATCCCCTTTAAATGTAAGGGAAGTAGGCAGAGTAAGAGCCCTCCTTGGCTGAATTTCAAGCTTCTCAATCTGCTCAAAACCAAATGAGATGTACCAGGGATGGAAGAGGGCATGAGTACCCACTAAGAACTACAAGGCATTTCCAGAGTATACATAGATGCAATTAGAAAAGCAAAAGCTCAGCTTATATTGAAATTGGCCAGAGTGTCAAAAAATACAAGAAAGGGTTATTCAGGTATGTAAAGAACAAGTACAAACAGCAGGAAAATACTGGCTTGCAGTTAAACAGGAGAGGTGAATTAGTCACTAGCAAAGCTGAAAAGCAGAGGTACTTAACATTTTCTTCACCTCTGTCTTTACCAGCACTGTTGTGCTTCAGGCCTTGGGGCAAAAAATTCAGGTTGATGCACAGGAAGCCATCTGTGTGGTGTGTGTGAAACTGACTGACCAGCCGCACCCAGAGGGTGGTGGTAAATAGCTCTTTTTCAGACTGGCAGCCTGTCACAGGTAGGGTCCTCCAGGGAGCAATATTGGGCCCAATGCTGTTTCGTATTTTGTAAGTGATCTGGAAGATGGCACCCTCATGAAGTTTGCTGATGATACCAAAGCAAGTGGGGGAATGCATACTACAGAAAGGGAGAGCAACTCTGCAGGAAGACTTTGATAGGCTGGAACAGAGTGCTAACAAGAACCTTACAAAATTCAGTGAAGACAAATATAAGGTCTTGCATCTGAAAAAGTGTAATTCAGGGGTACAGCATGGGCTGGGATCTACCTGGGGTAGCAGCTCTGTGGAAAGGGGCCTTGGGGTCCTTGTGGATAACAAGATCAATATTAGTGATATATGAAGATACATAAAGAAATTACTATCCCACTCTACCCAGCACTGGTCATGCCACACCTGGAATACTGTGTTCAGTTTTGGTCCCTGCTATGTTAAAAAGATGTGGAGAGGCTAGAGAGGGTCCACAGAAGAGCCCCAAAGGAGATCAAAGCACTGGGCAGAATGCCCAGTGAGAAAAGGCTGGCTTGTTCAGCCTTGAGAAAAAAAGCCTTAGGGGAGACCTTCTTGCCATATTCTAGTATTTAAACAGTAGTTACAAAGAGGATGGAGGCTCAGTTTTTACTAGGAGTCACATGAAAAAGATGAGAGATAATGGGTATAAGTTAATCCTGGGGAGATTTCAGTTGAACACAGAAGGAGAATTTTTCACAGTGAGAACTGTGAGCCACTGGAATAATATCCCCAGGAATGTGGGGAGAGTTCTCCAACACTGGATGTTCTCAAGATTTGTCTGGGCAGGGTGCTGGGCCATTTTGTCTAGACCATGCTTTTGCCAAGAAAAGTTGGACCACATGGTCCTTGAGATCTCTCACAACCTGGTATACTATGATTCTATGAAAGTTTTTGGGGTGGGTGTGCTTGCTTCCTCAGTGTTGAATGAAAACACACTGCATAAATATAATAGTTTTTTTTTAATTGTTTTGTTGTTGTTGTTTTGCTTGTTTTTTTGTGACAGACCCCATTGTAATACTGCTGAACCACTGAAAGCCTTAGTATTTGACTCCACCTTTGACCACTACCGAGGTGTCATAGCTAATGTTGCACTCTTTGGTGGGGAGATTGCAAAAGGGAATAAAATTGTGTCTGCACACACAAAGAAAAGATACGAAGTTAATGAAGTCGGAATTCTGACTCCAAATGAACAGCCAACGCAGAAGCTGTAAGTAAAAATTTCTTACAATGAAACAAATCATAAATTGGCGTAAGCTACAAAAATCCTGCATGTCTGCTTGATTTTTGCTTTGAGTGGTAAAAGCTAGGAGATGTTTAGTTTCTTTGTTCTTGTTTTTCGGTGGTGGTTTTTTTTATAATTATTTGTAATTTAATGCTCAGTATCAGTCTTTTTCATTTTGGGCATGCTGAGGCAGAAGGTTTTGGGGACTGCTTTTTGGGTCGTACTGGGGGAGGAAGCCATTCAGTCACCTGTTGTACATGGAACATCTGGACAGCTACTCTTCTAAGACTAGCATTTGATGTTCTTATTCAGCTGTCCAATTTATTTCTAGGAACTGCCTTGTTTGAGAGTGGAAGGGAATGGGGCTTCATCTTAGTTATTGCTGCAGCAATATTTTGAGGGTGGAAAACTTAAAATCCATGAATACAACAGCTTCCAGAAACTGACTTCTCATGGCAGCAGTGGGAAGAAAATCAGGTACTTAGAATTAGTGGAGACATTTTATCAGTTTGCATCCAAGAAGCATGTCCATATAACAACAATTTTATTTAGATATGCAGGACAGGTGGGCTACCTGATTGCTGGAATGAAAGAAGTAACGGAAGCCCAAATAGGAGACACACTGTTTTTGTATAAACAGCCAGTGGAGCCTTTGCCTGGCTTTAAGTCAGCGAAGCCAATGGTTTTTGCAGGTGAGAAGTAAACCAATATAAAGTGAAATTACTTTTTTCCCAATAACAAGAGAGCTGTTAGAGCTTTTAAAAGAGTACATGTGTATATTAAGAGTTGTGAGGGTTAGAATTTTAGCAAAGAGGGGTGTAATTTATGTAGCTTTGTGTAATTTTCCCTGTGACTTAATGGACAGGAAGCATGTATTTTCGCCATGATTATTGTTTCTAATGCCAGTAAAGTCCTAATAGCTGGAAAAGAAGGGTTGAGACTTAAAGAAATAAAAAAAAAATTAATTTTTTGGGTAATTCTTTGAATTGATAATCAGGTTTCCATAATTATTGTGGTGTGTTTTTTTTTTCTTTTAAATCTTGGCAGTTGTTTCATTTTTGTTAAATGTGGTGAACTGCCAGAGCTAATGCTCAGAATGGTTCTGTAAAATATTTGACTTCTTAAGTTTTAATACATATGTTGAGCTGCTGCTGCCAGCTTCAGTAACTACTACAAATGCTACAGAAGGTGGCTTTCAAAAGAAATAAATTCTGTAAATAATTTCTAGACTTGTGAAGCAATGTGTAAAAACTCACTTGAACTGTCTCATTGAGATAAAGCAGTCTGTCAGTGAACATAGAAAAGTGTAATCTTTTAAATAATGTTTTTTGTGTGCATGTGTATAGCTTCTTGGTGTAATCTACATTTTCTGAATATACTGTGATGTGAAAAGTGGTAGAGTAGAACGTATTTTGGGCAGTACTTATACAAACCGCTGGTCTTATTAATTTCAAAAAATATAGAAACATTTGCAACTTTCAAATTACTTTATTTTCTGTTCAGTCTTATCATCGAAGAAACATTTCATTGAAATCTGTCCACTTTTTCATGTGTGCTTAAGCCATATGTTTACACTGCAGCCCTGCAAAACTGTGGTTATACTCAACTGTGAATCTTCTACAGCTATGAAGGATTAGATGAGTACAGTGACTCTACCAGTATTGTTTAAATGTTAATTCTGAGGTAATCTAAAACTTGATTAAAGTTTGACTAATTTTTTTGAGGAAAAAGAGTCCTTATATTGTTTTCCATGCTGAAAAACAATTGGAACAGAAACTTAAGCTATTTCTGATTTTATTACTGTATTTACTGTAGGAGTCATATTTGAAGGCTAAGTACATTACAGATAAAGTTCCCTGTCACATCACTTCTATATAATATATTTTGACAGGAATGTATCCTGTAGATCAAACAGAATATAATAATCTCAAAAGTGCTTTGGAAAGGCTGACATTGAATGACTCCAGTGTAACTGTTCATCGTGACAGCAGTCTTGCCTTAGGAGCTGGATGGAGGTGAGGATTTTATACTGCTTTCATTTTTTGACCTGTTCATAAATTGAGAATGCAACTTTAAGTCAACTGAAGGTAGAATTAAAATTAATTCAAACTTAGGAGCTTTAATTCACATTTGTGATAGCTACAGATCAAAAGCATTTGATTTTCTTAAATTCTCTGTTTGCACAGTGTGAAATTTGTTGTGATACAGTTTTTGTTCTCCAAGACTCATATTCAACTGTAAGCTCATTTGGTCCTTTGGAAGTCATTTGCTATGTGTGATATTGCCAGACTAGCAGTGTAAACATGCTGGAGGGTGAAAAAAAACAGTCTGAAATTCTAGGGACTATACAAATACTTTTACCAACAGGATATTTATTTTCCAGATTGGGTTTCCTCGGTCTTCTACATATGGAAGTTTTTAATCAACGTTTGGAACAAGAGTATAATATGTCTGTTATTTTGACTGCACCAACAGTTCCATATAAAGCTGTTCTTTCCTCAGCAAAGTTGATAAAGGTATGTTAAATTAGTTACAAATTTATGTAAATAGCAGCTTAAAACTCTTCTATAATAAACATCTACAGTCTCTTTAAATGTAGGCTAGCAGTATATTTCATAGAAAACATTAAAAACACCAGTATTTAACTTACAACTTTTTAATTTTTTTTAAGGATGCTAACTATTCTTCCCCCTTACACTTCAAGCATTCTTTTTTTTATGTCTTAACACTCATCCTTGAAAATGGGAATATAGGACACATATCTTTGTGTATTCTTTTAAGTGCGTACTGAGTGGACTATGTTAACAGCAAGTGAAATCATCTTCTAGGGTTTATCAGTCAGAAAATATGTTTTTAGGAATAGCTTGTAATGCTACTGTAGACTTGGCAGGGTCTTGGCAACTTAGTAACTTAGAGGATAAGGATGAAGTAAGAAGGAAGATCCCTACTTCCTGAACAAGATGGAGAGACCTGGAAAGATGGATTGAAAGGCTTTTTGTATTTCTGTTACTTCCCAAGTGAAAAGTAAACCCTGTCATACTTTTGTATAATAATATTTAAGAATATGCTGATAAGGGACTTCTAAATGTGATGTAGAAATCTCTTCTAAAATTGGCCTTGTTTTAAACTTGGGTTGCATAATACACAAATGTTTTCAGGCAATTGAAACATTTTTTTAGCACTTTTTCAATGCTATATTTATCTCCTTTGTTATTCAGTCTGTTTACTTGTAAAATTACACTATCTGGTTTATTTGTTTATTTTCAGGAGCATGGAAAAGATGAGATTACTATTATCAACCCTGCTCAGTTTCCTGATAAATTTTCAGTATCTGAATATTTGGAGCCAACAGTTCTTGGTACTATTGTAACACCTCATGAATATATTGGGAAAATAATTGCCTTGTGTCAGGTTGGTATACAGTTTGTTTTGTCTTTTGCGTTTTTAGGCTCTTCACATCATACATAAAGTAAACACACTAGATAGTATGAGAACAGATACTAGTACTTAAATAGTATCTTTGACAGTAGTATTAAATACTTATGAAGAAAAGAATTTTTAACTTTTTATTTGTAAAATTCTGAACTGCAGAATCAATATATTGAAAGTTAGTGATGAAGCTCAGTGACAATAAAGTGCTTGGTCTATACTAGACTAATTCATAGCTAGTTCAGTTCTCCTGAAAGAATGGAATCTGAAGCAGTGGAATACGGTGTGTTGGTTTTTTAGAAGTATATTATGAAAATACAATTTCTGTCAACACTTTACTATGCATTCATGGATTTTTTTTCAGTGCTTCGTTGAAATAAATTTACGATAGCGATCACCAAACACATTTCCCCAAGTGTATTTGGAATACTTGTAATTGAAAGTGTTTAAACTGCCATGTATATGTCTTTATATTATTTTTTCACAATACTAGCTTTTTGCATTTCAAAATACACAATACAAAAAGTACAGTACCTGTATGTCAATACAGTGAAAAATAAAATCTATTAAAAAGAATTTATAAAATAAGTTTTAAGAACACCCTCCTGGGAGGAAAGATGAGCCTGCAAGTCGTACCATGTAATACTCCAACTTGTGTGAAAATGTGATTTCAGTGAGACTTTATGGACAAAAAATTACTTATTTAAAAGGCATCAGGAAGCAGAAGCCATTAAGGATTTCAGATATTCTGCATTTAGAGAGGATAGGCTTGAATCATATGTCCAGATAAGTTAAAACCCGTTAATTTATTAAAGTGCTGCAATTTGTCCTGGAACTCCAGTGAATTACCAATAAGAAGGTTACTTTGAGGCTTGACATACAGGAATTCTCGTGTAGTTGGAGAGCTGTTCATTTTAATTTGCTTTGTATTTTTTGTAGAAAATTTCTGTCAAGGGGAACTGAAACAATTTTTATTTGTCTAGGATCGCAGGGCAGTCCAGAAGGATATGTTGTACATTGATGAAAACAGGGTTATGCTAAAATACCTCTTTCCACTGAATGAAATTGTATTGGATTTTTATGATGCTCTTAAGTCTCTGTCTTCTGGCTATGCAAGGTAACTACTTCCTCCCTGAAGGCGGATGTGGTGGAAAAAAATATCTGAGGAACAGCTATGGAAGGGCATGAGTGAAGAACATTCCTAGTCTCTCTTCATGTTTAATGGATTAGATTCACTATGAAAGTGGATGGAAATAAGTCTGAAAAACATTAAAAGTGCATCACTACCTAATAATCATTGTCTTTGGTGATGTGTGTATTTTCAAGTGCACCCTGTGGAGTGGCACTGGCTCATCTATATGGGTAAGATCTGGGTGGTCCTTACTTGTCTGAAGTGACACTGGGCATTTTCTGTCAGAGGAATCACTTGAAACTGTGCTACTTATTGTATTAACTGTCTCTTGATGGAAAAGGGAAAATAACCAAATTGATTATTTAAGGCTAGTAAAAACAACATAAGGTATTTAAAACAAACAGTACTTACTTTACATATGTGCTTTATTGTGGGAAAAAAGTAAATAATCTGTATTTTGAGACAAAATCTGTTGTTAGTGGATTCTTTAAATTCAGAGGCTAATACAACGCTCAGATGTTTGTAAAGAACCTTTGTGAGTTTAATGGAGGGGAAAGTGTTGCGTGGCACACAGATTTGTGCCCCAGGAGGCTCAACAGCTCTCACAAACCTGCTATGTCAAGATGTTGTTAGTAAGATATATTACACAGCAGGAACTAGTATGCCTAATTACATTATTCATTTTATAAATATGAAAATGAATTTTATTGAAGGACTGAATTTGCTTTGAGTTTGTGTTTTCTTAAATTTGCCTTACAAACGTAAGTAAGCCAGGTTTGTAATATTTGCAAGTAGAAGCATAAACAAAAGTGGAGAGGCAAGGTAGAAGAAACTAGGTAGGGGGATGGAGATTTTGAATTTTCTCTCTGAATCTAGCTCCCCAACTACATAAACCCCAACCTGTTTATCAAGAAGCTATCTCATCAACAGAATTACGCTGTGTTTCCTTTGATTCAGGTGTGATTGCAAACAATGTTGCATTATCTTACTTTTTATTTCCTAATTGACTCCTTAATATAGCTTGTGTATTTAATGCTTTCAATAATTATACTTCTGTTTTATAAATCTATTTACACAGCTATTGTTTATTAAGCCAACTAAGACAGAAATGCTTTGAAATAATCTCAAATATCTCTGATATGTGACCAAATTATAATGGTATTGTTGATCCTCTACATTATATTTTCACACAAGATCTGTCTGTCTGTCTATCTGTCTGTCTAATCTATCTATCTAATTATCTGTCTATCCATCCTGCCTACATTATCTCTGTACCTCTTGAATTTGAAAGCAATCAAGGATTAGTGTTTGAGTCCTGTGACATTCAAGACATTTACTGTTCAAAAATTGTGTTGGAAGGTTCTATTTCCTGGAGCTTGAACGAACTTCCAGATGTTAGAAAATAAGTGTTTGAATAAACTCTTTTAAGAGATTGTACTAAGCATATAGATTTCTGATTGCCTTGCTCAGTAGATTAGAAAGACATCCTGGAAGTCAGGATGGCATCTTCTGCTGCATTGGAAGGCACATTATATGCAGTGCATTTCTAGTCTGGTCTTGCATTAGTTAAAAATGTACTGAGAGGCTATTAAAAACCGTATTCCCATTTTGTTAAAAAGTTAAGTTTTATTAAGAATTATGTCTATAATTTAAATTTAATGGAACAAAGTGCTGAATATAATTTTTACAATATCACTAGCTTTTGAACTGCCTTTTTTTTTTTTTTTAGTTTTGATTATGAAGATGCAGGATACCAAGCAGCAGACCTGATCAAAATGGATATTCTTCTAAATGGAAATCCAGTTGAAGAACTGTCTAGTATCATACACCAGTACGTTGACTGGATTCTTTATTCCAAAGAAATAAGACTTCCTATTAATTTCAGTGGAAACATTGTCTAACAATAGGATTTGATGATCTTAAGGGACTTTTCTGACCTAAACGAATGTGTAATTCTAAATTATTCTAGATATAGGTATTACTCTTATATATGACAGATATGTATGAGCATTGAAGATTCTGCCACATCACCACTTTCATCACTCAGTAAAACTGATAGTCTTTCTTTTAGCTTTAAATTACAAATGATTTTTTTAAACTTGTAGTCAGCATTCATTCTGCTCCTGCTGCAGGTGTTTTCAGAGTCTTCCCACTGTAAAACCTGCATCTGTCTATATATAAAGAATTATACTGAATTAAAGATACAGAGATTACTGTAAGCTCAGTATTAAGCTAGCCATTATTTGTTCTAGTTATAAAAATAAATATCTGTACCTCCTAGAACTGTAATGCTTAATGAACATGACTTACATACTTCATGCTTAAACTGTTTGCTCTATACAGGTAGCAAGGAGTCACATTGTTGCTACTTGAAAACATGTAAAACTGTTCAGCTATATGTTGGTAAAAAATGTCTACTAAATATGGATGCTTTTAGAGAGAATAGAGACCCAGTTCTTTCCAATGGTTTATGAAAATATCTGTTAGTAGCGTCTTTAGACCTTCTGTTTTTCTCTTTCCAAAATGTGAAACATATGCAGATGCTGAATATAGTTGGATAATTTTTATTAGCAGATGACAAGAGGACATTAATTTTTTTCTTGTTATATAAAGCCAGATGTTTTTAAAGTATTTCTGTAATATGTAGATATATTGACCTTTTGAGGCTACCATCAATGAAAGTTCTCCTTGACATGGTTTAAAATTTCACTTCAAGCTGTAACAGTATCCAAAATGGCTTCACTGTCATGGATAATCAGGGTGTTTGTTATAAATATTTTAAATTTATATTAAGACCTGCTGTTATACAATCTTAATCACCTGTTAGTATGAAACGGGTGACATACACTCATTAGATGTACAAGGATGA
This sequence comes from Xenops minutus, assembly GCA_035221455.1. Classification (NCBI taxonomy): domain Eukaryota; kingdom Metazoa; phylum Chordata; class Aves; order Passeriformes; family Furnariidae; genus Xenops; species Xenops minutus. The sequence goes on along the minus strand of JAWWEE010000122.1, from coordinate 48,971,519 downwards.
TCTGATCACCTTATCTTTTGAGTTATGAAGAGGAGAACTTCTACTGAAATCCTTTTATCAGTTTGCTGTATGGATATATTTTTGGTGTTGCAATACTCTTTCTGAAAACACTTGTGACTTTCTTTTTCAGTGATAAGGCATATGCTACTGGTAAACTCCTGTGTGAACGTTTAAAAGAGGCAATACCTAGACAGTTGTTTGAAATAGCCATCCAGGCTGCTATTGGCAAGAAAATCATTGCAAGAGAAACGTAAGTGAAGCCCGTCTGTTCCTTTTCTCTTTCCCTCCATAATTTAAGCTATGTCAAATACAGATTTTTAATGTTGTGCCAAGTCTTATACATTACTTTGATTTTACTGTAAAGTTTTCTTGTATATACTAGCAGACATACTAAGAAAAAAAATCCCACATTTGAGCTGTGACTATGACTAAAGATTTTGAAAAATTTATACAAAGGAATTGTATTTTTAATTTAAATTGCTTGTGGTCAGCATTGCACTTAATGGATAAAGCATAACTTGCAACACCCATGTGTCCAGTTCCTCTTTGGCAGTGGAAAAAGTTTCTTCCTACTGAAAAAATTTAGCTAGTTGTGGAATGGTTTCATCTCTGGGAGAGTGAGTCAGCAAAAAAAGAACTCTTATGTGCTGTTCCAAAGAAGTATGTTGCAATCTCAACACAACTTTTTCTTAAGCAGCATGCACTTCTTTAAAGCAAACAGTTTCTTTGATGCTGTGTTTCTTATCACATTTTTCTGTTGCTGTTTAAATAGGATTTAAATTGTGGTAAAATCATTATATGTAGGAATTCAAGCCAAGGTGCGTAAGAATTTTTGTGTACATCTATATACACATAGATTTAACACTTCCAGCAAGCTTGTGATTTTTGTATGTACACATTATACACCCTAAGGGGTATTTCTAGAATTGAGAACTGTGAATACATCTTCTGTTTAAAACTTCATGTACTGTTTACAAAGCAGGAAAATGTTATGATGCCAATGCATCTTACAAAACTAGTAGAAAAACAACAATTAGCATTTTGACAACTCAGTATGTAGCTTCACATATAGATGTTCTAATATGTTAAGGTATGTATGTTATTTTATTTTACAGGCTGAAAGCTTACAGAAAAAATGTTGTGGCAAAATGTGTAGGTATTTTTTTTTTTTAATGTTTCTGAAATTTGTAAACCTAAGAGTCCTGCTAAGATGATGGGCCCATCTTTTCCTAGAAACCCAGCAGAGACATGTTCTGCTTGTGCGTTGAAGTGTCAGTTGAATTTTAACAGATGCTTTCAAGCTTTTATTTTAAAATTCAACTCTTACATTGTCTAGCTGCAACTTGCAGTAAGAGTGGATCAGAAAAAGTAATGGCTTTTTCAGAGTTACACTCTTGAATGGACCCAGCTGAGTGTAGTCTGTGTTCACTCCTCCTCACGATTTTCTAATAACTGTAGACATAGAGTAAATGTGTGTGTCTACACAGGCATATATGTAACTTCATGTTCCCTAAACTGTTTTTTTCAGGTGCTATAAGAAAGTATAAATGTGCTTCTTTAGAGACTTGATTGTGATTAGACTTTTACTTAGGTTTGTAGTAATACGCTCTAATAAAGCTTTAAATATGCAGTAGTTGACTATCAGAAAGACTCAAAGCTATAGGAAAAATGTCTTACCTCTTACTCAGCTTGTATTTAGCTCTCTGAGCTAAATATCTCATGTTGGAAGATACTAACCAAGTGTCCCTTTCTTACAAGTGTAACAATTCTGCTAGGCACAGATATGGGATGGTGTTTGTTCACTGTTGTACAAGGATTTAGTTAATTTTTCTAGATGTAAGCATCTAGTGCTAGTCAGGATGCCTCAGTGTATCTGAGCTGGCATCCTGCTGCTATTCCAAGGGGATTTGGATCTAATGTTGCCTAGTATCAGCCAGGCTTTCATGAATGTTTATATTTAGGTAACAGAATTCAACCTTCAGGTGTCCAAATGAATATGCTTACTTGTTCCATTGTTCTTTTCAACAAGTGTCCTTTAAGCATAACTATTTGGAGTATAAAATAATCTTTTGTTGTAATATAACCAACCTTCCTGGGTTTTTTTAAGCCCTTGAGTTTAGTGTTGCTGGTATGTACTGTAGTTGCATTTGTGGTTTAAGCTTACTAAAATACTTTTCCTTTTCACAGTATGGTGGAGACATTACAAGAAGAATGAAACTTTTAAAGAGGCAGGCAGAAAGCAAGAGGTTGATGAGAAAAATTGGCAATGTGGAAGTACCAAGAGATGCCTTTATACGTGTTCTAAAGAGAGACACTGACAAATAGAGATCAGTAACATGCACCTGATCATTCTCTCAACTTTTTGCAGACAGTAGCATAGAAACTAATATATGATTTATCACTGTGAGAGTGAACATACTTGACTTTTAATGGTGTAAGTTAAGTATATGGGTAAAGATGAACTGAAAGGACCGTGTACTTAAAATATACAGATACTTGTAGATTATTATGAAATTAAAGTTCAGTTGACTGAATCAAAAACTTTCCAGTGTATTGTTTTCATTGTTTCACTGTTTTCATACTTTCAACTCTTAAAAAATAATGTTTTATTTTTGCAGTGAAAGTCTTTGTATGAGAGAACAGGAACCATATGGCAAAAAATAATTGAAAGGTAGGTATAGACTAACAATGCAGGAGAAAAAACAACACAGCAAAGTTTCCATGTTGCCATAACAGTATCAAGCTGTTTCCTGTTTTACTTTTTCTAAAGTTACTGTTGTCTGAAAATCATCATGATGCTAGGAAATCACATCAGGAAAAAAAAATCAAAACTTTTCTAACATACCACAGTGTGTATCTTAAACTTGTTGAAGTCTGTAAATTTACCATTAGTACAGCCTAGCTAAGCTCATCTCCAGGGAAATCATAAGTTTTAATACATTAAAACACAGGATATGTAACTGCTCCACCAGAAGACAAATTCAGGCCTTAAAGAATTCCTTTGGCATGAAATTTTGGTTAGAACATGCCTTTTTGTACTTGATGAAGTTTTATTTCTACTGTCTGCATACTAAGTTTCTCACAAGTCTTCAGCTGAAAGCTGTACTGCAGTGTGCTTAACATAAGGTGTTACTTTCAGAAGTGTACACAAATCAATCACAAATGCAAGTTAATGACCCTGCTGTACTGTGTTTACAACTGTCTGCCCACCTCTAAAAGCTTTTAAGACAGACTCCTCCTTGCTTTCCTAATTTCAAAGAACCATAGAACAGTCCAGGTCTGAATGGATCTTAAAAGTTCTGGTCCAACCCTTTATGAGAAAGGTGAGCCTAGATGAGACTACCACATCCTTGAGGAGATTATGTGATCTAGGTGAAAAGTTAAATTCTTGAGGTTCTGCTTTGTTGCACTTTCTCTCAGAGAGTATTTTACACCAGGACAGGATCACACTGCTCTCACTAAAAGGTCTAAATCAGTAAACTCTTCCTCTTTGGGTGCCTAACTGCTCCCTGAAATCCTGAAGTATTTATTCGTGACAATTTAGATTAGAAATGAAACAATTCTGAAATTAGATTTGTATTTAAGTTTTACTTATATTCAAAGTAGGAAATAACATTCCTTGTAACAGCTCAATGTTTATAATTATACAATGAGAACGTGATTAACAGTTGGCTTTAAATGATCATAAATTTGCAGACATTACGTTCCTGTAAAACTAACCTCTTTTCAGGCATTTAATAGTAGCATCAATTATATAATTGGACAGCAGGTACCTCCAGAAAGGAACATTTAGATTTTTCCTTACGTATAAAGCTTAATTACCAAAAATATAAAAAACCTAAAGTAACTTGAAATACATGAGAGGAAAAAGTGCTATGGCAGAAACTTAATATTTTTATCTGTGAAGTGAGTTACAACTTTCAAGAATTTGGTGCATTTTTAGGCACTGTTTTTGTATTTTCATTTGTCTGAACTATACAGCAGGTCTCGAGATGCCCAAAAACTGGTAAAGATAAATTTAAGGCAACCAAGTGCAAAAGCTCAGTGTATATTAGATATATGTAAACAAAACATTTCATAGTAGAAATTGTACAACTATTACAAGTCCATAGTATTGACAAAGGCCAAAACCATTCTGCCTAGAGACATAATGCAAAATGTAGTTACACTACTCAAGCCAAAAATTACAAATTCTGGGAAATAAAGTATCATCTTTATACAAGGCAGATGCATTACACTGCTGTGCCAGAGTAAGTGCTCTGCTTTTCCCATCTCTACATAACATGCAGTCTCTCACAGGTTTTTCTCTTCCACTTAGTGATGTACCAGCCAAGAGCAGAGCTCCAAATGTTAAAGCAAAATGCACAACACAGCAAAAAAAATGGAATGTGAATGTACAGATATTGGACCTTTTAAAAAATACAGTACCTAGGATTCCCCATTTTAAACGGTTTTCAGCATATTGCATAGCAGTGAACTCATCTGCTACCTAAAACAGTTGCTGTTGACCCACATGGAGCTCCTCTTCAATTCTTCTTTCAGTTTTCTTTCATACTGTACAGTGGGTCCACAAGCTTATTGTGCACATGCATTAAACCTTGGGGGGAAAGCAACAATGCCAGCTTTACATTAGTTATATTTTCTCAACATGTCCTTCTATCCACATTTTCATTTGGAGTTTGCTTCAAAGTATACATTTTAAATAGTTCACTGAAGATAATAACAACGGCTGTTTAAAGTAGTTTAAAATCAGAGACAGCATATGTATATTCCTGTATCACTTGCATACTAATATCTGCTGTATGAACCAAGCAGGGATCAGAGAGTTCTCTGATAACAGACCCAAAAAGCAGATCTAGAATGCTTCCAAATTCATTGAATACATCTTTTCTTCTGTATCAAAAACTACATAATGGCAACATAATTCCCTCACATCATAAAAATCACATATACACAGTGATACTTTTACAGCCTGAATTCTGGAACTGTAATGTTCTAGCATTGTGGTATTACTATCTTTGTAATTGATGGTGTACTTCTGGTCCTTGAGAGGCAAAAACAAGCTAAAACTATCCAGACTTAATGCAGATTCAAAATTGCAGTAGTTGAACTGTTTTCTATTCTAACCAGGCTCTTTTTTTTGTCTTTGTCACATACAAGTCATTCATAGCTATGATTGTGTTATTTTTGTCCTACTCAACTACTTTAATTCTGGAAAATGCTGAAGAACAACAAAAAAAGATGCTTTCCTCTTTACTTTGTTATTAGTTAGTAAAAATGGTACCTATATCTACATATGTATGACACTGGGTCACTGGCAGGTTTTTAAACTCATTTCACCTCAAGGACTAAAACAGTAACCAATCAGCATTCACAATCTGCAAAGTAAAAGTCCACGTTAGCACCAAACTAAAGACTAATTTTAAAAATTAAAATATGCAACATTAATTTTCTTAAAAACTGTGAAGGAAATATGCAGTAGTGCATATTTTAGTGATTATCTATGGCAAAGTATACTCAAATACCTTTGCTACATGATGTACTTTGTGGCAAACCTTAGTGCCACTGCAGCAACGTGCAATAACTACATTAAAGGTCATTACTGTTGTGACCTCAACAAAAGACATTTTATGCAGCATCTATTACTAATCACTGTGTCATTTAATATAAAATGCAGATGTTAGATCAAGTCTAACATTTTTCAGTTCAAGAGTGAGAAAAATTAAATACACATTTGATATAAAAGTCATTTGTACTGAAACAGTAACAGCTGCACACACTACACAAACTAGAAAAATGTTTTGAGCTTTAGAGCATTTAGCTTCCTACTAGTGTTTTCCTCTTCTAAAAAGGGGAAATGAAAAGGAGATAATTGCTCACTTCCTAGACGCATGAAAAATGCTTACAAAGTATTGCCTCTGCCATACTTAATGAAGAATATTTAAATCCTGTTAGTCAAATTGTTACAGGAAAATCAGTAAGAAAAAAAAAGGGTTTTTTTAAAGTTATGCACCAGACTTGATAGATGCCAAAATAATTATTTCAAAGGAAAGTCCCACTATATATTCAAGTATGCTTTGAATAAACAGATTTCTGCATACAGTTTTAAGAGGAGCATGCACAAGTATGGAAAAAAACTATCCTAAACTACCTTATCTGCAGACAAATGAGTAAATTCAAAATTCATTTTCTGTTTCATTCTTTAAGAAAGTTATTTTTCCTTCTACTGTAAGAACATTTAAGTACACTTGATAATTTTAGTTTAAAATAGGTTTTCAGAAACTTAGAAAAAAGTGGAGTAAGTTATTCTGTTTACCAGCCAGCCTGGTACTTGATTAGGAAAAAAAAAAAAAAAAAGGCAGTTTCACATAGTACCTTGAGAACTTTTAAGTGGTGAAAACTCCCCATAAATCACTACCATAAAGAGCAGTATTAAGAACTACCTAGATTCGCCAAGAAATCTAACCTGAAGATCAAGATTCAGAAATAATTCCAAATTTGACCCACATTGATTTGTCCTCCATCTTAAAAAGAGAAAAATCTCAGATTTGAGAGAAGGTAAAATTAAGCAAGTTTCATATAAACAGTCTTTTTAAGAATTCTACCGCTGGGTATTGCAGGGTAATTCAATGCAGGGTGACACAATAGCACATATTCATAAATTGTAGCCCTTGATGTTTTTAAAGCAATGTTGAGTGTCATTCATACCTAAGTAATTCTACATTATGTTTATCTTTCCCAAGCAAAGCCTCTGTTTATATGAAATACAGGATAATGTTTAAAATCTATCCAAGCAATTAGAAGCTTACCTTTGAAAACAACAATATCTAGCAGTGTGAGACATGTAAAGACTAACCCTCCCCCCTACCCTGCAAATACATAGCAGAGAACAGCATACTGAAAAAATTAACAAGTTGGCCACAAGTGATATCAGGGTAAGAATCACAGTAATTTCTGAATTGCAATCTAACATATAAGCACTGGTGATACAATGCTCTAAAAAAGAATTTAGTAAATTACAATCTTGATTTCTGATACCTCAGCTACTACAGGTATCCATGCTACTGAGAAGGACAACCAATTCACACAATTCCATGTGCTGTGCTAATATAGTCAGGAGAAAACTACTTTTTTCAGCTTCTACAGTCTCAGTGAAACAGAATTCAGATTAGGAAGTCTCAATGACTATCAAATATCCTGACTTACTTTAATTTTGCCCCTATGTACCTACTACAAATATGAAAAGCACAGTAAAAGTGTGCAATGTATTCAAAGTCAGTATAGATTGTTATGCTAACTGCACTGTATGAAAAATGTCCTCATGTGGCTTCAAAGTCTGTATCATACATTTCCAGTTTACTAGACAGCACGTTACAGCACATAGCAAAGGCAGCATGAAAATATATCAAGATTAATAAAGGTATTGAGTTTTTTTAAGTGAAACTTTCCAGTATATTTAAGACCTGTGTTCTGGAACACCAAAATGCTGCTGCTTGAAGTTGAAGATTACTGAACTATTGTTTTAAACTAGAAGCAAAGGAAGTATTTCTCCCAAGTAGATTTGTCAAGAATGTAAGTAGCAAAAGTTATGCCTCCTAGGAGTTCTACATACACAAGAAATAAGTTAACATTTAGTATTTTGAATATAGAACATTATACATTAGGTACTGTAAAGTGTTGGAAGGCTCAGACTTAAATCAATATAATTTTAAATCTGTTGGTTTTGTGGGTTTTTTAAACACATGTAACCTTTGATTCAGTGCTCACCTTTAAAGTACTTCACAGTTTTAACTCTTAGTTCTAAAGTAGCATCTTCATCACACACAAAGATAGTGCGAGGATGTTGCTGGAAAGCAGAAACTGTCCACATATGATTGACTCCTTCTTCAATTGCTTTGTACAGTGCAAAAGCCTTATGTGCACCTGTTATAAGAATCATCACCTGCAAAACAAAGATCTCTTTACTTTCAATCCCAGTATCAATACCAAATAGTCTTGAAAACACACATGCAACTAGAACTAAATGAGTTCTTACTTCTCTAGCATCCATCACTGTACCCACACCAACTGTTAGCGCCATTGTTGGTACTTTAGATAAGTCTCCATCAAAGTATTTAGCATTTGCCAAAATGGTGTCCATTGCTAAAGTCTTTAATCTTGTTCTTGAAGACAAACTTGATCCGGGTTCATTGAATGCAATGTGGCCATCTGGACCAATGCCTTTTCAAAGTTAAAAAAAGTAAATCATTCCAGACCTTAATCAACAAATATCCTCAAACATCTTAAACAAATACACAATTCCTAGGACTCGTTCTTTCCTTCTCCCATTTTCAATAAAAAAATGTTCAAAACTTACTTAAGTAATTAGAAACCTGGACACCAACCATTCCGTTTTGGTATTCATACCAACTCTTTGTTAGGCACAGAACTTTCTTACACCGTTATTGAAAAATCTGGGTTTAGTCAAGTTAGGAAAACAGTGATTAAAAAAATCAATGTAAATGCCTGACTTAAAACTAACCATTGAGCATTTCCTCATACCTCCAACAAACAGATCAATCCCCCCTGCTTCTTCAATTTTCTTTTCAAATGCGTCACATTCCGCCTGTAAATCCGGAGCATTCCCATCAAGGATATGAGCATTATTTGGATCTATGTCAATATGCTTAAAGAAATTATTCCACATATAGGAATGATAGCTCTCTGGATGATTCCTAGGAAGTCCTGAAATCATTTAGAGTAAAATTAACATATGACAAGACTTAATCAAACAGCCTTAATTCTAGTCTATGTGTAACCAATGAAGGGCATGCAAAGCAAACCTAAATGAGTCAGATAAAGCAAGATTTGAAATTACATGGAGAAGAAAGCTTTCTTTTTGACAACAGACAAGGTAATTGGTTTACATTCACACAAAGAGTGTGAAGTCTTCAACAGAAATGCATTCACAATATTATGTAACAATGTAATTCTACACTGAATTTAACCCAGGATCCACCTGCTTATTTTTGTAGATAAATGAACAGAGAAAAATGCTTAAGATGACCCCATGGAAAGAAGTCCAGCATAGGAGTACAAACATACTAGACTGACCTCATTTTTTGACAAAGTATTTAGTAGTTTTTATAAGAAGGAAAAAATAACAGTACAGTGTGTTCTCAAATAACAGTGCATCTTACCTACATACTCATCCATGTTGAAAGTCTTTACATATTTGAAAGAGAGATCTCCATTTTTGTGATATTCTATCAGCTTTTTGTAGCATCCCAATGGTGTACTCCCTGAAATAAAGTTTTTCTACTGTTCTGTGTATTTGCACAACATTTTCATTATATTTAAATCTCTTCATATTCAAATTTTGCTACAATACTTTTCAACATAAAAGCAATCTGCTATTTCTCATTTAGTGTTTCTCAACTTCTCAAACTATCACAACTTTTTACACAAACCAAATCCGTATTTTAAAAGAAATATGTTGGACTATTACAAAAAAAAAATACCTATGTTCTTTTAAATACTGTATCTGCTAGCAATGATACAAACATTGTTCTAGGTTTAGTTATTTATATAGACTTTGAATAAAACTTGCCTGTTGGCAGACCAAGCGTGAAGTATCTTCCTTGACTTGGTTTGAACTGGATAATACGATTACAGATGTATTTTGCTGCCCATTCACTAGCCTGATCATAATCTTCAAGAATTACTAGCCTCATTATGGCAGCGAGGAACTTGTATGATAAAACAAACTTAAACCTGGAGAAAATGTCAAAGTTTTAAAAATAAGCACCTTATGAATAGTTGTAAAACTCTTAGATTACAGTGGAGATAAAAAACAACCTTTCATACCAATGACTTGCATAAGCATACCACACTCTTACAGTCTTATCAAAAGACAATCAAAAGCAAAGCAACAGAATCCAAATGATAGATTCCAGTCAAAATACTTACTAAAATTTACAGACTAATTTGAAGTAACTTAAGGAAAAAGTTAAAATAAGAAAAAGCCATTTTGAACTTCAATATTTTAGTCATCATTATTAGAAAAGAGGAAATATTCAAACAAAAATATTAACTCCTGTTTCTTATGACCAGCTGAATGCCTAAAATTTCAAAACCAACACTCAGAATAATCCCATGTTGGAATATTTAAAATACCTAATTGGAAGTAAATAATTAAAACTCACTGCCATTCTAGCTACATAACAATGCTTCAGTACATTTATTAATCTGCAAAAAAAAAAAAAAGTTAAAGCATTAGAGATATTTGAAATGTGACCTCATAGTTATCTTTCCCTGTGAACTGTAAACATTTTTTCTTTTCAACATAACTTTAAACCGAAGTTTAGAAGGCTTTGAGTGCAGTTGTATCAACTTTTAAGATGAATATCCAGAAACAAGCTTGGTTGATAGAAGTATACAAGCATCTCTTGCATTTAAGTGAAACTCATTTTTCCACGAGTTTCTGTTTAACAGAGTCCGGCAATTATCAGAAAGAGTGAGGCTCTTCAGCCAATTTGTGATGCATTATTCTTCTCTTCCCGGGTCTGAGTGTGCTCGGAATTAGCCAGAAAACAACTCAGCTGCCAGAACCCCAAGGCCAACTAAGTGCCAAACCACCTGTAGCGCACACCACTCTTCGCTGGCCCAAAAAGGCAGACTGGCTTAAAAACAAGTATGAATTGCAGTACATTGGTGCTTAACACGGTGCCATCTGTGTGCCATCCCGTGACCCAGGGGGAGTGACCCAGCCGTGTGCTGCCTCCTCTGCACGGGCAGCCGAGCCGGGACAAGCAAGAGCAAAAGCCATTCCACATACACCCGAGGGAGGTCACAACATCCCCGAGGGGCACACAGAGACAGCCCAGCAGGGACGGAGATCCCCGCGGCCCTCGGGCGGCCTCGCAAAGCCCAGCCACTTCCCCCCGGGGACACGGGGATGCTCTCCGAGAGCGGCGACCGCGGCCGGCGCCGGGACGACCGTGGATGGCCCGATGAGGGCAGGCAGTTCACGGGGGTTCATAAACCCACACTGTTGGGACACAGAGCTACAGCCGGCCCCGGCCCCGCCGCCTCCCCGCCCGCCCCGGGCCCCGCTCACCCCCGCACAGCCCGCGGCGGCCTCGGGCGGCACCAGGACGAGCAGGAAGAGGTGCAGCAGGATGGTGAGCAAGAGCAGGAGGAACAGCAGCAGCAGGAGGAGGAGGAGCAGGACGGGGAACGCCGCCCGCCCCGGAAGCGCCTGGCGCCCCACCCGGAAGCGCCCGGCGCCCCACCCGGAAGCGCCCGGCGCCCCACCCGGAAGCGCCCGGCGCCTCACCCGGAAGCGGTCCGGGAGCTCCGCTGTTCCCGCACTCCGCCGATCCCCCGCTCCACCGCCATCCCCGGGCACGGCCCCGCACCGCTCCGGGGGCTGCAAAATAAGGAATATCCAGCCTTTCCTTAAGGAGGGGTGTTCTTTTTTCAAGGCTAAACAACAAAAAAAGGGGTGTAACCCATGAAACAGGGAGCAGCTAACAGGCTCTAAGTGGTACCTTAGAGCCACTTAGCAAGGCCTGAAACATAACTGAGTTAGTAGAGGTACCTTGCTCTGTTAGAAGAGAATTGCTCAATGCTTATTCTGCCTGGCACTAGTTGATAACTTGTCCTGTTCTGCTAACTGGACCAAAAAGCCTAGAAGAATGCTAGGAGTGTTATACAATATATCTAGTGGTCATAAATTAAAATAACATGGATAGGAAGGCCTTGAGCCAAGAGTTTTTGCAAGGTTGAAGAACCAGGTCACTTAACAAAGAAAGGTTAGAAGTTCAGTCAAGAGGTAGACACTCCAAGACCACCGAACTGAGGCTGAAGGTCAGAACTGACCCCCCAAAATTGATGCCAAAAGAAGCATCTGGAAAGCTCCACCCAATCCATGCCTAGACTCTGACTAGTCATTAATATATATTACTAGATGTAACCACATTAATATGCATGATTATGTTGTAATCATGTATTGAGAATGTATAAAATGGCTTGTTTTGCACTGATGATTGGGAGCTAGTTAGTCCAGCATGAGCTGGTTAGCTCCCCAATGTTGCCAATAAATATCTTTGCTGCTCTAAGATCCAAAAATCTCTTAGCAGTTTTCTTTTATTCCAAGGTTTTTCGGCTTCATGTCCAGGTATTAGAAAGACAAATTACTTGTCAGTAGAATTGCCTTGTTAAAGTTTAGGGTTGGACATACTTCAATGATCTCGGACTTAGGGGGAGCTTAACAGAGCTTGGGGAGAGGGATGAACCCCTGACAGCAGACACGATGCAGAATTGACAGGCCACGAGGACATTTGGTAGAACTCCCAAGTTAGGGAAGACACTAATAAAGACAACTCAGCACTTGTCCTGAAATCAGCTCCAACTGCGTAAAAGGTTAATTCCGGGAAGGAGAGATCATGACCACCAACTCAGGGACCACCAGTCCAGGAAACCCACCGACCCTAGGGAAAGAGCATGTGGACTAAACAGGATGAGAATAGCAGGAATCATTAACCAATAGAAGATAGTATACTAATCAATAAGAGAACCGTAACTTGTAGCCAATGGGCACTAATTCAATTGTTTGCTAAAATGTATAAATAGTAATAAGTTTTGATAGTTGGTGTGCTGGCTTTGTGGATTTACCACCCAGCACCCCATTCTATGCAGAACTGTAAATAAATAAAATACCTTGACTCTGTGTGTGCGAAAGAACCTGCATCGGAACAACACAATCTGGAGGAGGGCCTGTGCACAAGCACTTCTCTTGGAGCCCGTTTTGGGGGAAGTTGGTGGCACTCTAATATCCCAATGGGAGAGGTTTTCTTCTAACTTAAATGTTTACATGAAAGAACCACAAAAAGGCTGTTTGTAGTTACTGAAAAAAAAAAAATATTATAGGTAAAGCAACAACTTTTTGGTGGATGACATGTTGACTATGAGCTGGCAGTGTCTCCTTGCAACTGAGAGGGACAATGGTATCCTGGGGTGCACTGGGAAGAGTGGGGCCACCAGGTTGAGGAAAGTGATCCTGCCCCTCCATTCTAGTGGTGGCCAGTTCTGGGCTCAGTACAAGAAAGACAAGGAACTACTGGACAGGGTCCAGTGAAAGGCCATAAAGATCATTAGAGGCCTGGAGCATATCTCTTATGAGGAAAAGCTGTGGGAGCTGGGCTTGTTTACGCTAGAGAAAAGCAGACTGAAAGGGGATCTCATTAATCTATATAAATATCTCAAAAGTGGGTGCCAAGAGGATGGTGCCAGACTCTTTTTGTGGTGCCCAGTGACAGGACAAGGAGAAATGGCCATAGACTAAAACACAAGTTCCACACCAACAGGAGGAAAAACTTATTTACGCTGAGGCTGGCAGAGCACTGGAACAGACTGCCCTGGGAATTCATGGAGCCTCCCTCTCTGGAGACACATTCCTGCTTAACCTGCTCTAGGTGACCCTGCCTTGGCAGGGGGTTGGATGGGATGATCTCCAGAGATCCCGTCCAACCCTAATGATTCCGTGATTCTTTCTGTTTTTGCTTTAGAAGCAGACAAGTAGTTTCATAACCATAGCTAAGCTATAAATAGCTGTAGTGTGATAGGTCTTGGTGGGAGGGAAAGGGCTAATAGTCTGAAAGGGTTTTGCTTGAGAAAGGAATGGACAAACTGGAGCAGGGGTGGGAGCAAGAAATGTAATTTTGAATATATGTGTATGCACATACTGTAGGCTTCACTGGGGCTTTATCATATTAGAAGCCCAGAATGAATCTGTTAACTTGGCAGAAGCTTAACTGGCTGAGGGAAAACATTGTGATTGAAGGGTAAAGGAGGGGAAGCAAAAAAAGGGGGAGTGTGTTTACAGGAAAAAAAAAAAAAAAGAGTACTCTGGGGTCATAAATGAGTACAACAATACATTTTCTGATAACCTGTCTAGCCAGATTTATAGCGATTGAGAAATATTTTGCCAAGGGCATGTAAGGTGTGTTTGCAAGCTTCTGAAGAAAACTATATCTTACTGAAGTCTTAGGCTTAGCATGCAAACGATAAAAATACTCTTTTTTTTTTTTTTCTCAAAATCATTTGAATTTAACTTTCTAATATAAAAAACTTGATTTTAGCTCATGTATGATGTTCTGATAAAGTCTTTATTTCAGAAATTTTACCAGGTCCTAAAGAATATTTTTTCTTGCACCATTTCTTGAGTCATGCTCTGAGATTCTGCTGCTTTCATTGTTTCAGAGTATGCTTGCAATGGAAGTTATTTTCAGATCTATGTAATAAATTAAGACTCGTTAACACATTTCTTTGGTATTACTGCACAGGTATGTGGAGAGTCTTGCCAAAGAATGGTTGTATGACCGTGGACATAGTCCAGATGAAGTACAGTTGATAAAAATATCC